>JAREIK010000969.1:41505-396505 GCA_029783825.1 Sapria himalayana | reverse complement strand
CTCTATCTATATATTTATCTATCTTTCTATCTATCTATCTATCTATCTATATACCTATATATCTATCTAACTCTATATCTATCTATTTATCTATTTATTTTTCTATCTATCTATCAAACTATTTATCTTTCTCTCAATCTATTTATCTATCTATTTATCTATCTATCTATCTATCTTTTTATCTATCTATCTATCTATCTATCTATATCTATCTATCTTACTATCTATTTGTTTATTTAATTATCATTATTTCTATTTATGTATCTATCTATCTATTTATCTATATTTCTATCTATAGATCTCTCGATCTTTATATCAATCTATCTATGTATCTTTCCATCTATATATCTATCTTTCTATAAATTTATCTTTGTATATATCCAACTATATATCTTTCTATCTATCTATCTATCTCTCTATCTATCTATATATCTCTCTATCTATCTATATATCTTTATATCTATCTATCTCCCCCCCTCTCTCTATCTATCTCTTTATTTATCTATCTATCTATCTATATATCTGTCTATTTATCTCTCTATCTATCTATATATCATCTATATATATATCTTTCTATCTCTCTATCTATATATCTAACTATCTATTTATCTATCTTTTTCTCTATTTATCTATTTATTTCTTTTGCTCTCTATCTATCTATCTATCTCTCTATCTACCTTTCTATCTATCTATTTCTCTATTTTCTATCTATCTATCTATCTATCTATTTATCTATTGATCTCTCTATCTCCTTATCTATCTATCTATTTCTCTATTTTATATCTATCTATCTATCTATTTATCTATTAATCTCTCTATCTCCTTATCTATATATCTATTTATCTATCTATCTATCTATCTATCTCTCTATCTATAAATCTTTCAATCTATCTAACTATATATTGATATATAGATGTATATCTTTCTATCTCACTATCTCTCTATCTATCTCTGAATCTATCTATCTATCTATCACTTTATCTTTCTATCTATCTCTCTATCTATTAATCAATCAATCAACCTATCTATCAAAATATCTATTTATTTATCTTTCTATCTCTCTTAATATATATATATATATATATATATATATATATATATCTATCTATCTATATCCCTATCTATCTTTATATCAATCAATCTATCTATCTTTCTCTCTCTCTCTCTCTATGTATCTATATATCTATCTGCCTCTTTATCTATTTTTATATCGTTCTATTTATCTATCAAAATATCAATCAATCTATCTCTCTATCTATATCTCTATATATCTATCTATCTCTTTATTTATCTATCTTTCTATATTTCTACCTCTATATCTATCTAAATATCAATCTATCTATCTCTCTATCTATATCTCTATATATCTATCTATCTCTTTATTTATCTATCTTTCTATATTTCTATCTCTATATCTATCTATCTCTCAATCAATCAATCTATCAATCTATAAATCTATCTCTTAATCTATCTATCTATCTTTAAATCTTTCTCTCAATCTATCTATCAAATAAATATATGTATTTCAATCAATCAATTAATCTATCTCTCTATTTATCTCTCATTCGATTTATCAATCAATCTGTCTAACTATCTATCTCTCTATCTGTCTATCTTTCTCTCTATCAATCTATCTATCAAGCTATTTATAAATATATATTTCTATTTATCTATCTATATTATCTCTCCATCTTTATATCAATTTATTTATTTTTCTATCTATCTATCTATCTATCTATCTATCTATATATCAATCTATCTTTTTATCTGTCTTTCTAGCTGATATATTTATCTAATTTCTCTAACTATCTATCTATCTTTCTATTTATATATCTATCTATCTATCTATCTATCTATTTATCTATCTAAATAGGTATCCATCTCTCACTCACACTCTCTATATCTTTCTATCTATTTATCTATCTTTCACTCTCTCTCAAACTATCTCTCTCTTTCTATCTATCACTCACTCACTCTCTCTCTCTATCTATCTATTTATCTATTTATCTATCTATCACTTTCTCTATCTCTCTTTATCTCTCTATCTCTATATATCTTTCCTCTTTATCTATTTATCGATCAATCAATCAATCCATCTATCTATAAATCTATTTATCTCTTTATCTAACTAGCTTTCTTTCTTTCTCTATATCTATATATCTATTTATCTATCTCAATATTTATCTATCAATCAATCTATCTATCTTTTTTTAACAAGTTTTTTTTTATTATTAATAACCCTCTCTTTTGGCGGAGGAATACCGTTTGTACATGCTAAATCTACCCATTTCCCTTTTACACCCGAATACTAAAGCTAGAAATATGTATCAATTTAGTATTTAAATAACTCATAAACTTTCCTAACTTTTATATTTAAAGACATGTTTCTTCTGCTTTATTTATGCATCCTTATAATTATACATCTCTTTATTCTTAAAAGATCTTGCTATGAAGGATGCTTCCAGTATTGATCTTTGTATAGATCTTTCCCGTTCTATATTTAGAGCTTTAAATCTTTGTAGATGACTTGTTCAATCAGCACCAACCAGCCTGCTCCCTTGTAGCTTCAACAATCCAAAATCGGCAGTCCAAAATCTACATTTCAAATCTCTTGTCCATGCACATTCTTTATCATTTGAGTGTGTCTTGTCCGTACTATATTTATGCATTTCCACTTGTGATATAACTGTTATCCTGCAAGAAAAAAGAGTATCATGTTCTTTCGAAAAGGACCTTTACTTACCTTCCTTCTACACATTACAACGAGGAGATTCTATCTCTTTGTGGCCTCCTCTTGATTAGAAGTAATCCCAGCTATCTTCCCTTTGATGATTTCCGAATGATGCTTTCATTGAATATCTAACAAAGACTTATCTAAACAAGTACATACTTCCAGCAAAACCACCAAGAATCTAAGAATAACAGACCACCAAACCTATTACAGACTTCCGGGACCAACTTAAACTGAAAATTAATAAACAACAAGTGTTAAATTTAAACAAGCAGTAAAAGAAAAATAGCCCTTGGATGTCCAGCTTCAATCCTTGTAAAAGAATAAACAAACAGCACAAACCAGTAGATTTAATACTCATATTTCTTACCATTTTGTCTCCTTTAATTATTCACTTCAGTTTCGGTTAATCACCCTTCAGGACCATGGTGAATTTTAAGAAACAAGCCTCTTATCTTCCTTTCTACTTCTTGCTGAATTACATGGATCTGTGTGTTTTGCTTCTTCCCGCAGAAAATTCCTTGTAAATAAAACTTCGCACTGCACAATAATCAACCTATTTCTCTCTATTCTTTCTTATTCTTAGGTAAGGGAATGCCATTTTATCTAATCTTGCTATTCCTTTCAGTTTTATTGGTAAAGATTCCTCATCATATTCCGCAGCTCCTTCTAGCAATCCTATTTTTGCAAGTTTGTCTGCCAATCCATTTGCTTCCCGGGGCAATGGGAGCTTCCACGAGTGGGAATCAATCAATCTATCTTTTTATATATCTATCTCTCTAATTATCTACCTATCTATCTATATCTCTCTCAATCAATCTATTTAACTATCTCAATATCAATCTATCTATCAATTTATCTTTCTATATATCTATAAATCTATCTCTTTATCTATCCATCTATCTTTCTTTTTCTATCTCTATCTATCTAACTATCTATCTAACTTTCTTTATCTCTATCTATCTATCTAACTATTTATCTTTATATCTTTCTATCTTTCTATGTATATCTATCTATCTATCTTACTTTCTATCTATCTCTCTATCATCTATTAATCTATCTATCATCTTTCTATTAATCAATCTATCTATTAATCTATCTATCTATCTCTATATCTATCTATATATTTATTTATCTCTCTAACTATGTTTTATCTATCTATCTCTCTATCTATCTATTTAACTATCTATCTATGTATCGATATATATATATATATATATATATATATATATATATATATCTATCTATATTTCTATCTCTCTATATTTATATATCTACCAATCAATCTATCAATCTCTTTATCTATTTATCTATCAATCTATCTATCTATCTATCTATTTATCTATCTATCAATCTATCAATTTATCTATCTATCTATGTATATCTCAATCAATCAATCAATCTATCTCTCTATTTATATATATCTATCTATCTATATCTCAATCAATCAATCAATCTATCTATTTATATCTCTTTATCTATCTATCTATCTATCAATCAATCAAATAATTATGGAATTTATTCTTGTTTCTAAATTAGTGCCGGAATATTATTTCGTAGCTAAATTTTTTAAGATCCAATAGCAACAAAATTTGAAGATATTTCACATTTAGCGATGGTAATAAATTTCATTGCTAAATATTAAAATGGATAAACATTTCGTTTCTAAAAAAACATGGAAACATAAATTTCCATCGCTAAATACCATGCAAGATTATCCACCCATGATACTGTATCACAATTAGCAATATAATGAAAATTTGTTTAAAAATATATATCTAATTAGCGATGAATTTTATTTTCATTTCTAATCTTTTCAAAAAATGTCATTTTTATTTCTAATTCATTCTTAATCCGTTTCAATTTTGTTTCTAATTGTAGAAATAGAATTGGACATTTCTATTTTCTATTTCTAAATGGCTTATTTCTTGTAGTGTAAAATTTGGAAAACTACAATTTAAATTTTTTTAAAAAACCTATAATATATATATATATATATATATATATATATATATATGAAAATCTTTTAAAATCTTGTAAAATTTGGCTTTTTATACATACATATACATATACATACATACATACATACATATATGTATGTATGTATGTATAATGTATATATGTAAACCTATATACATAAAACTATATATAAGAATATCTTTTAAAACTTGTATATATAAATCTATATACAATTATATACATATATATATGTGTGCGTGCGCGTGCATGTGTGTGTTTATACAAAATTATATATACATGTGTATATATAAGTTTTCAAATATATATATATATATATGTATGTATGTATGTATGTATAAAAAATATATATATTTATATGAGTGAGTGAGTGTGTATGTGTGTATAAATAATTTATATATACATTTATAAATTAATATACAAAAATTATATATATATATATATATATATATATATATATATGTGTGTGTGTGTAAATATATATATGCTTACATACATGTGCTTTCGAAAACTTTTATAGATATAGAATTATATAAATGTTTTTAAATATATATATATGTGTGTGTGTGTGTGTGTTTATACATATGTATATATATGTGTGTGTTTATTGATATACATATATTCAAAAAAAATAGTTTCGTTTTTTATTATATTGAATTAATGATGTGTACAAATGCATGAGTAGTTATGAGTTTTTTCTTTTAAAGTCCACTAAAATTAAGGGTTTGTTTGATAAGCTTAAAAAATTAAGGGTTTGTTTGATATATCATTGAAAATTTTCAAATCATCAAAAATGAAAAATTTCAATGGTTTAATTTTTTCAATATGTTTGATAAAAAATTTTAGGAATCTCTTAATTAAAAATTTTAAATGAAAAACCAATGAAAATAATAAGTAGGTAGAAACTTACTTATCGTTGAATGTAGAAAATTTGTAACATCAAAATTTTTTTAAGTGGCCTTAGTATCTTTTTTTTTTTATTTTTTTCGTTTTCTCATTCATGCTACAGTTCTGTTTGTAAATCTGTATTCTCATCATTTTTTCTCCACCATCACAAACTTTAATCATAATCCTCTTTTATGATTAATTTAAGAGAGAAAATAACAAATCAACTAGTTGCTCATTAATTTTTTTTTATATTAAAGTTTAGATAGTTTTAAAAAGCTTAGATTCTTTTGGTTATTTTTTAAAAATATTTGTATTTTTTGGATATTATGATTTATTTATGGATATGTTTTTAATGATTTTCTTTTAAATAATAAAATAATAATTGTAATGAAAAATAAAATATTATTAGAAACTCTATTTTATTTGGATAATATGTAATACAATGATAAAAGAGTAAATATATAAAATACATAATTTTTTAATATTCAGTATTTACAAATATTAAATAATATATTTATCTTCCGCATTCAATTGTTAGTAACATATCAAACAGTTTTTCAATATAAATTTAATACTTATAAAATTCAGCACTTAATTTTTTTAGTATTTATTTTTTAGCACTTAATTTTTTCATTCTATCAAACAGGCCCTAAGTGTTGAAAAAAAAAACTGAAAAAATTAAGTGCTTAATTTTATAAGTATTTAATATGTATTATAAAAATATTTGATAAGTTACTAACAATTAAATGCAGAAGATAAATATATTGTTTGATAATTGTAAATGATGGATACTAAAAATTATGTATTTTACATATTTACCATTATTATCACTGTATTACATATTATCCAAAATAAATAGAGTTTCTAATAATATTTTATTTTTTACTACAATTATTAATTATTATTTAAAAGAAAATTGCTTGAAACATATCTATAAATAAATCATTATATCCAGAAAAAAAAATAAATATTTTTTAAAAATAAACAATAGAATCTAAACTTTTTAAAACTATCCAAACTTTTAATAAAAAAATAAAAATTAATGAGTAACTAGTTGATTTACTATTTATTCTTTTAAATTAATCATAAAAGATAATTAGTGTTAGGGTTTAAGGTGGTGGAGAAACGAGGAGGAAAATACAAATTTATATATTGAACTGTATCACTAATGAGAAAACGAAAAAAAAAAGGATAAAATGAGCACTTCAAACAAAATTTTGTGGAATATTTTTTCTATTTAACGATAAGTAAGCCTTTGCCTACTTATTATTTTTAATGATTTTTCATATAAAATTTTCTATTAAGATCTCTCTAAAATTTTTCATCAAACACATTGAAAAATTAAAACCATCGAACATTTTTATTTTCAATGCTTTTCAAAAATTCAATAGTTTATCATACAAGCCCTTAATTAAATATTAAAAATTAGTTAATTTTTTGTAAATATTTAACACTTCTATAAAGAAATATATGCCTTCCGTTCATTTATTTATTGCATGCTGTTCCAATTACGCTTTTGTTCCAGGGTAGTTCGTAGGCCGTTGATCGTGTGATACTGGAAGTGGAACACAGAAATAGCCAGGGCAAGCCCAATATGGGAAAAGCATCTGGTATTCAGAATAGGAGTTCTACATATTCTTCTAGAGTATGTTCCTAGATTAATTCTCTTCCCGTAATCGTGATTCACTGTTAACTTTATTTTCACAATAAACAGAAATCTTATTGTTGACAGGATAAAGATTATTGAGTCGTAAATTCCATATTTTCACCATAATGTTCTTTCATACCAAAGATCTACATCGTTAATTCTTGGTTACAAGTTGCACATTTATTTTGATAAATTTTCAACGTTGTCTATGTATCTGTATCAACATGCATCGTAAAAGTGCGACCCAAACCAATCTATGAAATAAAAGCCACACTAATAATTTGAAATATAAATCTAAATGTTCTAAATTAAACTAAAGAATAAATGATATATAGGCTAAAAGTAATTTGAGAATGTAATGAAATAAAAAAAAAGCGATAAACCTCCTTTTATAAGAAAAAAAATCAGAAATTCATTATGGATTTATGATATTGGCTATGTCAACTGTTAAATAAACAGTTGGTTAAGTTAATACTGGCTGCACCGAATATTGACTTAACCAATCTCTATAGCTGCACCAAAATATTATCAACTATCCTTGTTTTTTCTTTGTAATCGTTTGTTGAAAATGTTCCTAAAATAATTCTAGAAACTTCTAGACGACAAAATTTTCATAGTAGTAATAAAAGTATATCTAAACTTACCTACGAACTTGATTTTACCTGCAAAGTTAAGTATCCAATGAGTCACTATGTGTCTAACCATTATTTGTCAGATTCTAATTAGTCATTTGTGAATCAATTGTCTATTATATCTATTCTTAATAGTGTGCAGGAAGCCTTAATTGATAAAAGATGGAAAATCATTATGGATGAGGAGATGAAATTCCTACAATAAAATGAAACATGAAAACTTATTGATCCTCTACTGGAAAGAAATCAGTTAGATGTCAATGGGTCTACATAGTGAAGTACAAAGCATATAGCATAATTGAATGCTTCAAATCTAGACTAGTGGTAAAATGGTATACCCAAACTTATGGAATCGACTATACAAAGACATTCGTGCATGTAGTCAAAATCTATATGGTATGAGTCTTATTGTCTTTAGCCATGAATTTAGACCGGCCATTGTAGTAATTTGATGGGAAAATTGTTTTTTTGTATGGAGAATTATCAAAAGAAGTTTATATGGATCTTCCACAAGTTACGTGCATGAAATAAATAGTTAGAAGACATGTAGACTAAAGAAAATATTATATGGGTTGAAGCAATCTCCAAGAACATGGTTTGGAAGATTCACAAAATCTATAATAATTTTTTAATATCATCAAAGCAATTTAGATCACACATTATTTTTGAAGAAACAACAGGGTAAGATCACCGCTATTATTATTTATGTGGATAACATGGTGGTTACAGGAAATGATTCAAAAGAAAAAAGATATTGCAAACTTATTTGTTTAGAAAATTTGAAATGAAAGATTTAGGTTCATTGAAGTATTTTCTTAGAATATAAGTGTCTTGGTCAAGAGAAGAAAATATCATATCTCAAAGAAAATATGTCTTAAGATTTGTTGCAAGAAATAGGTATGTCAGCATGTCAACCAGCTAACCCACCAGTAGAGGAAAGTTTGAAGTTATGTATTGAGTCAGATCCGGTATCACAAGATTTTACTAGTGGGAAGACTAGTGGGAAAGCTAATTTACTTGGCATATATAAGACTTAATCTTACTTATGCATTAAGTATTGTTATTTAATTTATGTACTCTTTATAAAAATATCATATATATCATCCTTATATAATGAGAAAAAATGATTTAGCATCTCATATTTTAAATGCTCCCATCAAAAGTATAAAGCGAAGTAACTAAAAATAAAAAAACTAAATAAAAATCCAACTCTTTTTGTCAAGCTAGAACATATAAAAAAACTAAATAAAAAGCTGTTAAAACCTACACACAAAATGAATAATACAATGTCACTATTTATAAAAGACATTATATATATTAGTTTTATATAATGAGAAAAAATGATTAATCATCTCATATTTTAGGTGCTCCCATCAAAAGTATAAAATTAAGTAACAAAAAATAAAAATCACAACTCCTCTCAAGTTAGTGCATAAAAGTATATAATATTTAGTTTCAAGTAAAGAAAGATAAGCTAAGGTCTCTTCTAAGCCTTATTAAAGATGTCTTCTAGTTGATTTGTTATTTGAATATATGTTATAGTAATAATCTTATCCTGAATATTCTTTCTAAGAAAGAAGTAGTCTATCATAGCAAAGATTAATGAGAAAAGAGAGTGCATCCCATTCTTTTTGAGTAGATGCTTTTTACTTTTTTAGGTCGTATCCCTTACTCTTTTAAGGGATGTAGATTGATTATCAGATTCATTCATAGGTCATCATTGAGTTTTCTAATGGAAACCCTTATTGAAGGATGTTAAAATCTACACACAAAATAAATAATGCAATATCACTCTATATAAAAAATATCTCTATATTGGCCTTATATAATGAGCAAAAATGATTGAGCATCTCATATTGTAGGTGTTCCTATCAAAAGTATAAAATGAAGTAACAAAAAACAAAATAAACTAAATAAAAATCGCTACTCCTTTTGTTAAGCTAGTGCATAAAAGTTTATAATATCTAGTTTCAAGAAAAAAAAGCTAAACTGAGATCTCTTCTAAGTCTTTGTTAAGATGTCTATTAGTTGATTTGTTGTTTGAATATATATTAGAGTAATAGTCTCATCCTTGAATATTATCTCTAAGAAAGAAGTGGTCTATGTTAATGTGTTTGTCAACTTGTGAAATATTTGATTGAATATTATATATCTCTCTGCTAGACTATCATAGCAAAAGGTAATGAAAAAAGTGAGTGTATCTCATTCTCTTTGAGTAGATATTATATCCAATATATCTTATAAGTAATTATTATCATCGTTTTGAATTATATCTATGTTGATTCTCATAACAATTATATGCTTATTTTTTTAGGATGCAAAGTTATTTTCAAGAAAAGTGCAAAAATTATCATATATCTTCTCCTATCATATGTTGATGTTTAACTCAAATTTAAATACTAAACTAATTATAGGTATTCATGATTTTGGAAATAGATTTAAAGACTTGAAGATTTCTTCTAATACATTAGCGTGCGAAGAGCTGCAACTAGATGAACATATAGAGAAGAATTTAGAACATGCTTAGCTATATTAATTATACAAGCTATATCTAATTTGTTTATAATTAAATAATTTTTTTATGATTTTCGTATACATAATTAAGTCAACTTGAGGGTTTAGATTAGAAGTGAAGTTAGTAAGTAGGTTAATATGAATATTTGATGAATAACAATCCAAAAGATTAATTTTTGTATGAGTGTTAAGTATTTATCTCAAATTTGACAAAATAATATTTCTTCTAGAATAAGTCACTTTGCCAAGTAAATATATGGGACTTCAAATATTTTTTTATTTAAAATTGTGACCAAAGGAGTACTTTTTGAGTTGAGTGATTCTCAACTCACATTTTATAATTAGAATATTATTCATGTAGATAATTAGTAAAATTATTTCTTTAATATGATTTCTCTAAAAGAACAAAAAAATGCTAGTAATATATATGTGTAACTTAAACAAGGTGTTTGACTGTGAAAATCTCACAAACTATGCTATCAATGACTATTTTAGGCTATACAATGCCTTATACAAAATATAAACTACACATGCATATACTGCTCAAAATCCAAGTGAATGTTTCATATATATCTTTTTTTCAAGATTATTATAAAGAAATATATTTTTTTATTTTAGCTAATGTATCCTTCAACTATGTGATATTATAAGAGAAATAAGAATATACTCTAAGATTATCATGGTCACTAGAGATTAAATATCCTAGTATTCTACACTAAATATACAAGTGTATCTCTTCATTATGAGTCTCGCCTTAAAATGATTTACCTTTCTATCTAGAGTTGTCTTAATGGTGAACACTCACATACAATCAATAATAGATCTTTATGAAGGTTTTGGTACTAGTTTTCATGTCCCATTATAATGGTAATATATCTTTTCTATCATGATATAATACTATCTTGATTGAGATAATATCTCAAGATGAGATTTAAATATCATAGTATCTTCAAGAGAAATAATAAAAAAAATTAAAATAAGAAACAAAATATGAGTGACAAAATTTATGAAATTAAGTGTTGAATATAAATATCTTGTCTCTTATGGAGAGCAATCATAAGGTCAATATCAAAGGAATTAGTTATAGGATTATTAGACTCATCATTAGGCTCAGATATAATATGAGCAGGTTGAGCATGTCTATATTTGTATTGACTCTATGTTCTGTGTGTCAAGATAATATTTAGTTGTTACTCAATTAAATATTAGTTCTTTATTTTTATTATCTCATTGTGTTTTAGATTGTTAGCATATGAAATTTGGTGAATCATCCTATGTTTTTAAGAAAAATAAGCAAGTAATGAGATGTATTCTAAAATATAATATGTTCTTAATGTTCTTATGTCATATATAAATTATATTTTTATTATTTCATAAAATTTTATAAATGTGTATTCAATTTGAGATATTTTTGTAAAAATTATATTTATTTATATTTAAGACTAATTATTAAAAGTAATAAAATATTTTAGATCATCATACGTGGTCATCCTAGAATGTCTCAAAAAATTTGAATAAATTAGATGAATTGAATTTATCTTTTATAAAATTCTCTTAATGTGCATGATAGGAAACTCAAATATATGTTTTTTTTTAATTTCATTCATAATCATTAGAAGTTGCCCCTTTGATGCTTATATTTAGAATCTTCAGCTTTTCAATTGATGAATGTTCAAATTGAATGTACAATCAATTAATCAAAGGTAGCCAAGCACTTAGTAGAGCTCTTATGGGTGAAGAAAAATAAGTATAATCCAGCTTGATAACTCTCCTTAGAAATCCATAAAACATGTGTACCAATTGGTTTATAGTTAAACATGTTGAATTTTTGGAGTACTTTTTTAAAATACTTTTGTTGCCCAAAAAATAATAGTATATTTTCTATATACCTTATAATTTGCATGCCCAAATATTCTTAGAATTGGTAAGGTTAATCATATCAAAATTTTTTGAAAGTCATCCTTTATTGTATTTATCTTGTTGTTTTCAATCAAAAAAATGTCATTGACATATAATGTAAAAATTATGAAATTAATTCATAATTTTTTTGGTACCACATCATTGGAAATTACTTAAAACCTTATAAGGGTATTTTAAGCTTACATATCAAGTTTTCTTTATCTTTTATTGCGAATTTTTTTGGTTGGTGCATGAAAATCTTCTCCTCTAGGTTACCGTAAAGAAAAGTTGTCTTGACATCTAGTTAATCCACCTATAATGTATATTGAGTTATTATAGCTAGTATAACTTGAATAAATGTCATATTGGCCACTGGGGAGAAGACTTTATCATAATCTATCTTCTCAACCTAAGAATAACTCTTAGCTATCAATTTTGTTTTGTACTTTTCAAGATTATCACATGTGGTAATCTTTCATTTAAATACTTACGTGCACCTTATTGCTCTTTGGTCCTTAGGAAATTTCACATGTTTTTAAGTATTGTTTTTATCAAGAGATTGCATTTCTTTCTTAATGATTTGTTTTCACTATTTTGATCCTCTGGAGGCAATTCCCTCCTTCATAGTGGATCATCTCCTATAATAAGAGGTGTATGGCATACATTGTCTACATACCTCATCGGTGAATTCTTGATCCTTGTAGACTTCAATATAGGTGTGAACTCCATAGTTCTAATCAAACTTGTCATGCACTAATAAAGCTGAATTGAAACAATTCATTTCTTCTTCAAGATTTTGAATCGTGATTTCATCATTTGTTGTTGTAACATTGTTTAAGTCGCAACACCATAATTCAATGTCGCAACATCAATTCTTCATATTATGCCTTTGTGGGAAGTTGTGATTACCAAATTTTATGTCATGGTATTGGGTTGAATCAAAACAAAGTGACTTCATGTCATGTCTTTGAGAAGAGTCGTAATATCCAGATTTCATGTTATGACGTTGAGTTGAGTTGTGATAATCTTTTTTCATGTTGCTCATTTGAGAAGAGTCATGACAATCAAGTTTCATGTCATGACGATGAGTTGAGTTGTGATGATTTTTCTTCATGTCACCTCTCTGAGAAAAGTCGTAATGGCCTGTCTTCATGTGACTCCTTTGGGAAGAGAGAGTAGACATGGTGTATTATACTTGAAAAATTAATCTAAGTTTTATTTCTTTTGTGTATGTTATATTATATCATTCTCTTGTATTTAGTTTATTCGTGTTCATTCATTATGTGTGCCTAATTATTAATTACTTAAATGCAAAGTGTGAATATTAGTAAATAACGTCATGACAACATATTTAGTATCATAACAATATCAAAGATAATTGTGCAGTGTTTTGATAACAAATAGCATACTGACAATATATTCTTAGTTGTAGCATCAAACCAGCCTCAACAATATGTTCCAATATCACAAGATTATTTTAGTCATGATGGGATATTTCACATCGTGACAACAACTCGAGTTGCAACGTAAAGAATAATGTTGTAACTATCATAAGTTAAGCATAAGGTTGATTCAATAATGACCTAGTAGAACTACGTCGAGTCTCAACATGTTGCTATGCCTATTTTTCAATTTGTGACTTCTTCTCCACAAAAGTTATTTTCTAAGATTCTAGATGAATGTTAGAGTTAATCCTAATATGTATGCCTCACAATCAATGAATATCATTCATTTGGTGCTTGACTATAATTCTTTATTTTCACTGGTGAAAGATGTTTTAGTCGAGAGTAAATCACTATTTGATCAAAAATATACACATAATATATTATACATGAAAAATTAATCAAAGTTTTATTCATTTTGTGTATGTTATATTGCAACACTCTCTTGTATTCAATTTATTTGTGTGCATTTATTATGTGTGCCTATTTACTAATCACTTAAATGCAAAGCGTAAATATTAGTAAATTATTTCGTGACAATATATTCAGCATCACGATAACTTCGAAGATAACTGTGCAGTGTTTTGGTAACAAATGGCATATTGACAATATATTCTTAGTTGGAGTATCAAACCAACCTCACCAATATGTTTCTATATCACAAGATTATTTTAGTCACAATGGGATATTTCATATCAGGACAACAATTTGAGTTGCAGCCAAAAGAATAAGATTGTGACTATCATAAATTAAACAGAACCTTGATACAATAATGAACTAGTAGAACTAAGTCGAGACCACAACATGTCACTTTGCCTATTTTTCAGCTTCTTCTCCATAGTAATTATTTTCTAAGATTCCAGATAAATATATGAGCTAATCCTAATATGGATGCCTCACAATCAATGAATATTACTAATTTGATGCTTGACTCTAAATCTTCAACTTCTCAAGTGAAAGATATTTCAGTAGGGAGTGAATAACTAGTTGATCAAAAATATACATATTATAAAAGAATTTTTATGAATTGAGAAGAACATATACAATTTGTCTCGTTCAATCCCAAGCAATCTTATTTGTTTGGTCATATGGTTATGTATAAAAATTTTATAAAAAAATATAATATCACAACCTAAGAAGCACGGACACGGGGATACAATACGGCAGGATACGGGGACACAAAAAATTCAAAAAAACTAGGATACGGGAACACAAAAAATTCAAAAAAACTAGGATACGGATACGGCATTATAAAAAAAATAAAAATTAAAATTATTTTTTATAAATATTAGGTATTTTATAAAATAAAATAATAATTTTATTTTATTTTATTAAATAAATAAATATTTTTTATTTTATAAAATTAAAAGTGTATTTTATTTTATTTTATAAGATAATATTCATAATTATCTTATTTTATAAAATAATATTTAATAATAATCATATATTATATAAAAATATAATTTTTTTATTTTATAAAAAATCAGGCCCACCCTCCACCCCCCACCCCCTGCCTCCCACAAATCGCGCACTGCCTCTCCACGGAATCGCGCACGCCCGTGCCTCCCACAAATTGTGCCCTCCTCTTTATAAATCATGCTCGCTCCTTGCCCCCTCCACAAAATCGCGCCCACCCCTGTCGCCCCACAGAATCGCGGCCACCCCCGCCACCCCACAGAATCGCGCCCACCCCCGCCGCCCCACATAATCGCGCCCACCCCCGCCGCCCCACATAATTGCGCTCACTTGCGCTGCCTCACAGAATCGGCCATTGGCCATTATGGGCGACATCATCGGGCGTTGTCAGCATGGATATGGCAGCTGACGCATCCGTTCGATATGCCACGTGATGTATCAGATACGGATTGATTAACGATACGCTACATGGTGTATCAGACACGTATCCGTGCTGTGTCCACGTGTCCGAGTGTCCAACATGCGGATATACCTATAGGGAGTCGTATCTGTGCTTCCTTGATCACAACATTATTGCTTTGCAAAGTAATGGACAAAAAATAAATTATAATAAAATTCTAGTACATATAAAATATATGTTAAAAAAGAAATTAACTTTGATATTGCCATGTCGCCTAGCATGTATAACAATGTCATTGGTCATGATAATATTAGATTCATAGACTCTAGATTTTATAAAGGAAGTAAATATAGCGCAATTACCTGTAACATGGGTATTAGCCATTGAATCTACTATCCAACAGTCTGGAGTAATATAGTGAGAAAACATATAATGGGGGTAAGCGTACTTGATCTAGTGATGACCAAAGAACAAAGATTGGAGTATTCCTCCCATGACAGCATCACTATTTCATCTTCAATAAATGATATAGTCACCTGAGTCATGCTTTGAGAAATCTTTGGGAGAGAGAAATTTGTTCTTCTTGAGAATTTATTTTTGCAAACTAGTATATCATTTTTCTAATGAATGCATATAAAAAATGTTACAAACTTGCTCATCAAATATTTTCAGTATTATCTAATCTATCAATATTGTTATCATACCAACAATTCTATTTCATAGTTTAGCTAAGTTGCAAAGTGAGCCATCTCATCCTAATAAGTCAATCTATATATTTACAATTAAGTAATAATATCATACAAATGAAATATTCTCGAAGAATAGATCAAAGTGTCCATATTTTGAACTCTCTTGCAATTGTCACAAGAGTTAAATACATTTGGTATACTAAGATCAAGCGACTGTCACAAGTGCACTAATAGTTATGCATTGATCTTTATTTACTTATTAGTCTCAATTAGAGGTTGGCCTTCAAATAAGTAATCCATATATTCTTGGGTCACAAATCATATCCTCACTGTTATAACCCAAAGAATAAAAGTATCATCCCTCAATTTCCATGGGGTTATACCCATTGGTTCCTCATTGATTCTAGACATCTTTCAATCTGATCGATGTTTCACATGCAATGTAAATTTTTACCCAAAAGAATATTGGAATCAAATTGAAAAATGCATATAAAATATTTTAATTTTATAAAATTCAAATGACAAAAAAACATAAATATTTCATAAATTCTAAAAAACATTAATATTAGGATTTTGTAACATTACATTCGTGTTTGCTACCGCATTGTGTTAATTATCTTTCTAAGCAATTTAATGTTGATTTTCTTTCTTCTTCTTTTGATATATGTTTGCAAGATTGGAAGACTTTTAAAATTTACTTTTTTTTGAGATTGAGTATAATGAATTATATATCTTTTATCTTATGTTAAGATTCCATAATAACTGTTTGAGCATGTTGAACTTATTATTTGTATATTTTTAATTTGATCATCCATTAAGATTCCATAATAACTGTTCCAAAATAAGTGGTACATCTACAGACTAACTCTAAAATAACATCCAAAAAAATCAAAAAATAATGTGGATGAGTTTTCTGTGCAGAATGTGAGGAGACCTTTATGTTGATATAAAAATAGCTCAATAAAATTAAATTTTGGCTGTGGGGGACTTTTTTAAAAATAGGTGACATTGTAACTCTACAAAAAATTACCTGCTAGTAACTCAATTGTCTGAATTTTGGCAATTGAACGATGTTGGGAATTAAACATAGACGTTATTGACTTAGGATTCTTCAATGCTCTGCAATCGCTTCAGCATCGTGATGCTCCTTCTAACATAGACGAATTAATCCAAGCAGTGGAGAAGATCTGAAATGACCTTGAAACAGAAAAATTGAACAAGGTTTTTCTTACCCTACAAAAATTTATGGAACGTGCTTTGCTTGATAAAGGAGGAAACACATATAAACTTCCTCATTCAGGAAAAGTCCAACTCCAAAACGAGGGAAATCTACCCATAACCTTGCAGTGTAGTGCAGAGGCGATAATTATTGCCCATGAGGTGATAGTCTCGAGTGAAAATGAATAAACTGTTTAATTTTAATATATGTACTACTTATTTTGGAACAACATTTTTATGCATTTGTATCACTTATTCTGGAACGGAGGTAGTACATTAGTTTGGTATGAGTGGGAACCTTTTTGATTTGATACATATAAATATTTATGAACTTAATAGAGATACTATTAGAGAGTGCTTTAGATATTTGATTATTTTTATAGATTAATATATTTATGTAGTTTTGCTTTGTGATAAATCACATATATATATTTTTTATTTTTTAGATATTTTATAAAATAATAAAAAATTTATTTAATAAAAATATTTTGAAAAAGGAGTGACAATACCTTGAAGTATATGTCAAATATATTTAGCATGTACTATATAGATCATGATATTATATATTAGATTTATTGTGTTATTACATTTTCACAAAATAAAATGATTGAAAGAAAAAAAAAATATTTGATTGCGATAACTTGAATAATTTTATTTAGGAAGAAATTCCAAAATATTTTTAAGAAAATTTAGTTTTAATCATAAATTATCTCTTCAATATGATACATGTGTTATTTTAGATCTTGTTTATTAGAGAAATATTATTTAGTATGCCTTATATAATTTTTGCGAATATGCGTTTTGTCCATAATTTATCTTTAGGATGAGACAAGTTAGCACATAAGGCTTTGAGATATATTTTCATTTGATATTTTAGTATTCAAAGATTGATAAAATTTTAATGAGTGTTGATATTAGTTTGTTTGAACAAAAATTTTTTTAATGCGCCTAAAAAGAATAATAGGTTAAAATATACACCTAGACTCATTACTCTTTCTTACTTTTTTATAGTCTCATGTGAACCTCTAATTAGGGGAGTGAGTTACCCTACCACATCTAAATTTATTGGTTCACAATATAATGATTTCTTTTGAGTTATCATATGAATCAAATATAGATCTCATGGAGTTGGGAAAGAGTGAGTTTCCAAATAAGAGAAAATTCCTTTCTAGTCTAGATGACATAGTATCTTGTGAGTCTATTGTAGTTCAAGTTCATAATAACACAAAGACTAAAATTGGACCACCCATGCCTTAGAGTCTATACTAGGAGGTGATGACATATATGTCATGCTTGATCAGAGACAAGTCTACCAATGAGCCATATGATTGTACAATTAACTATTTGATTTTGATATTATGATTGTTCTATGGAAGTGAAAAAGGAGTTGTTCACAATACCAGATTGTATAAGTATTTTTGTATACATGTTTTTTGAAATATATTTTTTATCACTTCTCTTGGTATTTTTAGAATTTCAAGGTCTTCTTTTGAGGACGACGACAAGTCATGATAAACGCAATAGATGTCATTTTTTTCTAGTGGAACTTGGGAATTGGTACCAAGACCTATCACCTATGGGGAGATTTATGATTGGTTGTAGGTTGATGTTTACTGTAAAGACAAGTGTAAATGGGAAAGTAAATCATCTTAATATGAGATTTTTAACACAATAATTTAATCAAATATTTGATATGAATTGTTAGGATATTATTTCTAATTAGCAAATATGATTTTAGAATGGATTCTTATTTCACTAGCAATATCATATAAGTGAAATATATATCAGTTAGTCATGAAGAATATATTTTTTCATGATAATTTTGAGAAGATATGTATTTGATTCAATTATCTGGATTTTGAGCAATATAGTCAGATGTATTTTATAGATTGTGAACGATATTTTATGATATAAAATAATAATCATAGTTTGATTTGTGAGATTTTCATAGGCATAATTAAGGATTGCTTACTATAGGAAATAATACTTTATGCCACTAAGTTTAGTTTGCACAAATATACTGCAAATTTTTTGTTGTTCTATCATATGAGAATTGATGGTAGGGTGATTTTATTCATTGTATATATGAATAATATATTGATTACGTGAGCATAATTAAGTAGTATTCGTAGTGACGATTCTAGGCGAAAGATTTAGGGCTACTCAAATGTTTTTTTGATATAAAAATTGTTTGCTTTTGGAAAATTATTTATGTCATATACGAGGTATATACTTGATATTTGTATACGTGTTGGACTCGTGGATTGTGCTCAAGTAGATATTCCTATTGGTTCAAATGTTGACTTTACTTTGATACAATACTTCTAGTAGTTGATATATAATATATGCACTCAATATAATTAGTTATTTTTTAGGTTTTTTTTGGCAGATTTACTATGATATAGTTATTTGCACACTAAGGCATGAAAATATGTCTCCAGGGGTTTAAAATATATTTCAGTGATCATGGACACTTATAGTTAGTCAGATATTTAGATTCAAGTTGGATACCAATTAGTAATGAAGGATATTTACTATAGAATTTTGTCTTTTTTCGGAGGTAATATTGTCTCTTAATGAAGTTAGTTGTAAATAATTAATTTGAGATCTAATATAAAAGTAGAGTTTAAAATAATATAGACTATTATTTGTGAGATATTATGGATGTGGATCCTATACTTATTTGAGGAAATCAAATATTTTTTTTTTTTTTGATATAATTATTTTTTGTGATAGCCAGATATCAATACATATAATCTCAAATCCAATGTTTCACTAGTAAACAAAATATGTAGAGGTATATTATTTATTTCTCAGAGATAAAATATAGGATGTAAACATCATTATAGTATATATTTAGATAGCAAAATATTCAATAGATACCATTATGAATGTTTTGAAGAGATTTCAATTCATTTATTTTTATTTAACCTTAATTTTTGGACTTGTATGCATCAATTTGATGGATAATATTATAAATTATAGTTGTACCCCCTTCTTTTCTTTTTATAATTATTGATAGGGGCATTTGACATGTGGGCTACCCCAACCTATTTGTTTATTGCATAATGGCATGAAAGGTATTGTTATTTATTATGAGATTTATTGAATTTCTTTTTTATTTTTGTTTCTTTACTTTTAATAATTTTACTCCATTAAATGATTTCCTGAGACACTAGGTGTCAAACAAAATAAATTATGTAATATCATATTTTTTGATTATGATGTGATGGTCTATATAAACATTGAGTTGTAATCACATGAAATATTTTTTGATTGATTGATTTTATAATTTGTAATAAATCAAAGGTTGATTGTGCTTGAGCTATGTTGCACGGATATGCCTAGGAATTGCCGTGTCCACGTGTCAGACACGGCGACACGCATTGGATACGTATCCGATACGCCACGTGGCGTATCAGACACAAATCCGTATGCGATACGCCATGTGGCATATCGGATACGCGTTGTTCGGAAATAGTCGTCGTTAACAACAGACGCGTCGTTTACCTACAGACGTGTTTTTATGATTCTAACGTGTCGGAAATACATTATACATTAACGATTATTCTTACATCTTCAACAAATTGAGGAGCACACCGTCGACAGTGAGTTGCTGACAAGTCGATTGTGGGAAATAGTTGTCAATTGTCATTGTGTCAAACGGCAAAGGGGAGGAGCACACCTAGAGGTGTCAAACAGGCCGGCACTGGCCTGCCCGACCCGTTATTTTAAGGCACGATCGTGATTCCGTGCCGGGTCGGGCACGACACGGTTACTGTACCGTGCCGTGCCCGGCCCGCAGGCATGGCAGGCCGTGTCGTTCCTCTCCTGGCTCGCTCGGGCATTCCTGTCAGAGTGGTTCGGGATATGGGGGACCGCGGGTCGGGTCGAATCAGACCCGACCTGCGGTCTTTTTTTGCGGGAGGGGCATCATGGGGTCGGTCTCAAGGGACACCCGGCACGGGATAAACCCGTGCCGGTTTGCCGTGCCGCAGGCCGAACCATGCCGGGCTAGGCACGGCACGGCTCGTGCCAAACCCGGGCACAGAATTTTTCCATGCCGGGCCGGCTCAGGCACGGCTGAATCGTGTCGTGCCGGCCCGGCACGGTTGACATCTCTAAGCATACCACCGAGGCGCCGACAGTACCTAAGGTAACCTAATTCTATAAAGGGAATGGGAGGTTTTGGAATCTGTATCGGGAGAGGGGAGAGTTCGAAAATCGAAACTGTAAAGGGAGGGTGGGGGGGTCGGGAGGGGGGTTCGAGAGAGGGGGAAAGGTTCGGGAGGGGGGGAAAAGGTTCGGGAGGGGGGAGGGTGTTGGAGGGTTTAAATTTTTTTTACATTATTTTAAAATACAAAATTTTAAATTATTTTAAAATACAGTATTTTAAATTATTTTAAAATACATAATTTTAAATTATTTTAAAATACTGTATTTAAAATATATGTTAGAGGGAGTTAGAAGCTGTAATGGGAGGGGGCAGGGGTTAGAGGGCTTAAATATATATTTTTTTATATTTTAATTATTATTGTTTATTTAATATATATACAAAATATAATAAACAAATAATTTATTTTAATTTTAAATATATAATTTTAAGAATAATAATAATTATGCAATATTAAAATATGAAATATTTAAATATGAATACTTTTGTTATTATGTATTATATAATATTTAGTAATATATAATATGTAAGTATAATAGTTTTTGTTATATAATTTATTTTAAATAAATTAATGTTTTATGAAAATAATAAAAATATAATGAAAAATGTAATAAAGTATTGATGGAGAAAAAAAATAAGATTAAATTAATTTTGAATTAATATAGATTATTTAAAATGCATAATTTTTTTTCATGTAGAATTATACAATAAAATGAGTTTTAATTCTGAGCCTTCAAGTAATCAAGAAAATATTCAAGATGTTTGATAATGCTCCATTATAGAAATATGTCACGAAAGATGCAAAATTAGATAAAGGAAAATTGGGAGGAATGTTACTTTTCAATGTAATTTTTATAGAGGATCATATTATAGAGTCAAGGCTCACTTGTTAAAAATTTAAGGGGCTGGGATTGTATTATGTACTAAAGTAACGAATCAAAATTTGATTGAGATGTGAAGGATGGTGGAAGAATCTGAACAGAGAATGAAACAATCTAAATTAAGTTAGTTTCTTTATCCATATTAAGCATTGCAGATTCTTTTTTTTTGAGAATTCCTTTTCTAGTGCTAATCCAATTGATCTAAAAAGGAGAAAGGGAACTATGAGATCAATTGAAAATGCATTCAAAATTTGTGCACGTGAATTAGTTGACAGTGAGATAGCTAGGCTATTTTATTCTGGAGGGTTGTCTTTTCACTTAGCTAGAAATCCTTATTATGCACGTGCCTTTAAAAGTGCAAGTCAATTACCAGGTTATGTCCCACCAAGCTATAATGCATTAAGAACAACATTATTACAGAAGGAGAAGAATAATATTGATAATCTATTAAAACCAATCAAGAAGACTTGTAATGAGAAATGAGTGAGCATTTGTAGTGATGAATCATGCTCAAAGAAGACCACTTATTAATATCATGACAGTCTCTGAAAGTGGACCAATATTTTTGAAAGCAATAAACTGTGAAGGAGAGACTAAAGATAAACATTTTATAGGTGATTTATTGATTAATACTATACAAGAGATTGGTCTACAAAAGGTAGTTCAACTTATAACTGATAATGTTGCGGCTTGCAAAGCAACAGGATACATTGTGGAGGTAAAATTTCGGCATATCTTTTAGACCCCATGTGTGGTTCATACTCCTAATCTTACTTTGAAGAATATTTGTGCACCAACAAACTCAAGATATGATGATATGATGGTACAGTGTGGTTGGATCGCTCAAGTATCAAGTGAAATTTTTTTATCAAGAATTTTATTATGAATCATGCCATGAGATTATCAATGTTTAATAATCATTGCAAGCTGAAGTTATTTTCAGTGACTGATACATGTCTTGCTTCAATTATTGTTATGCTTAAACGATTTAAAACAATAAAAAGAGGCTTAGAGCAATTAGTGATAAGTGAAGAATGAGAAATGTATAAAGATGATGATTTAGTGAAAGCTAAAGAAGTAAATGATAAAATCCTAAATGAAGACTTTTGGATGAATGTAAATTATATCCTCAGCTTTACAACTCTTATTTATGAGATGCTTCGATTAGCTGATACTGATAAACCTTGCCTTCACAATATTTATGAGTGGTGGGATTCTATGATCGAAAAAGTGAAGTAAGCTATTTTTTAGAAAGAACATAAAAGCCTCACATATAATTCAAGGTATACTTTTAATTTAATTTTTAATTTTTAATTTTTATAATTTTGATTGAAAGTTTAAGTTTTAATTATAATTGTACTTATATGATTTGATATGTATTTTAACCTACAGGTTTTTTTATATTGTGAATGAAATCTTGGTGGAAAGATGGAATAAAAGTCACATACCTTTACATTCTCTTGCTCATTCCTTAAATCCAAGGTAATCTTAAGAGTTTAAATTGTAGATTATGATAATTTTAATATAAATGATATTCTATGATATTTAATATTTTATAATTAATGTTATAACATAACTTGCAAGTATTATAGTCAACAATGACTTGCTGAGTCTGGTGATCATGTTCCACCTTATCGAGATTTAGAAATAGTAAGAGAAAGAAAAAAATGTTTTGAAAGATATTTTTCTAATGAAGGTGAAATGAGAAGAGCAAATGACGAGTATGTTATATTTTCGGCATTTTTGGAAAATTTTTCTAGTAGTGATTCCATAAAAGACAGATGATATATGAGTCCTATTAAATGGTGGGTTGTTTATGGAACTGCTGCACCGATGCTTCAATCTATTACATTAAAATTGTTAGGACAATCTTGTTCATACTCGTGTTGTGAAAGAAATTGGAGCACTTATAATTTTATTCACTCCATGAAGAGAAACAAGTTGACACCACAAAGAGTTGAAGACTTAGTTTATATCCATAACAATCTTCGACTTCTGTCAAGGAGATCTCCAAACTATAATGAAGGCGAATCTAAAATGTGAGACATTGGAGGTGATAGTTTTGAATCAATGGATATTGAAAATACTGGAATTCTTGAGATTGGAGATCTTTCTTTTGATGAACCTGAACTGGAAGCTATTTTGTTTGATTCATAAGAAAATACAAATCTTTTATTTTAATATTTCTTATGTTTGGTTTGAATGTTTGTAAAAATAATGTCGAGAATTTTTTTTATTTATCTAAATTTCCTGTTAATGGATAATATTTATATTTAATTTTTTTTTCATACCGTATGTTAGCCGTATCCGTATCTTAATTTTTTGAAATTTGCCGTGTTCCCGTATTTTGTCGTATCGTATCCTCGTGTCCGTATCCGTGTCCATGCAACATAGTGCCTGAGCACAAAAAACTCATCAGATGCATAAATCATTGTGTTCATTTCATACTCATCAAGTAGATTGAAATATTAGATTTCATTGAGGTGCCATTGAGGTGTGCTAGGCACTCATCTATGGCAAGGTGTGACGGCCCTACAAGACATCCTTTTTTCTCATGATCTTGGATTTGGGCACATGTATTTGTTGAGATATTTTTTTTTTGGTACTCAAAATCCTAATTTTCTAAATTTTAGTTTGATTTTTCTTTTGAAAGATCTTTTTTAGATTGCTAAGTACACAATTAATACTAGTCAAGTTGATATTTCTTTTTTTAAGTTTGTCTATGACCTATGACCTATGATTGGATTTTGTTTGTATTTTTGCTTCAACCTTGTTGATAGCTTATTTGAGCTTGTGTTTAGTATAATAACCTTTAAATCACTAAATAATTTGTATGATTGAGCTGATTATCTCAATCATCAATAAGTGTATCGACTTGGTTTTATGACCTATAAATTCTCAATTTCATATTTTCATGTTAGTTTTTATGATTAAAGTTTTTTATTTTTATGTTTTTTATTACTCATATGGAAATTTATTCTTGATAAATAAAAATGAATTTGAAAATATTAATAAAAAATGAGATTTGAGAATTAATTACAACTAAAGTTTTTAGTTCTAGTTTGAGTTCTAAAATTGATTCTAATTTTCAATACTCCGAGCTAAAGTAGTATTTGTTCTAATTTTATTTCTGACCTTGAATCTTTGATTGTAGGATTATATTTTGGCTTGTTATAAACTTGATCAGCATAAATTATATATATTTTTTTATTTTTTCATAGTCATCATTCAATTTTGGAAGAATATTGGACGAGCACAAATTTTCATTGATGTGTCAAATGGCGAAGACATTATCTAGCTCTTGTAATTGAGAATATGCAATGAGGAGGTTGCAATATATAGTTTGCAATGAAGAACTTGTCAGGTTGAGATGAAATTAAGGATATACCTTTGTGGAGCGGTGTTGACCAAGCTATTGGATTGGAGTTTGTGTTGCATATTGGTGCCAATGAAAGTTGGAGTAGCACACCTACCTTTGGAGGGACAACAACTAATTTTAGGACTATTACTTCTCATTTGTTGATTGACTAAGATAGTGTCATACTTGAGTGTGCTACTATTAGTTAATATAATAATATTGTAAATTTAAATGAAAAAGTTATTTTATTATTTATTATTCATTGTATTATTTATATTTCATTTCATATTTTATTTTTATTTATCATAATTATTTATGTATATTTGTTATATATTTTATTTTATTATGATATTTTAGTATGTTTTTGAAATGATAATGATTATGCATGATATTCATTTTTTTTGAAATTATATTATTTGTATGTTTAAGATAGATAATATTTATTAAATACAATCATATTTTTAATAATAACTTAAAATGTGCTAAGGTGTGATTGTAAATGTTGCTCATTTTTCTATTTAAAAGGGTTTTAATCATTATTATTTAATCAATATGATATATATTTTTTATTTCTCATAGGTAAGATATTATATTTAGTTTTTATATCTAAAAGATAAAAATTTGTCAATATTCTTGAGTATTGATTGTATTTGTTTTGTATAAAATCTCTCTATTAGATATGAGATTAATATTTAAGACCATTAAGTATGTATTTATTAGAAATTCAATTATCTAAAAAGATATAATTTTTACTCACCTATAACAAATAAAGTGTTGGTGCCATCATCATGTTCTTTGAAATTAATTTTTCTTTTAGAATTGATCTAAAGTTATTGAGATTGAGGTGTCATTAGAGAGTTTCTATTTTAGGTTTGATTTTGGATTTCATAGGTGTTTTAGTGGAGTGAATATCTTTCTTGTACCATCTTCCAACACTATTAGATCACATTATTAGGAAGTTTTAATTTTTCATTCTTCAGTTTTTTTTTTACTATTATTATAATTTTTTGAGCTTTGTATTGGAAAAAAGCTATTAAATTCCATATAAAGTACTTATTAATTTATGTTAAGTTATTATTTTTGTCAATATAGAATTACTGTTGGTTGTACAATCACGACTCACGAGATTGAGACATTATATTCCCTTATCTTAGTTTATCGCATCGAGAGAGGATATCTCATTCGATGATATTGACCTTTCAATTTTTTTATGAATAAATAATAAAATTGTATTCATCATCATATCTTATGGATTTAATATTACTCCATATTTTTGTATCTTGTACTATTTTGTTGTGTAATTCTATCTTGGATGATTGTAAATAATATTTAAATATAAATAATTTTTATTTTAGAAGAATTTGGAAATTTCTCTCTAGATAATTATCAAAATTTGTGATTGGTTGTCATTAGTATTCATTTTATAAATTAGTATTAATAATAAGATAGATTGATTTGTTGCCTGATTTCTAACTATTCATTTTACATACATATGTCAAAATAAATTTTCTAAAGTTTTTATTATTCTTTTTAATTTATCATAGATGATTTTGTTATTAATTTGTTGTGAATATTATAATTATTTCATGTAGATTTTTAGGTGGATATTGTGTATCCACTTGATTTTCATCCTGAAACAAAGTCTAGTTATATATTTAAGTCATAGAAAATCATGATTAGGGGTGCTAATGAGACGAGACAACTCGCAAGCTACTCGAACTCGACTCAGTCAAAACTCGGTCAAAACTCGACTCGAAGTGTTAACGAGTCGAGTCGAGCAACTCGTAACTTGACTCGAAAAGTTCGCGAGAAACTCGAAAATATTTTGTATATAAAATTTTAAAAGTTTTATTTTTAAATTTGATATCTTTACTTTAGGGGATGTCATAAATAATGATAGTCTTATTTTAATGATAGTCCATGTGTAGATTACTTAAAACTAATGTTTTATGATGTTGTAGTGACCGTTAATTCTGATTTTTGTGTTTTTGGACTCTTTGTAGTTTGTTTCCATTATTCATATTCCTTGTTTTATTTGATAACAAATTAATAATTAACAACTAGGAGACCCGGTTTTGAAAATGACATGGTCCAATAACGAGTCGTGTTCAATTCAAATTCAAGATCGCATCACCTTCGAGATCGAGCTCGAGCTCGAGCCTGTCTCGAGCTCGAGCCAAGTTTGAGTTTTGCGTTTTCGAGTTCGATTCGAGTTTCATTTTTCAAGCTCGCGAGCTTTCGAGCTCGAGTCGAGCTCGGATTCGAGTTTTCGAGTCGAGCTTATATGAACTCGAGCTCGACTCGCATCATTAGCACCCCTGATCATGATTAGATATATCATTGTTATTTTTGGTTGTGCATCAAATTGCATAGATTAGAGGTTTATTTTCTATTATTTTATTATTCTAGGAGATAATTATCTCATAGAAAATTAAAATATAAATGCCTTAATTTAGTATACATAAAAAGTACTATTCTTTTGAAACAATATAATAATAACATAAATACAATCACATTCTGAGAAATAAAAATAAAAATAAAAAATAAAATTGCAACATCCTTTGTTAAGCTGATTGTACAAGTAAAAATACTAAGATTTTGAACAAAGAAAGATAAATTGAAGTCACTTAAGTGCCTTTGTGAAAATTTATCTAGCTATTTTATTGTTTGAATATATAATATAGTAATAGTCTAATCTTGAATTTTTTTTTTTGAGGAAGTAGAAACTTATATTTATGTCATTTGGTTGCTTATGAAATATTGGATTTGAAGTTATATGTATTGCTGCCTAACTATCATAGTAACGGATAGTGAGGAAATAGTTCATACTCAATTTTATTGAGAATATTATGTATTTAAAGTATTGTACAATTAATTATTATTATTGTTCTAAACTTTGTATTTGTACTTGATCTTAACATAATTCTCTCTTATTTTTTTAGGAGATAAGATTATTTTTAAGAAAATTATAAAACCCTATCATAGATTTTTTCTCGGTGGTAGGTGATATCTAACTCGAATTCGAATACTCGATCAATTAAAAATGTATATTATTTCTGAAAGAGATCTCGAGTCTTGAAGATTTCACATATTTTAGTATGCAAATAATTATATCAATGTGAACTTGAAAAAAATATCGGAAATGATTAATCATATTGACTGTGTATATTATATTTGGTCTGGTCATAGACAGATATTTAACTTTTTATACGATTCTCCTATAAGTAATAAAATTAACTGAAAAAATCACATTAGAAGTGAAGTTAATATAAAATTTAATCAGCTGAATATGTTGGACTATAATTCAAAAGATTAATTTCTGTAAGAGTATTAATTATATATTTTATATGTAATAAGATAATATTACTCGTAGAATAAATTATTGTTATGCCAAAAAAGTAACTTAGTCTCTCAATATCCTTTGTGCAAAATAAAATTTCCATTGAAAGAAATGTTGGAAGTTAAAATTGTTAACCTATACATTATTATCCCTTTTTTTTTCCTAGGACAGCTCAAATCCATCATTCACTTTGTTTATATTGTTTTTCGTTTTTGGATTTTGCAGTATCCTAATTTCTTCCCAATATTTTGTCATCCACAGTAACAAACAATTTCATTTTGCTTGAGCTGGGGAGAAATTATGAAGATCTGCAATGCCTTCTATTCTGTCATGTTTTTTCATGATTAATATATATTTTATTAGGTAAAAGATCAAAATATTGATATTTTCACCTATATTTTGAGAAAATTTCAACTTGTTTTGCAAGCTGGTGGTGATATATAGTCGTGTGTTAATATGGAGAACACTGACAGTATACTTGTTAAGGGGTGAAACATTTTATATTTTTGGAGAGGAGTGCCTGATATACTAACATCTTAGTTCAGCTGTGCACTAATGATACCTAAGAAAAAAAATTAACTGATTCATTTGTATGGTATTATTTATTGTAATTTAATAGTTTGAAATCACAAGATGAACATGTAGTGTTGAAAGTATATTTTTTAAGGTAAAAAATTAAATTGTTAGAAGGGTTAAAAAATTTTGATTCTGGGCATATATTACTTGTTCAGGCTCATTCAAGGAAGAGAGACAAGGATATCAGCAAATCAAAAAGGCATCGATATCATGACTATACTGATAGTGATTCAACTACCTCAACTTCACTTTCTTTCTCTACTAGCTCTTCGGGAAGTTGTAGGATTTCCAAGTCTAGGTATCAGAGTGATGATGTTAAAGGGCATAGGAAAATGTATTCTTGCCAACTGTGCTCTAGCAGCAGTGAGCGTGCTCCCTCCATGCGAGTGAAAAACAAATCAATAAAATATACTTATTCTAAAGTGGGCAGGAAAAAGAAGAAGAAAAAGGGGGAGGAAAGAAAGAGGTCTCGAAGCGATGAGTCATGTAGTTGTTCGAGCTGCCAGAGTTGGACCAGCAGCAGCAGCAGCACAAACAACAATAGCAACAGCAGTAATGAAGGCAACACTGTAAGGTGGAAGGCGCTGAAGGAACACAACCGGGAAAAAGGAAAAGATGTAAAGCACACCCAAGGAACACGGTCACAGAGCAATGAAAGTGAGAGAAAAGAAAGGTATGGATCAAGGAGGTGGAGTTGTTGGCAGGAATGTAAGGAAGTGAAAGTATGTGATGAAAACACACCCAAGCGGCTGCGGTCAGTTATAACTCTGATAAAGGATCAGACAGATGTACAAGAATCAAGCAAGGATGGGAATAAAGAGGAGATGCAATGTGATCATGATGATTATCCTTATTTGAGCAATGATAGTAATGATGGGGGAAATAATAAAGTTGCTGCATCTCTGTTTAATGATGCACAAATAGAAAGAAACAAGGAAGAGAAATATAATGAAAAGAGGGATGCTCATCTCCCCCCCATTTCAAAAGGAGATGATAATTTGGAACTTGCGTTAAGGCAGAAGGCTTTGGAAAATCTGAGGAAGTTTCGTCGCCACGTTGGTGGGATTGATAGAGAAGATGCTCTCAATTCAAAAGGAGAAAATACCATGGAGGATGAATCGAAGGAGAAGCATGCTATCTCTCAAAATGAAGAAGCATCTGATTCTGGGCCTTCCCTCCCCTTTGAAGCTGTTAGCTCAGTTAAATTGCCAGAAGAAAGCCCGGAGGGAGGAGGGCACAGGCAGTTGGAACAGAAGACAATGCCTTTGATGAAGGGAGGGGAAGTGGTTCAGGTAATAAATACTATCTGTTATTTTTTAAGTCTCTCTGGGAAGTGTTGTATTGTAGTGTGATGTGTTATAAATGTACATTTTGGATACAGGTGAGTTACAAGGTATACATCCCAAAGAAGATCCCTGCCTTGTCTAGGAGAAAACTCATTCGCTAAGGAGGTCTACTTTGCGTATGTGACATGTGAAACAAGACTTCATTTATAGATGTGTTGTATGCCCGTGGACTTCATTTATAGATGTGAAACAAGACTTCATTTATAGTGAAACTGAGGGCGAATGTGTGTTTTTTTTTATATTTTTTTTTACCAAAGCAAATTAATATTCCCTGTGAGATTAATGTGTTTTTTCTTTTCATACTTGAGTTGTGATAATGAAAACAAGAAGTGATCCCGAACATTGCCACTCAGATTATAAAATTCCCACTGAAACCTTTTTTGCCAATCAAATTATCATTTTGTTGGCGTACAGATTGAACAAACAAAACATTTAGTAAACCTGCGCAAGTTTGCTTTTCTTTGTGGATTCCATGGAGGGTAATTATGCAATTTCACTGGCTAATTCTCGATTAAACCTGAATTCGTTGCCCTTGATTCCTTTGAGGATGCATCTCAAACAGATAAGTATTTTAAATATAACAAAATGTCATTAATGCACTCATGTTTAATAAATTGCAAGACAATTTTTGATAAAAATTCAAGATATTTATCTTGAATTCAAGATATTAATGAGCTCATGATTCTTATTAAGTGTATATATAAAAATTCAAGGCATTTGTTTTATTTTTTCCTACAGGCAACTTTTTGACATTTATTCTTTAAAAGGCATGGATTAAAGAGTGTAAATAAGAGTTATTATATTTAAAAACAACAAACCATAAATGTTGATTGCTTTAATACACCAAAACAAACAAATTTTTTAGGTGGATGTATAAATATTTAAAATATTTATCTAATCATATATTATCAAATTCTTACAGAAAATATATACCCATGCATAAAACATATGTTCTCAGACATCAATTTGATAATACATCAACCACACACACACACACACACACCCACTCTCATACACACACACACACACACACACCCACTCTCTCTCTCACGCACACACACACACACACACACCCACTCTCTCTCTCTCTCTCTCTCACGCACACACACAAGCACACAGATAACTGAAACATAAATGGCAAGTATATAGTCACATTAAAATAAAGCAAACAAAATCTATCCCTCTCTAGTAACAACTATACCAAACACAGCTTTAGGACAAGTCTTAGAATAAATTATTATTCCAATTTGAAGTCTTAGGAGGGAGGAGGCTGTTTGGTCGATCACAAGATGATGCAGCTTCCAGAATCCCTGCACCATGTAGACAGTTTATTGTGTTAACATTTGTGCCCTATTTTGCACATTACTTTAGGCTCATTATTATGCTTCACAGCTTGGGACTCGGGTAATAAATAATGAGAAAAAAATAAAGAAAATTTATCTCCCAAATAATACACTTTAAATTAAGAAAAAAAAAATATAGATAAATGACAATAAAGATTTGCAATATATATATATATATATATATATATATATATATATATATATATATATATATATATATATATATATATATATATATATATATAACATACAATTTTGGAAAGTATAGGTAGTAAATTAGGTTCCCTCACTCAACCCAACCCAACATGACTAGACAAAGGCATGTATAGGTTGTACTCGTACATAGTACACAAGACTCTTACTTCAGTATAAGATCTGAAAAAGTTTAATATATCAACAGCCTTATCCCAAAAAATCATAAAGTCTGTATCTGACGAGTCTTAAACCCGAGACCTACTATCATTGGCCACAGGACTTCTCAATACACTAATACATAACCTTCAACATATATATACAATACAATGACTTCTTTGATAATCAATTATTTCAATATTATTCTCATTCAAACACATTTAATTTTATAATTTTTATGAGATATGATATAGTAGTATTTGTCTAATTAAAAACATTCAGCCCACACCATTCATTATTTTATATGGATCAGGCTATCTGGCCAGCTCAGCCTAGGCCATGGCAAAATCCATGCCACCTCAGCCCAACCCACATTAAAAGATAACAATATGGCCCAGCCTAGTGGCCCAGAGGGAAATATGTTGCCCCAGTGCCAGGCTCAGGCATTAGGCTTGGGCATTAGGCCCAGGCATGTGGACCTGCATCCATGGACACCAACTCGTGCCTAACCACTCTGAACCACACCCAAGAAAATGGATCCTCATCAAGACAGATGGGATAGGCCATTAAAAAGATAAACGGGCCATTTTTTTGTTGGCCCAGCCCATGCCACCCTACTAGCCTGCTAGGGTTCATGACATGGTTTGAAGTGGAATCGTCATCGATATGAATTTTCTAGGGATTGATGATGGACCTTTTCAAGTTCTCATAGTTACTCAAGGCTTGCTCAAATTTAAGCCAAAGTGGGCCGCTAATCTCTTGAAGATTCACATTTTTTGGACCAAGAAGGTATGCTTGAACAACAAATTGTGGGGCTCTTTCCCTATTTCAAATCCAACAAAGAAAGAATCGTAAGAGAAATATTAAGAATTAAATCAACTATGCAACGTTTTCTTTATGGAGGATAAAAAAAATGCACCTTCCTTCATACTCTGATAGCCAAGATAAATATGCAGCACCAAAGTACATGGAGACAAATGGTTTGGTAAGATCATCAGCATAATCAACTCTGTATGCTCGAAAACCCAATTCCCTTCATACAAAAATTTTTTTTAAAAAAATTTAGATATAATATCTGTGTGCGCACATATATCTCTGTGTGTGTGTGTGAAGAAATCTAAATATGCTAAATAAATCACGTTACTACATATATCATTGCAACTTTTTTTATGAATGATAGATACGTATGTTTCATGATAATTTTTACATAATATCAGAGCATTAGAGTAAGATGAACCACGACCATGAAACATCTGATTAATCATCATTGGTGCGAGGTTTACAGAATCCATGAAGTGGACTACAAGCGAATTTATCTTTTTAACCAAACAGAATAAGGCTGAGTGAATTAGGTCAGGTCGGCACTGTACGTATTGATCATCATCATCATCAATCAAGTTTTATCTCAACTATTTGAGGTCGGCTGCATAGATCATATTTTTTCAATCAACTCTATTAAAAATTATATCTACTCTTATTCATTTATTTGTTAAATATTTTTTTTATAATTTCTACTAAATTACTCTTAAGCTTACATCTAATTTTTTTTCCTCCCTCAACTCAAATATAAACACGATACATATTGATGATTTATTTAATTGTGCTTGGTTATGGCTAAACAAAGTGGAGTTTTAGAGGTTTCATCAAGGATGATTGCCCAAACTCTGTTAAAAAATTCTCGATCACTTACTCTTGGACCCTCCATCAGAACAAATTCCTCATGCTTGATATAGACTGATGCTATGTTTTTGTCTATGTTATAGAATTTAATTGAAACGTGAGTTTAAATAGTACTTGCCACACATGCTACATGTAGATTAGTTTGGGAGTTGGCAGCACTGGCTCATGTAATGAGGATTATAATTTGGAGTTTTTCATAGCACAGATAAATTGGTTAGCTTCTACTAGGTAGAGTCAATAATTTCTAGAGATTTTTTAATTGTATTCGCTCAAGGTGTCATTATGTATCTAAGAGTCAAATTTTTAGTGACCATACTTTATTCTCTAGAACAAAATTATACCATATGGTTTTATAGTTTTCTCAGCCTCAGAGAAGGCGATAGCTTCCATAATAATTTCATAGAGAGAGATGTGATGTAGGTGATAGGAGCAGATAAAGTGTTGGGAGGAAAGAACACAATTTTCTCATTGCCTTTCATTTATGAATCAATGCAACTCAATATTTATGTTCTTTTTTTTCTCCTTCACTGCTTCTAGGATAACTTTTTCTAGAGTTGAAAGGGACGGTACTTATATATTTATTATAACTGTTGGCACATCCTTCAGATGTTTGACTGTTAACAATTTTTTTTGTTAATTCTCAAGCATGTACCTTCCATAACAAAATTGAAATATTTGAAGTCTGGTTTAAATACGACACATCCATTAAGTATGAGATAAGTTTGTTAGAAAAATTTATTAGACCTTCCTATAAACACATTAGCCACTGAGTAGTCAAACTCTCTTTTTATTTGATTAACTCAAATATTTAAAAATCTAGCAGAATTTTTTTTTTGTTATTTTCATTGATAAAGAACATATCAAGTATACATGAATCTCATTTAGCATATAAATCTGAAAGAAATTAATATTTTAACTGTCTTAGACACAAAAATTAGAAAAATTACGTACGATGAGTTTCAAACCCAAGACTGAACACACTTTAATGAATACACTATCACATGAAGACATAATGATCTATATTATTATTTTCATTGATATTTTTTCTAAATTTCTAAGTTGTATTAAAAAAATTAATATTTCATATTAAAATATTGTAATATTTCATATAAATATACCTACTCAATTCTGTAGTGATATAGTCTTGACTACAAAATTATTTAATCAACTATATATAATTATCTCTTTTCTTGGACCGGGTACCTTAACTTACTATCTATTCAAAAGAGATTTTTTTTTTACATACAACCACATATTTTTGGTTGTACTTGTACCTACTTTATTTAAGATCTCTCCAAAATATATATAAAAAAAAACTTACAATAATCTACTTAGATATATTTTTATTAATAATTTTATTACTCAAAAGAAACAAAAATATTATTCTTATTCTTTAAGAAAAATGTTTATTAGTCATATTGTAATTTTCTTATTTTATTTGTTTAATATACTTTAATGGGAGTATCCAACCTGTAAATTGACCCAATTATTTTTGCTCATTATATATAAGTATTTTATTTAATAATCTAAGTGATAGTGTTATTGTATTTATTTTAGCATTATTTTCTTTAACATGAGATTAGAGATGAGATGTGTATGTGGGGTTATAAGAAAGATTCGCAAATCGTAGAAGAATAAAATGTGTGCATAGTATTAGCAAAATGCTCACGTATAATATGTACAAAAAAATGGTAGCAATCATGTGTCTTGAGTGTTTTATGTAGCTGTGCACACACAAGTTTTGTGCAAGTGCACACAAGTTTTGTGCAAGCACACACACAAACATAAGTGTTTCAATTATGCACATCATGGGCAATGATACGCATAGGCATGCCATGGGGTACATAAGCAGAGCAGAAGTGCACGATGGAACGTGTGGTGTCATGCAATGGTGTTGTGGATAAAAATACTGATTAAGATTTCTATAAAATTATAAAAAATAAACAAATTAAAATTTGTAAAAATCACAATTTTGTATGTCAATTGGATCGAGAGGACCGAGCACGACCCACAGAACAGCATGGTTCAATCATGTCTAGCCCAATATGACACAATCTATAACCGTGCCTAGTCCTGGAATGCTGTGACATGGCTCATTTCGTGCTGGACCGGTGTGAGCCGTGCCTCATGTCAGGCCAAGCATAGCTCACGTACCTAGCTCAGTGGCATAGTCCATCAACATGGGGACCTAGGACCAACTACGGGTCACAAGTCAAATCTCATCATGCTACCCCCTAACAATGTGATTAATTAAAAAAAAAATCTAGTTACATGCCAAATCTTGCTTGCGTGGCTGATTGTAATTGGTCGGCCACGTAAGCAGGCCACTTGTTATATTTTCATATAATGGGTTTCTGATATGGAAGGTCCGACACGACACTGCACTATGTGGGTCAATCATGTTGTGTTAGGCTGGCCGATTGATTCCCATGTCATGCTTAGCATGACATGAGAATCATACCATGTTATGTTCGGCAAGGCATGGTGGTGGCATGATCATGCCACACTCAAACAAGTTGTCTCAGCACAACCTATTTGATATCTCTAGAATTTAATGAATAGTATGAATTATCATAACATAGGTAAATAAGAAAAATCTCAATTTAGTATATCTATTATAGGAGGATGAATCACACCAAAAATAATTATTTGATATTATTATATATAGGAAGAGGCCAAAGGCCTTACACTATACATTATTATGAGAGACAAACATATTACTAAAGTTATCTACGAATCTTCACAAAATTTATCTACCATTAGACTTATATTATTTAGAAAAGAGTATACAAAATTTCTCAAAAACAATAGTAGATCATTATATTCTTTAAGACATCATTAATTATTTTACTTGTACTCTCAATTTTTGAACATAAGATATGTTAGTTAGGAAATCATACTTGATCTTCTTATCATAATGTCAATCTAACTTGAGTAGTGATATATTCGACCTCATATACTTAGACATATGAAGAACTATTAGAAATACAACCAAATAAATATCTAAGTATCTAATCACTTTTGTTGATAAATATTCGAGATATACATTGATATATCTCTTAAGATATAGATCACATATTTTTTCTACTTTTTAGTATAAATTATAAAAATAATAATTTAATAAATATATTTAAAATTAGATGATAATATTTTAGAATATATACTAGATCAATTCAATATTTACAATATAGATCATAATATTAAATATAATACTTATTGCATCAGCATACCTCAACATAATAAATTTTTAAAAAATAAATATTTAATTGAAACAACTTAAAAATTTATTCTTAAAGAGATTGTTGCAAAATATTTTTTAAAAGATATACTTTAAATCATAATCAATCTCATTAATTAGATGTCCTCTTTTTATTCTTCCTCAGCAGATACTCATCTTACCTCTTCAAATCCTATATCTTGGAAAAAGACTTAAATTTCTCTCATAATTTTTGAATGTACTTATTTTATTTTTTATTACTCTCTATAACAAAATAAGTTGTAATCTAGGGCATTGAAATACATCTTCCTTGGATAATCTAATACCTAAAGAGAATACAAAATATTTTCACCAGAGATAAACAAAATTTTAATGAGTATGAATATAATATTTTTTGACCAAGACTCATTTTTAAATAAACCTAAAAAAACTATGAATCAAGAAATTGCATATAAATTTATTATCCTTCCTTCCTTATATATTGTCATGCTTGCATCACAAGTTAGTAGAGAAAACAACCCATTGACTATATCTAAGCATGTTAGTATTTAATATGTTGTTACTCATTTGAAATTATCATATCTACTATTAAATTTATATCATGTTGAATCTGAAGAGAGTAAATTAGTAATTTAGAAACTATTAAAATATTACAATCTTAGGAAAAACAAATTTGGATCAATACAAATTACCATCTTACATCTCCCATAAGGTTACCAATATAGGGTACCTCAATTTCATATGAGGAGGTGATAGATCCATTGAGCCTGTCTTCCAATGTAACAAAGAATTTAGCTTCTTAGCATAAGGAATGAGCAATATTAAAATTGCCCAAGAATAACTTCTGAGCAATATATGCCTTATATTTGCTGTATATTTTTTATATATTCAACAAGTGAGTAAATTGGTTATAATCATTTTCTTCCATAATAAGTGACATTTGTATTTGTGTATCATTTTGTTGTGTTGGGAGTTATTTTAAATATAATTGAGGAAAATAACTAAATTTAAGTGTGATATTATTTATGATAACTCAGTAAAAATTGAATAAAATTATGTCACTTATTATAAAAGTCATCTCATGCTAAGACTCATAAATAGATAATTAACATACAAATACTAGTGGATATTTGGAAGTTTTAGGTGTCAAACAAAAATTTCCAAACTAACACGACCCAGATTTTTGTGGCCCAATTAGGTCACCATGTCATGTCGAACATGGCATAAAATGAGTGTCAAGGCCATGTCGAGATAGCATAGAAACATTGGAGATCAGCCGAGCATGACTTGATGGCCCAGCTTCCTCAGTCGAGCATGCCAAGTCATAGTGGGTCAAATACAGGTCAAGCTGCTCGTGACCACAACTTGGCTTTGGCTCGGGGGTTGAAAAGTGGGGCTTGGGCTTGGGCGCTTACTTGGCCATGAACCCATGCCTAGCCTATGATCTAATCTAATGCTATGCCAAATTGTCAATTGCCATGAGGCCAAGCTTGTACGATTGTCTTTAAAAAATTATATTAATTTTAAATATTTAAAGAAGAAAAATAAATTATACTACACTATAAATAAAAATGAATAAAAATCAGAACTAAATAGAAAATATATATCTATTTCACGGTCACAATTTTATCATGATCTCACAAAAAATAATAAAATAAAAAATGCCATATATGTAATTTATTTTTTTGATAATCTGTTTGTATAACCAAATATTTTTGTTTCTATTTTAATATTTTCATGTAAGTGCAGGAAAAGAAATATTAAGAGGCCGGCGATGCAGCAGTAGCACAATAATGGAGGTCCCGCTGTTCGGTCAACGGGCCGAAATTTTTGGAGCAGAGCCTGACCCGTCCCATGATCCGACCCACACCGGTTAAATAAACCGAGAGAGTTTTTATTATAAAATGTTTTATAATTTTAATTTCGGGTTATTGTTTTTGGACCTGGGGAACTGTTCATCATCTTTTCTCTCTCTCTCTCTCTGCGTGATTTTTTGCGACTGCTCTGTGCGCTGCATACTATAAGACTGTTTTGTTGGTTTAATTTATAATGCATAAGCATTTTCTGGTGGATGTAGCTAGTCGTACTTAGTGACTAGCGAACCATATTATTTCTTATGTTTTATTTTTCATTTTTTTGATTTTGCCATGGTTGGATTAGATATATATTGCTTGTTTCTGTTGTTCGTGTTGTCTTCTGTATCTTAATATCACTACCGTGGAAGTGCAATTGTCAAACAAAAAATAATAAAAACATGACAAACAACATTAGACAACATGAATATGTCAGTCTTGTAATATCTATAATTAATTTATATGATTCAGATCGTCTCGTCTTAAGAACATAGTCATAGCCTCAAGACTCTACTCTTAATTTTTTAAGAATGACAATGCTTCTATAATATATGATCACAGTATCAATTTATTATCTAAAATAATATTCATAGTCATATAAAAAATAAATTATAATACTACGCTAGACACCAGGAGGATTAATAGATCATGTATCATCTTGGATAATATGAAGTATGTAGATTTTTATGATTTTTATCAAATCAATATAACAAAATTTTTAATAACATCATGTAATAGGATATAATAATAACCAATAACTAAGCATCGAGATAACTAACTCATATTTGAAGGACCACGCCATCGTTTGCCACTAAATACATGAAAAAGTCATTATATCAAAATATGATATTCATTTCTATATAGAAAGCTCACTAAAATTATCATATTTAATATTATAATATTTAAATATATTATCTAATTATTCATGATTCTATTATTAAGTTCTTCTACTTGGTTGATGCAAGAGTATATATATTTTATTATATTTCCTATCACTTTCACCATAAATCTAAGATCCATGTTGGCTGCCAAATAATATAGATATAAAATAAAAAATTAATATTTTAAATATTTATTTTCAATCTCAATAACCATTAAAACAAAATCAAATTATCCTTTATAGTTAATAAATATTTTATTAATATTACATATATCTAAGTACAATACATATAATCAAAATTTATTCAAATATTACATAATCACCACATCATAAAAGTCTTTAGAAATTTTAAAAATAAAATCACGTCCCTTAGTCTAAATTAATAATAATAATTATCATTTTTATTATTGACATAATTAGATATCACATATCAATAGCAAACGCATAAATATGATATTAGATAGATATAATTTCAAAAATATCTAATATTCATTTGAAATATATTTTTAGAATCACTGATGAATAAAAAGTAAAATTTTTATTGTTTATTATAAATCTTTAAAGGTAGCAAGTGTGTTAGATGGTATGAGCATGACACAAGGCACAATCCAACTATGTCATACTTGACTCGGAACAACATGATCCAGAATTGTGTATAGACTTGGGTCATGCCAGCCCGAGACATGGCTCATGTCGTGCTGGACCATGGAGTATCATGCTTTGAGCTAGGCCAGGCACGATCCAGGTGCCTAGCCCATTGGCACAACCCATCGGGACCATGGATTGGAAAGTAGGCACAATAAAATTTGCCCATGCCCGTCCTGCCCGATGCGTGTTCTAAAAAATATTGATTTTTTTAATAAAAAACCCACACTGCCTAGTATACATGGTAGGTATTTTTAATGAGCCCGTCACGTGATTGGTTGTGTAAATCTGTGTGGCATAACCTAGACACAGATGGATGCGCCCCCCAACTCGACAATTTTTTTAGCTCTTCGGGTCCAACGAATAACTAATGGGCAAAAAAAATTCAAATTGAATGATGTAAAAGATTCTGGCAATTGAAATTTTTTCCAATGGCTAGGACAAAAATCCAATGGTTGTTGGGTTTTTGATCCTTTTAATATACAAAAATGTTAATAATTTAAAAAATTATATTTTTTTAATTAAAAAAAACATATAATAGTTTTAGAGAGTTGAGTTTTTCTTTTTCAAATCTCAAATTCAAATCTCTCTCTCTCTCTCTCTCTCTCTCTCTCTCTCTTTCCTCTTGGTTCCATTTCTCTCTTTAGAGATAAATCTTTTAAATTTAGATGTTTTTTTAAATAAAACTTTAAAAATGTGTTGAAGAGATTTAGTGTTGATGTTTCAATTTTATTACCTAACCTATCGGGTGAGAGCTGCGGCTTATTATCTCTCTCTCCTCTCCATAAACCGAGCATTATTTTTTATTTGATTTTTTAAATATAATTTATTTGTTAACTTAGAACATAAACTAAAAAAAATATAAATGACTAATAGCGAATTTAAAGATAACGAAATTAATATTGACGTAGTCATAAATAATAATGATAACTCTATTGGAAAAAGTGCGAGACAGAAATCATATTTTCTCTTAAGGCCTTGATCCAAATTTATTTTAACATATTAATAAATAAAACATGAAAAAAATATCAGAGGTATTTAAACTCATTTAATAAATAATATTGACATAGTCATAAATAATAAAATACTAGAAAAATATCAATAATTTAAACTCATTTCAACATATTAATAAATAAAAATATTAGAGGTATCAATTAAAAATCAGCATAATGTATATATTATAAAAAAAATATATACACGTAGAAGTATGGGTAGCATAGGTAACTTAAAGAGACATACAAATCAATACACGAAAAAAATATAATGTATTGGATCCTAGACAAACCCAACTAAGTGATGTGGTCTTTGAGATTGAATCTAGTACAACTTCTTTGTTGACCCCCTTCATATAACACAACGAGTTATAGCAAAAGACATGACCAAATTAATCATCATAATGAGTTTTCCAATTAAATTTCAAAATCCTATGATTATCAATATCTTACTAACATATTTTTAGCCTCCTAGACTAATTAATAAGATAGAAAAATAATTAATAATTAATAATTTTAAGAAATATAGTAAAATAATATCTATGATGTCTGATATCTGGACTAATTACGATGATGTATCTTTTGCAAGTCTTATCATCCACTATGTAAATTCTTAATGGAACTTAATAAAAAAAATTTAGAATTTCCTGAGATTTTTTATTCTTATGATGGTTTTGCCATATATTAGTGCATGTCGAGAATTTTTAAAAAGTATCATATATAAAATAAAATATTTAGTATCATATTTAATAAGATATCTAATAATAAAGTAACCATTAATATATTTGTTAGGATATTTAAAGTCAAGCTGATATGAGAGATTTTTTATGCTAAATACACGTGTCATATTATTAATTTGATAGTACAAGTGGGGATGAAGATTATTTTCCCACATAAAAAAAATATGGAACTATTAAATATCTTCAGACACCTAACAGAGAACAAAAGTTTGATAATTCATGTTTGTTTGTGGGTTTAAAAAAAAATTTCAAATGAATATGAGATATCATTAGAATTACACTTACCTGATATTTGAGTCATGTATTGGATATAGAGGTGTCAAACAAGATGTGTCGGGTTGGCCCGACCCATTTTTAGTCAGCCCGATTGTGCTTTCGTGCTGGGCCAGGCATAGCACGGTTACTATACCGTGTCGTGCTTGGCCCGACATGTTCTGTGGAGGTCATCCTGACATGGGCCGGCCCCACGAATCCGTTGGGTTCGGCTCGGTCGGACCGAACCCCTAATTTTAAAAAAATTAAGCTTTTGGCGTGTGCCGTAACTTCGCTACACCACGGAACCACTAATTTAAAAAAAATAGAATTTTGGCATGTGCTGTCGGCCGCCGTGCCACCAGCCGCCAAAACCCTAATTTAAAATAAATTAGGGTTTCTACGGCACGTCACTGTGCTGCCGCGCCACTGTGCCACCTCAATTTTTATTCACTTCGAGGCTGGGTGAGTCTTGCCCGTCGAGCTCAGCTTCTACCGCTGGGATAATTTCTCGGCTTGTGCCGAGGTACAATGCCAACAGGCCAGGCATGACACGAGGCCTGGTTGGCCTCGGCATGGCACGGTCCGGCACGGTTGGTGCCGTGGACAGGCACGACATGGGCAAGGGAAATTCTCATACCATGCTGGACCAGGCAGGGTCGAATTGTGGCGTGTCTCGTGCTGGATCGGGCCGACCTGGCTTGGTTGACACCTCTAGTTGGATACAAATACGTAATATCCAATTACATCAATGATAAGAGTAAAAAATTAATATTGATGACATAGACTAAAAAACAAGAATTTTTATTTATAAAATTCCTAAAATTTTTTTATAACACAACGAACATATATTCATTTGTGTATACACTCACTACTTGCATTGTATTTAGGTGCATATGTAATATTACTAATATATTTAATAAGTTTAGAGATGACTCGATATTTAGTGACAATAATGTTGAGATGAAAACCAAATACTTAAAGTACTGGTCTATCATTTCAGCTCTTTATTATTTGGCTACATACATAATTTCTAAGATTAAGATGAAAGAGGTAGAAAATATGTTAACATACATATCCACCTGTATAATCTAAAAACACTAACTTGAAAAATTTATTCACAAAAAATTGATCAAATTATTTACATATTACAATATTAGATAAGATTATAGTTATAATCAGGCTTTGAGTACGGAGCTGAACATCTTATTAGAAGATGTTGATTTCTCCATTCAATTAATAAGAAAAAAAATGATGAGGTGGTCCGTCGAATAGGAGCAAACTATCTTAGCACTTAAATATCGATTACTACTCAATCTTATCATATAAACCTTGATATTTTATTATGATGAAAGTTATTTAAATCCACTTGTCTCATGCTGTTTAAGATAGATCATTATCTACTGACTGCTACGATATCGAGCATAGCATTAGAGTCTACTTTTTATATTACAGTTAATATTATTTCGGATATGAGATCAAAACTGTGACCATATATCATTGAGACATTTGCATGCATGAAGGATTGAAAAGATTAGAAGATGACCATCCAAGATAGAGTTGCAACATGACCAGGAGCAGAAGTACACGAGTCGTTGGCAGAGGCAGATTATGACTCGTTAGACTTAGAGAATGTTGAGGTCACCCCCACTACTAGCAATACCATAAAATACTTATGCAATGATGATGATGATTTACATACAGATACAGACACCAATTGACATTAAGATTGAGATTGATGCCTGCTTGTATCTTTCAATTTTGATATTTTATATTTCGACTTTTGTGACACTTTACATTTTTTGATTGATGCTTAATAACGAATATAATTTTCTCATTTTATTATTATATTTGTTTATCATTTTTTTTATTTAGAAGGCTAAATAAAAAAAAATATATTCATAATGGTGGCGGTGATTGGGTATGGGTAATGGACATTGAAATTTGGAGTTGGACCGAAATGGTGCTAGTGCCGCTACAAGCAATGAGCTACTAGGCATTGATTGCCCAAAAAAATGTCATGATTCAACGTGATAGTACAACCCAAAAATGAACAGTATGAAAGGAACAAGACTGCCCGAACTCATGCAAGTTGGTCTGTGTCAGGCAGAGCATAATTCGAATCATGTCATGCCTGGCAAGACATGACCTTCCAACTAGGTCGTGCCTAACACAACATGTTGGCCTGACCAAACCACCCAAAAATGAGCTATACAAACATGACACGACTCATTTGATACATCTAGTTATCTTCAGATACTCGAGTATATTTTTTATGTTTTATAATACAGGAAAAATTATGTTTATTCTCACTTATATTATTTGATTAATTATATAACATATATACCTAACATGAAAAAAAATATTACCTAAAGATCTATCTATAATAATTCTCACAAATATATTAATCACGACACTATTATTTATAATATCATCGAATATAATACAAAAAATTAATTTTTATTCCTTAAAAAATCCTTGATATATAGTAATTATGACATGATCATCATGAGAAATAAAAATCTCACAACAGCCTAAATTTTTTTATATAATTTTTATTTATAATTAGCATAGTAGGTGGTAACACATGTAAATATATTATCATCACAGACAGTCTAAATGTCGGACATCATCTACTATGTTTCTTAAGTTCATTAATTATTAATTATTTTTTTGATTTTAAATATTTTATTATGTCATTCATAATAATCAGCCTAAGAATTCTATAATAAACAAGCTGCAAGTAAGTTTATATAATATGAGCTAGTCTAGAATCCTTAAAAAATTTAATCAAAACACATGCTATAAATCAATTTTTTTATGTATTTTATTTCAAACTTATTGTAATAAATAAAAAAAAATATTAAAATTAAAGTCGATCCAACTTCAAAAATCTCAACATTCAGTTGGATTTGTTTGAGATGCAATATATTATATTTTTTTTGTATATTGATCAACATATCTTTTAAGGTGACTAGTATCATTAGCACTCATATGTATATATTTTTTTATAATATATATATTATGTCAATCTTCTTTGACATCTCTATAATTTTTATTTTTAATTATATTTAAAAAAACTATATTATTAAAATTTATCTTTTTTTAGGAGTATGAATTGAAAGCATATAAAAAAAACCTAAGTTCGGTCTCAACCTTTCAGTCAAGTTATTATTATTATTATCTATATCTAGATCTAATTCTTTTTAATAATATTCACTGTTAATCATTTTTAATCAAGAAAACTAGAAGTTTAAGAAGAATAATAATTTTCATATTTTTTTACTTATTATTACTAATTTATTTATTTATCTAAAAAAATATTAACTAAAATAAAATATATACAACACAATGTATATATTTACTTTATGTGAGTGGTATACTTTTTTTTACCTCTACCTCATATATTTGTGCCTCAAAGTCATAACTTATTACCAAATTAAAATTATAAATATAAAGTTTTATTTTAATTTCACCAAAATTACAAATTAAACTCCAGCTTTTGAATTAAAAAATAAAACAACTCTTACAAAAAATATATATTTTAAATTTTTGTTTTCTTTTTTTGGGACATAAATTCGACAACCATCGGATTTTATCCAAAAGAAGTGATGAATTTAATCCAATGGCTGAAAAAATTGAACTTTTTTATTATTTTTATTTTCTTAACAGACAGGATAGTGACAGATGGTGTCCAATCAGCATCAGTTGTCATTTTGCTTTTGCAAAACTAGCCATTTTACTAAACACTTTTTACCATATTAAATATTGTGGTAAATTTTCTCTTGATTCTCCTTCAAACATAATACCCTATTTAGAATTCTACTCAAATGCCACATTGCATTATTGTTCTCTACTGTATGCTATCGTGTGTCACAATTTGCCATTGTGCGCTACTATTTGCCATTGTGCACTACCATCCACCAATGGCACCACCTAGGGTTTACTGATCAAAAAATACTAGAAAACATGCACAACTTACGACCACACTTAAATCAATTTGGCTTCCCCTAGCACACGTCCAGACAAGCAAAAAAAAAAAAAACAATTACACCACCACACCACAAACTTCTGCTCACCATTGTGCACACTTCTATGGGTCACCATGCTTATTACTATGCTCCAATGTGCATAATTCCCTGCGCTACTATGCATCATGTGCATTATAGTCACACACAATGGGTGTGCGACTACTATATATGCACAATAGATAGAGGAAAAGAAAAGAAAAATAAGGAGGGGATACTTTATGTTTTACAAACCTTGCTCTAATAACATGGTAAAAATTAAAATACAAAACTAAAACAAACAATACTCAATATCAAATATCATAAAACTTGAATAATAGACGAAAGTGATTAGGGGAAGAGTGAGGATTCCCAAGTAGAGAGATCTCATTCAACCCAAATAATGAAATAGTCTATGAGTCTTAACTAGTATAGATGCATTCATACTTATATAATAGGCAAAAGTGATTGATGTAGCCACAGGCAAAGTGTTTCTAACAAAAACATTAAAATAATAAAAATAAAAAAAAATTAAAACCAACCAAATTTTTTTAGTAAGAATATACTTCTACTTTTTTCTGAAATTTATTAGACAATAACTCAAGTATCTATAACTATACCGTGATTAAGCAAAATTAGTATGATCAATCATAGTGTTTAGCATCTTTATCACATAGTAGCAGTGAGAACTTGCATAGATATTCCTAAAGGAAGAAAAAAGTAATAGTGATATATTCTTTCAATATGAGGTTGGAACATAATCATGATATGTGTTAGACATTACACTATGAATTATGACAAACTTTTTAAGGTATAGACAAATTACTAAACCTACTCAAGTTGATTTCACTATAAGTAAGTCTTCATGTCCTTTCACAATTAATCTTTATCAGGAGGACTATGCAAGACTTCTTTTTTTAGATGTTACTAACTTAGGCACATCTATGTACATTATCCTTTCTACTATCTCACTCAAAATTTTTAAGTAATAGATTCAGGGAGCAAATATCTATGCTACGGGAAATGACATTTTTTTATTTTTTATTTTTTTAAGAGTAGAACATCTGATAATGTTGTGACCAATAACACTATTGTACAAGCCATGTGGCATGACAACATTAATATTAACATTTTCTTTCATACATGTCTTATATATCAAAATTTCATTATAATTTATCTTTTGATAATTATTTTGTGAAATGACAAAATTATGATATTATTTTTTTCTTCCTCTAGTATTTATATACATGATCGACAAACCAGATGTATAACTTCCACGAGGAATAAGTGAAGTTGACTATACAAGTTCTTCTCTACTCACAAAAGACTTTCTAGATATTTGTTTATATTGATCCACTTTCGATACACTCTAGGCTAAGATATCCATCATTGGACAATTAAAAACTTTAGAATTGAATATAAAAGAAATGAAATCTATTAATTATGAGACATTTGATAACTTCACAGAAGGATCACATATAATGAGTTGAAATATTATATCATTTTTATTTATGATTATACTTAATACAAATGATATCAATTTTTTTTTTGATTTATGAAATTTTATAAAAAAATCAATATGAATGAGATATTAATATGTTGAACAATAATAATGCTTTAAAATATATTTCTCATTCATCTTCTTACTTATTTGAGGAGAACGGAGTGATACATCAAACACATTGTGCTAATACCTCAAAAAATATCTAATTATATTTATATGTAGGAGTATCTTAGAAATTTCGATCAAATGTCAATTTTTCCTCCCACTTTGTAAGCAAATTAATATTATCTTTTATTTTCTTAGGTCATATCTCATACCAGCTCATATATATATGAGAGACTCTTTTATTTTTCACCCAAGATTTTTGAGTATACTTATCTTGTTTATGATTTTTCTATAAGCAAGGAAAGATGGCTATATATGTTATTAAATACTCTAATACTCAAAAGAAATATAAATATTATTTATCAGAGATAAAAAAATCATTACGAAATCCAATGTAACATTCATTTGAAGACAAGTCCATTCTTTATGATTCTAGTCACATTTAGACATAATAATAATATATTCATTTTAATGTCTAGTTGTTACTCCTCATTGACAATGTTCCTATGCCCAAACCTAATATGACTAGAATCACTAGCTTTGAAAATAGTAGTGACATATCTCCTACGACATTGGACAAAGAAGAGAAGCATAATATGAGTATCCCATTAAATACAAGATGAAAGTTGAGAGACTAAGTGATCTTAATCTAAAAATATATATTAGACATATATGTCCATAATATTCCACAGAGTAGAGGTATCAAACGGGTTGGGCGGTCCAAGCACAACTCGGAGACAAACCCAATTCAATCATGCCTGGCCCGGCACAACATGGTTTGAAACCGTGTCGTAGGCTGTGTCGGGCTAGACACATGGGCTGTGTCAGGCCAGACACATGGGTCGTGCCGGGCCGTGCCCAGCCGGCACATGGGCCGTCCCTGGCCCGATGTCACAATAAACTAGCCTAGGGGCTCAGCTAGATTTTTTTAAAATATAACTGAAAAAACCATGTACGACCAAATCCGGCTAACTTGGCAAGTCCAAGCATGATCCAAACTGAATCGAGTATAAGCCAAGATGGCGGGCCGTGCTGGACCAACAGACCATGTCAAGCTGGCGATTCTCAAGCCGTGTCGTGTCTGGCATGACATGATTACTATACCAAGTCATGTCAGGCACAACACGGCATGATGGCCCGATTGGGCCACAAAAAAAATAGGCCGGGTCATGCCTGCCCGACCCAGTTGACACCTCTACCTCAGAGGAGTGTTATATCACATCAACTATTCCAATTAAAATAACGAGTTGAACATTTCAATTATATTACAAAAAAAAATCAAGGACATATTTTACTCTATATATTATCTCGAGTAGTTTTTTACTCTCATTTTAATACTACATATTCTATATTAGATGATTTAATTATAATCACATATAAGCATGTTTGGGATCTCATTTTGAAACTTTAAAGTAAACTAATATTGGATTATAAATGAATATATATAATAGAGATGAGATCCAAAGAAAAAGTTAATCAACTTAAGATAAAATTAGTAACAAGTGAATATACACAAACTTATAGTGTTGATTACTAAGATACTTTTTCCCTTACGACAAATGACTACTATTAGATTATTAATTTTTATTGATGTATCTTACAGATGAACTATATATCAACTGTATGTAAGAAATATGTTCCCTCATGATGATTTTAAAGAAGTTTTTATTCAACAACCATAAGAATTCACTATTCCTAGAAACTTAGGTATGAAGTTTTTATGCAATAGTCTTCAATAAGATAGTTTAATAAATTTTCTTTGATATTTATCACATTTAATCTTAAGAGATGTGTGTCAAACTATTCTTATTTCTTCTAACACAAAATAATAGATCACAATGTAATGTTAATAATATATGTTAATGATATTATAATATATAAGATAATCATTTGAGTATATCTCAATTGATATTATTTCTATAAATCAAGTTTCAGATGAATGATTTGAGATATATACAATATTTTCTGAGTATTAAGATTGAATACTTATAACATATAATATTTCATTATCAAAAGAGATTTGTTTTAAAAATTTTATCTGATATCGATATATCAGGATTTATACCTGTTGATTTATCACTTGATCCAAATATGAATTTTCCTACATATGTTGGTTCATTTGTTGATTTCAATAAATATAAGAGAATTATAGAAAACTAAACTATTTGACAATTATCATATCAAATATAACCTATATTATAAATATAGTTAATCATTTTATGAATTCTCATAAACATATTTTAATGAAAGTAGTTTTTAGGATTCTTTGATATGTGAAAAAAACTCCAAGACGTGAAATTACATTTAGAGATTATGAGTATCACCAAATATAGACATTCAAATTCTAATTAGACTCAAGTAATCATCGAAATGAGATATATCATATATTTTTTTACTTTGTTTGCAAAGAATTTTGTCTTATACAAAAATAAAAAAATATAATTATTTTGAAATCAAATACAAAGAAAAATAAGATAGCCAAGATATCGGGTACCTGTGAATTTCTTTGGATTGGTTACTTCTCGGAAGTACTTTGCCTATCATCTCAAAAACTAATAATATTTTATTGTAATAGCTAGGCAACCTAACACATTGCTGACAATCTTATATTCCATAAGTGAACAAAATATATAAAGATTAATTGTCACTTCATTCCATAGTTATGAAAGGCGCGCCTAAAGCTCAAGTGCCACCACTCCCGGGAAAAATGTCTCGCTTCAGGCGAGGCGCATGCGGGTGAGACGCAGCGGGCAAGGAAACACGGACACGGCACAGATATGTGTCCGATACGCCACGTGGCGTATCATTGATAAATCCATATCCAATACGCCACGTGGCGTATTGGACGGTGGCGTATCGGACGTCCAGTGGGCGGCAGAGGACAGAGGGCAGAAGCGATTTGAGGGGAGGAGGCAGGGGGCGAGCACAAATTGAGAGGGGGAGTAAGGGGTGGGTGCAAATTGAGGGGGGGAGGCAGGGGACGGGCGGGAATTGAGGGGGAGACAGGTGGGCGAGAATTGAGGGATGAGGCAGGTGGACAGGAATTAAGGGGGAAGGCAGGCGGGCGGGAATTGAGGGGGAAGGCAGGCGGGCGGGAATTGAGGGGGAAGGCAGGCGGACGGTAAAATAAAATAAAATATTTTAATAAAATAAAATATTTTTATTTTATAAAATAATTTTAAAATATTATTTTATAAAATAAAATAATTATAAATATTATTTTATAAAATAAAATAAAATACAATATTTTTATTTTATAAAATAAAAATATATTTATTTATTTTTTAAACTAAAATATTTTAATTTAATTTAATTTATTTTATAAAATACCTAATATTTATAAAGAAAATAATTTTTATTTTTAATTTTATTTTTTTTATTATAACGTATCCTAGCCGTATCCATATCCTAGTTTTTTAGAATTTGCCGTGTTCCCGTATCCTTCCGTGTTGTATCCCCGTGTCCATGCCCGTGTCAATGTCCGTGCTAAACCAAGCAAAACACAAACACCAAAACTAAAGTCAAAACCATCTAGCTCTAAATATACTCCTACTCTTGCTTTGATTGATGAAGATGAGATGATCTATTCATTGGGAGAGAAAGATGAAGAAAAGGGAGAGTGGAAGATTGATGATGAAGATGATATTGATGAAAACTTTCTTGATTTAGATTTAGATGTAGATACATGAGTGTTTATTTTATTTTAGAACTTTGAATGTTTGTTATTTTGTTTTGAAACTTTGAATATTTGGATGATGGGAGCACTATTAATATTTGATTTTTATCTTTGATGTTCTTTAGTTTATTATTAGATGAAAATTAAAGACTATATTTAGTAAAATGTATAATTTTTATATGTATTAGGTTGGGTGCACCTCAAATAAAAAAGCCCATGCCTCAAGTGCGCCTCAAATAAAAAAGTTCGCGCCTCAAGTACGCCTTGCACCTTAAGGCCCCAAAATATTTTTGTGCCTCAGTGTGCCTTGCGCCTTAAATAACTATGCTTCATTCAAGAAAAGACTCGTTATGCTTTGATAACCATAGTCTATGTATTTATTAGCAATCATATTACAAACAACTTCAAGAAAATCTTTCGTAGGACCATAAATTACTTTTCTCTTATCAAAGTTTGATATTTGTCATATGAACACCCCAATTTTAGAGAGTGTTGAGGATCATTTATTTTATTTCTTATTTTGTTTATTTTTTATTATTTGTTTAGTATTATTATACAAGTGAGTTGTCTCAATCTCAATACATTACTATTAATCTAATATTTTATGAGCAAGCAAAAAATATCGAGAATAATTACTATTTCATATAGAAGAAAATATAGAATTATCTTATAGATACAATATATGTGCTTACAAATTACCATATTATAGATATCTTCATGAAGATACATAGAACATCACAAGTATCTTTCACTTCATCTAAGCTAGGTAGGTGTTTATAATATCTAGTTTGAGAAAGACTATTTAGATTTATTGTATTTATTTTTTATTTAGTATCTAATTTATCTTTACTTGAATAAGAGTATCTAACACGTGGTCTACCACAATCCTAGCCAAATAAATATAAGATTTTTTCTTGTTTTTAGTGAGAATGACTAATTTGACTCTTTTTTCTTCAACATAATGACATTATTTATATGTTTATCTTATTTCATGTATATATATTTTAAATTTGCAATCATTTCAGCTGTTTTGTGCTTGATAATTTGTTGCTAATTATTTCATGTTATATCAACAAATTGTTTTGTTGTTCCTATATCTCAGCTTCTGAAAATTGGAGTTCAATGTACTATGTTTCAGTTCAAAGAAGCCAAAAAAATTAAAAAAAAAAAAAACTCAATTGCCACTGTGAGGGTGACAGGTTCCTCAAATAATGGGAAGCAAACAATCAGACTTAGAAACAACTGTTGCACATCCTGGAAAGCCACCAATTGTGACATGTACCAATGAAAAAAATAGCAAAATTCAACATCAGATTTAGGAACACATATATCATTTGTCAATGTGATAAAATAACTTTTAAATGATGGAATTTACATACATGTAAAGCCAGAAAGCTGTAGAATAATCAATTCCCATCAATCCAGTCCGTGGGGCAACACCATTAAGAAAGCGCATGCTAACCATCTCAGCAAGAGCACAAAGAACTGACTGAAAAATTGCAGCAAGTTCGAAATGAAATGCAAAAGAATACAACAGAAGAAGAAACAAACAAACCTCTTAACTGTTTAGGAAAACAAGTAATATAATACATAGATTATCTATTTAAAAGGTAGTGATGTAGTTTGTCACTTCTTTATGTATACTTTTTCTTTTTTTATTTGATTATTAATAGAAGTATCTAATATGTGGGATAACAAAAACTATTGTTCCATTGTATAAAAACATTATGTGTATATTGTTTTTATGTCAATGTGAGTTAATATCTTTACTTGTTGGCTTAGTTTTCTACATGATATCATAGCCAAAACCTTATAGAATGCAAACTCTATTATTTTTAGAGAATGAAAGGGTGTTACAATGCAAGTAGTAGCACAATGCATGAATGCCCCTCATGTGTACACTTTTGAACGAAGATATTTGTTATTGCATTAATACATAACCTCAAATATATACATATATCACAAGAACTTCCCAAATAATCAATTATCTCAATATTATTCTTGCCCATATCCAAATATATTTAACTTCTTATGAGAATTAGTGTATTAGTATTTATGAAATCACACACCATAAATAAAATAAGTATTACAAAAATTTTAGGAGACAAACTAAAAAATCTCTCTTCATAGTACAAAATATTAAAAAAAAAGACATAACAAATAATTAAGGAAAATATTTAATTAATCAAGTTATTGATAGTTAAAATCATATTTCCCTAATGCATCTTGAAACACTTATAATATAAATAAATATACTAATCATCTCAATTAAATATATATTCTTTATTTTTGTAAACCTATTTTTTTGGATGTGCTAACATGTTAAATATAATGTATGACCTCATGATTAATAGAGTAAATATTAAAATTATTAGATATATACTTTAAAATCTTGTCACTCTTTATAATTTTTATTTTTTTATTTAATTAATTTTTAATTATTTTATAAAATATATAAAAATAAAAAATATTAGAGATTTATTTCAAAAAAAACTAAAATATTTATAATCATTAAAAAAATAACAAATTATTTTAAGGCATCTCGAGTCTCAACTCTACTTAGTAACCAAACTTCTAAATTAATCAGATCAAATGAGTATTTACTCAAATATGACTAAAGTGTAAAACAGAAAATTTTGATATATTTTTCTATCAGATATGTCTCAAAATCTAACATATACATATTTCTAATATTGAGATTTAAAATTCTCAGATCATACACTAAGTTATGATATTTCGGACATATAAATTATCTTGCTCAATAATAAAAAAAAAGAAAAAGTATAACCAAGTTCTTAAGATATTTTGACAATAATTATAACAACATAATAAGAAAAAAAAATCAAATAATACAATAGTTATAACAATATACATTATCTTGCTCAAAATCTATAATACATGAAGAATGGGAAATATCAATTATTATCTTATAAATCATAAATTTTGCATTTTCTCCTTTTATATCATTATGCCTAAACTCAATGATAACTTTCAAATAAATCAAATAATCTACCTATGTCACTAAATAGTATAAGCGTGTCATCAATTTATGCTCTAAAAATAATTATCAACATATCTATTATGACATTGATATATCACTTTTATAAAATATCATAATTTTTTTTAATTTTTAGATATTTTATAAAATAATATAAAATTAATTTGATAAAAATATTAAAAAATAAAGAATTAATAATACACTAAAATATATGTCGAATAGAAATCTCATTTAGATAACTCAGATACTCCTATTTAAAAAAAATAACATGAGATATTTTTAAAAAGTAATAATTTTAAACATAATCTATTTCATCATTTAGATGTTCTCTTTTATTTTTTTCAATATATACCCTTCTAAATCCTACCTATTGGAGATAGATTATTTGTACTAGATCACTTTGCAAGATAAAACAAATTAATATTTAGGACCTTAAAATATGTTTTATTTTAGATACTCTAATATCTAAATAGAATACACGTATTTTTAACCTGAAACTAATACTATTTTAGAAAGTATAAATATTATATTTTTCTATTAAGACTCATTTTTAACGAGCCTAAGAAAAATATAAGTATAGAAATTAATAATTATAACTAAATATATTACTTTCTCTTCTTTACCTATAGTCCCACCTACACCACAAGTTAGAAGAAAAAATAACATATGAGCTACATCTGAATATATTGATATTTAGCATGACTATCATCATGCAGTAATCATATATATCATCAAATATAAATCATATTGATTCTGAAAAGTTAGAAATCTCTAGAAGAGAGATCTCCTTCATGTACATATGACACAATAGTCTGAGTCTTCCCCAATACATGCTCATATTGAGTTTGTAACTAAATCCAAATAGTCAAATGATACTGAAGGCAATTCATTTGATCTTGACTTTTTGATTGTTCTTCGAAAAAAGCACATGAATTATACTAATCACTCAATTTCATAGGTATTGTTATACTTTTATCATGTTCATTTTTTGTTTCTTTTATTACTTTTCTTAATGATATTAAAATACATAAATCTTCTTTTGAGATATTATTTCTTTCAAATTAGCATCATACTATGATGGAAAGGATGCATGCCCTCCACAATGATGAGACTTGAAAACTAATATGATGATATTCAAAAAGATCCATTATTGATTATATGTAAATATTCACCATGAAAATAAATTCAAATATAAAAATAGATTATTATAAAGTGAGACTTATAATAAGTAGATTCACTTAGATATTTGATATGGACTGCAAGGACAATTTCTCTCTAGTAACTAATATGATTTTAGTGCATATTTTCATTTTTATTGTCACATCTCATAGTTGAAGGATACACCAACTATATATAAATAATAATTTTTATATGATGACTTTGAAAAAGAGATGTATATGAAATACTTACATAAGTTTTAACCAGTACAATCAAATATAATTTATATATTACAAAAGACATTGTATGCTTTGAAGCAATCATCAAAACTTTGATTTATAATATTTTCACATGCAGTTATTTCATTTATATTACACATATATGTTACAAATTAATATTTATTTTATCAGAGTATCTTTGATAATAAGATAGTTTTGTTAATTATTTATATAAAATATATTTTGATTATGGGTAATAACGAGTTAGAGATCAACTAACTCAAAATGTATCTACCTTTGAGCACAATTTCAAAAAAAAGATATTTGGAGACCTAAATATTTTTTAAATATAACTTATTATATAAGTGATATCATCTTACCACAAATAAAATATATACTTGATACTCTTGTTAAAGTTGATCTCTTAGGTCATACTCTAGCAGGTAATCGCATTATTCTAAGTCATGACTTCACTTCTGACTACCTCTAATTAACTAAGCTACTTATAGAACTATTGGAAATACATAACTATTTAACTATTATCAGATTAAATATAACACATACAATTAATATAGTTACTCATTCCATAAATTTTCTTCCGCATATTCACCTTGACAAAAATATTCACATATTGAGGTATGTGAAAAAATAGTTGGGACTTCAAATATCTATTTGGGATTATTAACATTTTCCGTTAGTTGAGTATTCAAATTCAAGTTAGATACCAAAATTCATTTATAAAATTATATAAAAGATTGTATACATTCTTAGAGATGAACTTAATCTTTTAGAAAAACAAGAAACAAGCAATTATTTTAAAATTTAGTATAGAGACATAGTAGATGTGTCATGTAGCTCGGGTAGCCTAGGCATAACCCAATTGTTGTCATGCCTAGAGTTTAGTAGTGCCAAGCCTGGCATGACACAGTCTAGAATCATACCTAGATCATAGTCATGCCAACAGTCGGCCCATGGCACAATTCATGTCATGTCGAGTCAGGGTCAAATGAGCTTCATGTCGTGCCAAGCATGACTCATGGCACAACCAATTAAAAAAAACAATCATTTTTTAAATGAATGCTTTGTTTATGTCAACCATTTGTCGTCGCCAACATTAAAGCGACATGACATTGCTTGTCATTATCTTGTTGAATGTATTAAAAAGAAACATTTATATTTTTTTTGAGCCATTGGTTGCATCTGATAGCTCCATGGTAGATAGCCAATGATTATTGAAAATCTACTTACAAATAATAAAAAAAATTAAAATATATTTAATTAATAATTTTTTTATAAATAACATATTGATATATTGAGTTTTCATAATTAATTTATCATCTCTTCTCCTGGCTCCAATGTTCCCTATTTGTGCTTACTTTTTCTAGTTAAATTTTTAATTATAATTTATAGAACATCGATGATACTTTGATGACGAGATACAATTCCCAAGTGAGACAAAATGAGGTGGAGCCTCCAAAGTATCTACCACACACATAAAATTAAGGTAAATATTATGTTGGAATTAATTTTTTTATTTAATAATTTTAAAATTAATAAATAAATTAAAAAAAAATAAAAAAATTGAAAAAATCTTTCCTATTTTTAGTTTACACTAAAGAAATAATAAATATAATATAAATAAATTAAACCTAAACATAAATAATAACATATAGCCAAAAGATTTGAAGCTAAAATTAAATTTTCTCTTTTAATCTCCCCCAATGTGCATAAAAACCCTATAAATAGATGAACTTAAATAATCTAGATTAACTTTATGATAATTAAAAAATAAAAATACTAAGAGTATTAAAAAAAATTTAACACTATATATTTTTTAAAGAATATATACATGCAAGATAATAATAGCACTAACAATCTTAAAAAATATGTCAATCAATAAATCTAAAAATACGATACATTAAATCTTAAATAAACCAAACTTAATAGCGAAATCTTTAATATTGGATCAACTTTAAGTTCATTAATTCTTTTTATTTATCACAATAAATTTATGAGGGAATAAAATAACAAAATTGATTACTAGCATAAATTAATAGACTAAATATTTGAAATATCATAGAATAACTAAATATTATACAACCCTAGTTTCAATCTAATTATCATAAAATTTCTAAGTCTACTAGTAAGAATGACATAATAAAATATTTTAAATAAAAAAAAATTAATAATTAACAAACTTAAGATACACAATAAAATAGTATCAGAAACATTCGACATATAGACTAATCACGATATTACTTCAATTAGCATATTTCATCACCCACTATGTTGATTCTAAGTAAATTAAATAAAAATAATTTAAGATTTCCTAAGATCATTCAATCTCATGATAGCTCCACAATATATGAGTGTCTGACGGAAATCTTTAAAAAAATATGATATTCATAATAAAATTTTTTGTATTATATTCGATAATATTTCATATAATAATATCACAATTAACATATTTATCAGAATCATTATAGATCGACCCTTAGTTGATATTTTTCATGTCATGTATATGCATTACATAATTAATTTAATAATATAAGTAGAAATAAAAATTATTTTAACCTTATTAGAAAATATAATAAATTTATTAAAATACATTATGACACATAATAGACAATAAGTTACACACTATATTTATCAAATGGACTAAAAAAGAAAAAATTTTAAATGAGTCTCAGACCCAATTAAAATTATACTTACTTAATGTTAGAATCATAAGTTAATTACAAATATGTGAAATCTGGCTACGTCAATAATAAAAGTAATAAACATATTATTTATGATCCAGATTGTGAGACAAAAATTTTAATAAATAAAATTCTTAAAGATTTTTTATTATATAATAAATATATGTGCATCTATATACACTTTTACCACATGCATTATATTTGAGTGTATATATAATATTAATAGTATATTTAACATGTTTAAATAATATCTAAATTTAAGTATCATGACTATTGAGACTAAATTAAATATTTAAAATATTGATCATCCATCCAATCTCATTATTATTTGGATGACTATATGAATTATATAATTAATATAAAATCAATATAAAACATATTAAAATATAAATTAACTTGTATGAATCAAATAGATAAACTATATAATAAGATTCACAAATAATTAAATAATATGTTTACATATTATGATACTAGGTATGATAATTTTGACGAGATGATGAGTGGACATATAATATATATTTAGAGACGATAATATTTCTATTCAGTTAGCTAGGAGAAAATAACGTGATGATCCTTCAAATAAAAGTGAGCCATCTCGATACTTAAATATCAATTATTGCTACATCATATTATATGATGATATTAAAAATTTAGACATATTTAATTGATAAAAATCATAAAAATTTACTTATCACACGCTATCTAAGATGATAAGTAATCTATTAATCCCTTCGATAACTAACATAATATAAAAGTTTACTTTTTCTATTATTATAAAAATTATTTCAAGTAATATATCAAGATTGAGACCGAATATCATATATATAATACTTTCATACTTAGAAAGAAAATAAGTATTTATAATAGAATAAAAGAACTATTAATAGATGATAACTCAGATGATATCAAGGATATTAAGATTACTATTAACTTAAGAATTAACCATGGTGATTTGAACCAAACTACAACTATAAAGTATAAATTGATCACGAATATAATAAGATTGATATGTGTGTCATTGATTTTGTTGCTAATTGTTATTAATTTTTTAATTTATTATTATTTATCATATTAATTTTAAGTTTTGACATGTATATTGTTGATTTTGTTGCTATTAATATTATCATAAAACTAAATCCACAAAAGCATATTAGATAGTATATGTATTTTTTTATTAAATTCTTAATTTTATTCAAATAAATTTACAGTGTTGTGTAATTTAATTTTAATTTTTAATTTTTAAATATTAATATTACCTTAAACAATTAAACTTGAAGATAAAAGTCAGTTCCACAAAGGCATTGCGACAATTGGAACCAGCACGAGCATCAACACATGGCAGTCTGGTGGTGGTAGTGGAGTGGCCAGTGGCCACTGCCCAGCCTGCTAGTGAATAATGAATTGTGTCTTCCCACAGCCCACTGCCAGTGGGCCCTGGTCTGGGCATGCCCACAGCCCACTGACAGTAGGCATTGGAATGGGATTTGGGCTTGCCCACAGTCTACCACCACTAGGCACTACTAGGCAGCCAATACCACTGCAATGCACTGGTATAAAGTCTGGATTCCAGCCAATGACCAATGGCACTATCATGCCACAGCTAGACCGACCCAGCATGACCAGGTCCGACCTGGTCTGACCCAACATGTCCCAGCATGCCCAATTGAGAAAAACAGGCCATCGTGTCGTGTCGTTCCATGCAGTAACAGGCCAACTTCCCACAATATTATGCTGACATGGCATGGCCCAAGTACCCAATCTAGGCCGTGTCTGACATGGCATGATAGCCAAACCGGGCCACCATAATTAAAGCTGCATCAGCCCAACACCGCCCATTTGATACCTCTAAGGCAAAGTTCCAAGCGATTATAATAGTTACTTGTAAGTTACTTTGGATATATCACTTACATGAGGAGATCAAATATCAACTTCTTTCTTCTAATACTCTTTACTATAACAATTTAGTAGTGAGGCTAGAGGTGTCAAATAGACCGGGCCAGGCCGACCCTGCACGAGACACGACACAATTCCGCCATGCCTGGCCCGGCACGACACAGAAATTTCTCGTGCCAGGCTTGCTCACGGCACGGGAATTTCCCGTGCCCGTGCTGGGCTTGCTCACGGCATGGAAATTTCCTGTGCCCGTGACAGCTTGCTCATGACACGAACCATGTCATGCCGTATTGAGGCCAACCGGGCCTCGTGCCGACTAGACAAGGTATCGTGGGCTGTTGGCATAGTACCTCAGCATGAGCAAAGAAACCACCCTAGCAGCAGACAAGATACCGTTGCCCGTTGGAATAGTATAATAATCATGTCGTGTCTGGCCCAACACGGAAGCATGGTTGGGCGGCCTAAAATCATGCCAAGCCGGCCCGACACGGCCCGTTTGACACCTCTAAGTGAGACATATTACTTCAAACCTAATTTTCAGGAGTAAACAAAGTACATGCACATAGAAATAAAATATTTCTTACTCAAGAAAAAGATCCTTAATGAGATTATTATTATTGTTACATATTTTTAGAGAGCACTGCAGTCAACGGATATCTTCATGAAAATCTTGAAGATGTCTCAGCTTACCTTTATAGTTTTCAGCTTTATTATTATTTTTTATTTTTTATTATGTTGATGAAAATACCCAAAATGTGGGCTGTCCAATAAGATTTACTTATTTGATAAGAGCATTGTTCATATGAGTTTTATTTTATTTCCTATTGAGTGGTTTATAATTCAACAAAATAATAAATAGAAAATTAAAGAAATTGAATCACCTAATTTGATAAATTCCCTTTTCTTATTGGTCATTTTGAACTCTACTAACTTGTTTCAAATTAACATTACTCTTTTGCAAAAGTAACTCAAATGAGATACTTATATTATTATTAATATATTATAATCATAGCAACATCACATGTGCTACTAAATTTAATATATCCCCATTTAAGTGGTTTCTTCATTAAATTTCAAAAGAGATACCTTAAATGATAAATATATTTGCATGTGATTTAGATGAAATAATCAAGTAAAAAGAATCCTCAAGAAATATACATTGGATATTCCACCATGTATTTTTTTTTGTTACTGACATATTCATTATGATAGATTCTATCAAACATAGAAGAAACATACAAAAATAAAAATATATGATAAGTATTAAAGTTATTATTGCATAAGCTATGTGCATATTTAGTCATTTTTAAATTTTCATAAGCATATTCACACGAATATAATTCTTCACATACTCATACATGTGAAGAAAGTACTTAGGCTCACAATTTTTTATAGTCATCAAGAGCATTCATGAAATATCAATTATTCTAATTTGAGTCGCATTTGCATCCATTAGAGATGAGAAATTTACTATATGATTTTGTATTTTTGTTTTGTTGTAGTTTTATTATTATTTTTTATATTTTTTTTATATTTTTGATGAGAATACCGACTTGTGGGTTGGTTCAATCAATTTTGCCTATTATATAAGGATATTTGACATATGAATTTTCTAAGAATATTATTACATTTATGTTTTCAATATTATATTTTCTAAAATGTAATCAAAGCTGAGTTAGAACAATAAAAAAAATTCAAGCAGCAGATTGACAAATTTAGTATTTTTGGTCAAAAACCATAACTAAGATTTTAATAAATTTGTAAAAAAAGAATAGATATTAGGATTTGCAAAAAACCATAATTGAGTACAATTTTTACTTGGATTACCATAATTTTATGAAATAGTATGCCGATAAATAATCATAACAAAAATTTATTGAGAAAAACCATAGTTGAGTGTGCTCGTCACAAAAGGATGAGTTACAACAAAGATAACTATTGAATAGTATATCTAGAGAGAAGACAGATAACATAACATAGTATTAAAAAGATAAATTTATCAAAATCATTCAAAGATCCTCACAGAGTTCATTCATTATGACACATACTAACGAATAATATAAATATCATTGGTTGTTTCGTTTGTACACTTATTTCAAGATCCTAATTTATTAACACGGTAATTAATACTCATATTATCGGTAATTATATCATTATAATTACATTCTTTTTTTTGCTTTAAAATATTATTGTGTCTAATGACAGATATTTAAAATTATTAAATATAATAATATCTAGTTTGTCTTTATGATCTCATCATGTCTTGTTGAATCTGGGAAAGACCCTTGGAAATCACATTTGATTATTATGTTATTTTACTCTATATGAGTTGTATTTCTAAGCAATTTTTAAAATAATTTTATTTATCTTTCTATTAAAATTTTTTTACAATATAGTAAGACTGTTGGAAAGAACCTTTTGGAATTGAGCAAGGATGAATGTATAATCTTTTCGACAATAAAGTCTTCTTCAAAATATTTGAGGGTATTAGATTTTTTAATTTTGCAATCTCGACCTAATTATCCATCACTGACAAATGTAAGAATATTTTATCAATCTTATAAGTATTTCAATCCTACAATATGAGGTATATCTATTATGAAAGTTAACCACACTTTCAATTTGCTACACTCAGACATATGGAGACATAGTTGAGATGCAACTAGATAGTTATTTAGTTATCTCATCATTTTTATTAATTATTGATAAAGATATACATGAATATATTTCTTTTAAGATATATAAATCATTTGATCTGCTATACTCAGACGTATGAGAACATAGTTGAGATACTACTATATTGGAATTTTAATATCTCATTATTTTTGTTAATGACTGATCGAGATATATATGAATATATTTATTTTGTGATATAACATATTTTTTTATATTTTCTAATTTTTCATTAAATGACAAAAAATCAATTTCATTAAAATATTAAAAAATTAAAAAATAATAATACATTAAGATATATGTAAGACCGATTCAATACTTATTATATTGATCATGGAATAATATACAAAACTTCTTGTGTAGGTACACCTCAATAGAATGCAGTTGCTGAAAGAAAAATAAATCTCATTGAAACAACTCGAATATTCCAACTTAAAAAGAGTGTTCCAAAATATTTTTGGGATGATATAATTTTAATCATAATCTAACTCATCAATCGGATGCACTTTTCTACAATTTCTCGACATATATACTATTAGACCCTACATCGAAAAGAGAGATTATTTAGCTTATCTTTAAGAGTTTTTAGAAGAAACTACCTTGTCCTCAATTACTCTTCACAACGAGACAAGTTAACATCTAGGGTATTGATATATATTTTATTTGGATGCTCTAGTATGAAAATACCCAAAAAAGATACAAATACTTTTCATCAAATACTAGTCATGTTTTAATGACTACTGATATTATCTTTTTTGACAATGACTTTTTTTTTACAAGTTTAGAAAAAATGTGAATCCCGATGTTACACTTTTTTCCATTACTCTCTCTCACTCTTACCTATAGCTATGCATGAACTATCAGTTAGTAGAGAGAGTCATTCATCAGCTATAGCTAAGCATTTTGGTACTCAATTTGATGTTACTCTCATGGAATCATCACATCTATCAACAAATTCAGATCATATTAAGTATATAGAGAATGAGGTTGCCGAGTAGAAAGATCTCCATCAAGTCCATATGATATAATAATTCATAAGTTTTTACCAATACAGACTCATATTAAGTCGATAACTATGATAGTTGATGACTCATTATTTAAAATTTATACCAAAAGAGTGAGAGATAAAGAGAAAGATACTCAGCCTACTCAAAGCAAATATGAGTCTACCAAGAATCAAATGATCTAGTAATCAATCACTCTTATATTGATTTTCTAATTGCTCTGTAGAAAAGAATGAAGAGTTGTGCTCAACACCCAATCTCAAATAATATCATACTCATATTTTTGTTTGTTTCGTTTATTACTTATCTTAATAATACTAAGATATTTAAGTCTCTTTTTGAGACATTATTTCATTCAGAATGACACTATACCATGATAAAAAAAATGTATGCTTTCTACTTTAATGAGGCTTCAAAACTAATATCACGACCTTCAGAAGAACCTATTATTAGTTGCAACTGAGTATTTACCATGAAGACATTCAAATAAAAATATACATCACCTTTAATGAGATTTGTAACAAGTAGGTTGACCTACAGATTTGGTATGAACTACAATGATATTTATTCTCAAGTAATCAAGATGACATCAATAGAGATTCTTATTTCTCTTATAATATCTCACAGTTAAATGATATACCAGTTAGACGTAAATAATATATATTTCTTCATGATGACTTTGTAGAAAATGTATATATAAAGTTGGCGCATAGACATCAAACAATATGATAGATATAATTTATAAATTATATAAAATATTATATGACCTAAAACAATGACCAAGAATCTAGTCTACAAGCTTTTCACAGACAATCATCTCATTACTATAATTTACAAACTTGTAACAAGTAGATTCACCTTTGTGCATATCTTGTCACAGAAAAGATATGTATTTGATGTTTCAATAGATGTAGGTCTTTTAGATTATGCTCAAGTAGATACTCATACTGAATCATGTATTAACTTCCCTTCTATTAAGATTCTTCTATTGACTCTACTACTTATAGAATAATCATAATAAAAATTAACTACTTAACTATAATTAGATTTAAACATGCATACCAAATAATTAGTCATTTCCTAGATTGACATCAGTAGGTTCACATTGACATAGTTCTTTACATACTAAAATATTTAAAAAAATCTCTAGAATTTAAAATATCTTATAAGAATCATGAACATTAACAATTAATTGGATATTCAGATTTGAGTTGGACATCAACTTAAGCTGAGAAAAAATATATCATAATGTTTTGTATTTGTATTAGAGGCAAGAAATTATTTCATAAAAAAATAAGAGAGAAATAATTATTTTAAGATTCAATATAGAGGTTAAGTTCAAAATGATAGCATAAATTACTTGTTAGATATTTTGCATATAGTGTTTGCTTTAAGAGATCAGATATGCTTTCTCTTCACTCACTACCTTTTATTATGATAATCAGTCAACATAATATATAAGCTTAAATTTTATGTTTGACAAGCAGATAAAACACAGAGATAAATTACTTCTCGCTAAGAGAAAAGATATAAAATGAGATCATTACTATAACATATATTCAAATAACAAAATAATCAATGGATATATTTTACAGATTGCATAAAGTATTGCATTGTCTAAAGTAATTATTAAGAGTCTGATTTGTAAGCTTTTCACGGGCAACCATCTCAGTTGCTATAATTCAAAGATTTATAGCAAGTAGATTCACCTTTGTGCATATCTTATCACAGAGAATATATAGATTTGATACTCTAGTAGAGATTAATAGCAAATACTCCTATTAAATCATGTATTGACTTCACTTGTATTATAACCTATCTAATTGACTATACTAATTAAGGAATAATTATGGAGAAGATTAATTATATGACTATAACTATATTAAATATAACATACACAATAATATTGTTAGTCATTTCCTAAATTCTTATTAGTAGGTTCACTTTGATGCAATTCTATACATACTAAGATATGTGAGAAACTCTCTAGGATTTGAATTCTCTTTCAAGAATCATGAATACTTGTAATTAGCCAGGTATTAAGATTCGAGTTGAGCACCAACATAAGCTAAGAGGAGATCTATAATAAAATTTTGTACTTATATTAGAGACAAACAATTTCTTTCAAAAAAAATAAGAGACAAACAATTGCTTTCAAAAAAAATAAGAGACAAATAGTTATTTCGAGATCTAATATAAAATTATAGTTCAAAATGATAGTATCAATTAATTTGAAAGTTATATTTGCACAAGGAGATCAGGCATGCATTTTCTTGTCTTACTATTCTTTACTATGATAGTTAGGTAGTAAGATATATAATCTCAAATCTAATACTTTGGAAGTGATATCTTTTCAAGGAGATCAGACATACATTCTCTTGTCTCACTATTCTTTACTAAGATAATCATACAACAAGATATAAAATCTCAAATATAATATTTGACTAGCAGATAAAGCACATAAAAATAAATTACTTCTTATTAAGGTAACAAATTTAAAATGAGATCATTATTATAACATACATTCATAAAACATAACAATTAGTGAATATCTTTACCAAAACCTTGAAGAGACCTCAACTTACTTTTCTTTCCTCCAAACTTGATAGAAAATATTATAATTTTTTTGTACTTTTAATAATAGAACCCGATCTGCAGGTTATCCCAATCACTTTTGTAAATTATATAAAAATATTTGATATATAACATTTCTCAGAGTTTTATTGTATTTATGAGTTTGTATTATCTTTTCTAACCGTAATCTAGGACATTCATGAAATATCAATTATTCTAATTTGAGCTGGATCTCAAATTAGATTTTATATTTGAGTTGGAACTTTTCTAACCGTAATTAGATGAAAAAATTACTATATGATTTTATATATTTTTAGGAGGTGTATTATCTTTTTAACATTAATAGCCACAACTACTTGTAACATTCTTTGGATCATATATTTATCAAAGAAGACTAATATCTTAATTTCTTTATATATCACTAACTACAATGATAATAATGCTGCAAAATATTATTTTCAATCTATATGATATGACAACATATTAAAATTGAATCAATTTATCAGAAAGAATATTTAAAATTATTTGATTTTTGCAAAAAACATACATACCAAAAATCAACATGTCGATAATTTTCGAAAAATCATAAGAGAATTTAAACTCATTTTTTTCTATTTGAGCTAAAAGCACAATATATCTAGGTATTTGTTTTGACAAGTGATGCAATTTATATGGTTGAAAATGGTACTTTAGTTCTTTCTTTTGTTTTTTCATTATACATGAGAAGTTCTCATGGTATTAAAGTGCTTTCATCATATTTCCATGTTTCATATGTGTGTGTATGTACATTATAACATGCTCGATATCATTGAGAAATTAGTGATAAATGTTATTATTTTTTCTTTTATATCTATTTATTTAGTTGAATTTAACAATAATGATAGTTTAAAACATATTAGGTATGATTCAAATTTTGCTACTTGAGCAAGTTCAAAAACCATGCAAATGAGAAAAAGCAAACAGGGAAGATAAATAAAGAAAACAACAACTGTAGAAGTGCAAACATTCACACATTATGGGTATATACTTACAGGTTTAACTGTCCTAGTGCAGAAGTGCTTTGAAAGAATTATGTCTGCTACTGCCTGAAAGGCAATTAAACTCATGCTTTCAAGAAGATGACATTTCAGTCAAATGAGAACCAAAATAATCAAATTGAATTAACAAATATATCCATTTATTTTAGTAAACAAATGAACCACCAAAAGAATTTTGACATCTCATGCAATTGTCCAATGAGTGCCAAACACCATTGAGGACGAACTATGTTCGTGGGGTTTTCACTTTAGCGTGAGGTCCAGCAAAAATTAATATCTCCATATCTTACCTCCAAAAAATCAAAGATATTGTATCTAATTAATTTCGTACATGAGATTTATTATCCTTAGACAAAAATACTTACTATCACATCAAAACATAATTTCTAATACACACATGCTACACGAGAATTTCATAAGTGATCAATCATCTTGATAAACTTAACAAACATAAAATAAAATAATAATACTTTAAAAATGGGCAAATGTGATTGGGGCATCCAACATATTGGATGCACCCATCAAAATATATACAAAAAAAAAAAAGACTGAACAAAAACCACAATATTTCATGTCAAGCTAGTACATACAAATTCACAACACCTTATTTGGAAGAAAAAAAATAAAGTTGAGACCCCTTTCAGGTCATTGTGAAGATGTCCATGGACTATACCACCACATGAATGCATGTTGTAGAAATAATCTTATCATAAATCTTTTTCATGAGAAAAAAATAATTCACGTTTATGTGTTTCGTCTACTCATGAAACATCAGATTTGAAACTATATATTTTATTATTTGATTGTCATAATAAAAGACATGGGAGAAAAGAATACATATTTAATTTCTTTGAGTAGATATCACATCCAAAGTATTTTATGAGTAATTATCATTATCGTTGTAAATTACATATCTACACCTGAATCTCAAAATAATTGCAAATCTCTTACTTTTTTAGGAGACAAGGTTAGCTCCAAAAAAAAAAAAATATTATAGTAATTATATACTTCTACTCTTAGCGCATATTGGTACCCATCTCGAATCAGAATACCCAAATAACTAGAAATATTTATGTTCTCTAACGGAGATACAATATTCTAGAATTTTATTCACAAATCTTAATATGTGAATATCTACATCAAGATAAACACGTCGAGATATATTTGGTTATAAAAATCTTGAAATTAAACTCTCAATAATAATTTTATGCCGCACAGCTTTAACAATATACAAATTATATCTGAATGTACTACTTAAAATCCAAATGACTGCTCAACATATACATTCACCTCAAGGTCACAATAAACAAATAAATCTTCATGTTTAGCTAGTGTATCCTCCAATTATGAGATGCTATAAGAAAAATAAAAATACACATTAAGATCATCTTAGATATTGAAGAGTATCTGTCTTGAAAGTTCACACCAAATATCTAAGTGTATCCACTCGCTAAAAATCTACCTTTAAGGTAAACTATCTTTTCATCCGGACATGTCTTCACAGTGAACATCCACCTACAACCAACAACAAACCTTTTTAAAGACCATTATATTATTTCTCATGTCTCATTAGAATAAAATAAATACATATTATCTATCATAAAATAGCATCATCCTTAATAAGATAATGTTTTAGAAAGAAATTTTGATATCTTAGTACTATCTAAAAGATAATCAAAGAAATAAAAGGAATAAGATAACAATATGACAAAATTTATAAAACGAATGCAAAGTATAAGAACTGACTGCAAGATCATCTGACACCTCGGTAAACTCGTCTATAATCTAAGAAGGATGGACATATCTCTCTCTTCTGATATTGAATCAAAATCCTAGGTGATTAAGTTTCCTAGTTGTAGACTCAATATGAGTCTATACTAGTTATGACCCATAAACTATTGCATTATCTAAGCTGTATGAGATCTCACTACTTTGGAAACCTCATCCTTTACAAACTCAACTTCATTTGAATTTGTTAGTGAATATGATAACTCAATAAAAATAACATTATACTGAATACTAACACACCCAAAATATAATTAAGTACTAGAGTATCGAATGAATACCAACATGCTCAAATATGATGAATACCAATATGTTCAAATATAATGAATACCAACATGCTCAAATGAATTTAAGTGTAACAACTAGATTCTTTATTAGACTCATTAAAAAAAAGTCACAATAAAAAAATTATAATCACTCACTAAAATCCTACCAATTTTTAGTGAGAAATACTTATTTCTCTTTATGTACAAAAATATCAAAGGAAAATACATATTAATATCCTAGATATTAATTTATCTTATCCTGGAAAGTAATCAAGAACAAAACAAGCACATACAAAAATTCTAAAAAATAAATTAAATATCTCTTTCCAAGATGTAGTATCATCAAGAGTATGTGCTGAGAAATAACAAAAGAGGATATCCAATTAATATGGTTAAAATTATATCTCTCCCAAACTATTTTAGAACATTATTCCCAAATAAGAGTATATGAGTCATCTCAATCAAATATATATTTTTCCTTTTAGCAACTTCATTCAGCTGGAGTATGCATGTATAGAAAGTTTGAAATTCTGATATATAATTTTATAATTTATAGAATAAATATTAAACCAATCTTACACATTATAATGTATTATTACTTCTTAATTTATTAATATTTTTGTTGAATTAATTTTTTATCATTTTGAAAAAGATATAAATAATAAAAATATCTTGTAATCTATTAGGAAATAAATATATTCATGTATATCTCAAGTATTCATCAACATAAATAATCAAATACATAAATCTTTCTCTAGTCACATCACTATTTTATCTTCAAATGGCTGAGTATATTATATCAAATAGACCCAACTCAAACTAGACTACCATATAGGATAAGACATTCTGATAAACTTTTATAGTCGATATGTCTTATGCTATATGGTCAAAACACCCTAAAGGTTAAAATAAAATATTTTTAACTTGATCGTTAATAAGTGGCTAAGTACATCTTTTTTAGAATCTTTTAATCATACAAATAAATATAAGTAAAAATAAAAAAAATCAAAATTATGTCATTTTAAAAGGCAACTCAAAAAAAAAAAACTAATAAGAGAATCAAGAATAAACATAATATAAAAAAAAATAAAAATTAAAGCTGAACAGAATCATATTCAATGGTCTTTGAGTATTTATTATTAACTACAATAATATTTTTAGAACAAAAAAAATATAAAAAATAATCTTGTATAATCTTCTCTAGTAAGTGTCATATTGGATAAACTATGTGAGAATTTCTTAATGACTCTAATAATTAGTTTATTTCTCTCAATATTGCATAAAGCTCTTGATTTCCTCTCTGAAAATAATTTTAAACAACTACTCCTTTTGCGGTTTATTTGCCTGTAATAAGTACACTGAACTGAGATTCCATTTCATCTATATTTTGCTATGATAATTTTCGTTGATTCCTCAAAACCATAATGATGTACCAAACTCTAATTTTTTTCAATCCAAATAATGATTTAATCTCTCTTTTTTTATATTTATGTCAACGAAAAAAAAATTAGAATTTCTACCTTATTTTTTTACTTCTATGACAAAGATATACCAAGGATCCAATCAGGGTTTCTATCTCATGCCATTGTATGCACTATCATACCACCACACACATCACCATGCATACCACTACAAGCGCACCACTATGCACACCACTGCATGCACCACTATAATCCCCTTGTGCACACTTACACTATGTGCATGCTTTTCTATGATCATGCCAAAAAAACTTTTGTGTTTTTTTATAGATTGTGCGATTGTACACCTTCTAGGGTTTGTAAACTTATACTCATATACACAACTCAGCTCTAATATCATATTAAACTTTAAAAATATAAAATAAAATAATAATACTCAATAATAAATAATGTACAACTCACACATTTATATAATGGACAAATATGATTGGGCCAATTCAAAGTTTAAATGTTACCATCAAAAATACAAAAAAAATAATGAATAAAAACTACAATATATCTCAATATTATTCTAGTTCAATGACTTTTAACTTTGGAGTTTTTGTGATATTTATCATTTTGGTATTCGTGTAATGACACACACACATATAACACATTTAACACACACACATATTTATTATATCAAGTATTTATTCTGTTTTATATTTATGTATAATTTTCATCAAGAACATAATACCTCTTTCTGCTCTTTCTGAATTAAGGTACTAGACCAATTCCTATTTGAATTAAGGACTGGTTTTGAGCATATCAGACATCTTTCTGCTCTTTCTCCTGAGGCAGAAAGTGAAAATGTAAAGGGCATATTCTTTTCTATGGAAAATTTGTTCAAATTTGTGAAGGTAGATAATATTAGTAAGAGTGAACTTGAAACAAGGCAGCCCTTGGATTCAAGGCTTACTCACTTAAAACATAATGTCATAAGACATAAATTGTTGGCAGTTGAAATTGTCCGACATCTTCAAAAAGGAATCTGCTCAACCGCTCAAGAAGGCAAGAAATTCAATCAAGTTTTATGGCTTTCAGTCCAAATACCCCCATATTGTAATGGAAGACAACCACCATGAATACTATAAATTTATCGAATCTTGTGCTCATGGAAACATAGCTGATGAGACAATACCATAATATAATTGGAGAAAAACCTGTTGGGTCCTGGTTAGGAGTTCCATATGCATCTCTCTTTCTGTATATATGTATGTATGAGTGTTTGTGTGTGTCTATGTTTTAGTCATCCGCATATGTGAGTTATACTAACATTGTCGATCCCAAACCCAAATAAAGAACAAAGGTGATGCCAGGTAGACAATTAACATTAATAAACTTGTCGCCAATTTACTAAAGATCATGAAATATCGATATGTATTAATGTTTTTATGTTGTCTAATTTAAGCAATGCACTATATTATCGGACTGTTTTGGCTTAGCAAGAACCATTATGATGCTGTCCAGTCATAGCGTCCAATTCCAAAAAGAAATTGTTTATGCACCTTCTTATGCGAGAAAATTTAAAGAAGTTAGTCCAAAGCATATAATGAGTTTAAGATATAAATACAATGTGCAAAATAAAGTGACTCATTATATAAAAAAATAACAAAAAAAATTTTAAGCATATCTAAAAGAAATATTTACTCACATGAAAAAACTAAATAGTAGAAATTTAAAATTCAACAACAAATAAAGATAAATGAATTTCTTTTATAAAAATAAAGATAAACATAAATAAAAACATTATGAAATTATATAAGACAAAAAAACTAAACAATTGGTGAGTAATTTATGTTTAAGGCATATAATAAGTTATATGATAACCTACAAAATAATGAGAGAAAAAATAATATTTATAAGATAGTAATAATTAGAAAGAATAAGAGTGGAGATAATATACATACCAGATATATTAAGAATGAAAATAATAAGAATCAAATAAAAAATGAATAAATCCAAAAGAGATAAAAAATATATTTTATAATATTTTAAACATCATGAATTCAAATTTAAATATTAAGTATAGTACAAACTAAATAATTTTAGATATAACTAAGATAAAACTCACAAATATTAAAAAACTCTCAAGGGGATGAAGACAAAAAAAAATTCTAGGATCTAATGTTATTCAGATTAAGATTTAAAAAATCAAGGATGTGGACATCGTCATATAGTTGATCAAGTTGTTTACCAAGATTATGATGAAGACAAAAATATTATAATTCTCATTTATAAAAATAAGAGAAATATTGTTGATTGTAATAATTATCAAGATATTAAACTCATAAGACACATTATAAAACTTTGAAAAAAAAATGATTGAATATAAACTAAAAAAAAATAAAAATTTCAGAGAAATAATTTGAATTTATATCAAGTAGGCCTATTATAGAGGTTATCTATTTAATCAGACAATTAATTGAAAAAAAAAAAGAAAGACTTGTTCATAACTTTTATTGATTAGGAAAAAACTTATGATTAAGTTTCAAAAAAAATTAAATTTACTATTTTTTATATAAGAAAAAGATATCAAATATGTATATTAAGTTAATCAAGTATATGTATAAAAAATTGAAGTTCAAAGTTAAATTGGTTTAATATATCAATCATACGTTTTCAATAATTATGAGACTACTAATATCAACAATTAGTTTTATATTTTTATATTAATCATGAATGAATTAATAAACGATCTCCAAAAAAAACATATCTCAATATATATTATTTATAGATAACATAATATAAGCTATTGAGAACCAACAATATGATAGTCCAATTAGTATGTAAGAAAGACCACCCAACCTTAGAGGACACGAGTTCAATCCACAATGATAAAGAATACATGCACCAGGACATCTTTTCTATATTTCATATTTATACTACTAAAATAGAGGTATTATGTGCTCCAACCCCAGGCCCCAAGGCCCATATATGGAGGCCAAGAGATATTAGGGAATGAGTTGTAGGGAGGGGGAGAGAGTAACACTTAAGTTTAAAAGACTTATGATTAGTCATAACAAGATAAAATGCTTGAAATATAAATTTAATCATGTTAAAAATTATAATAATATGATAATCAAAATAAGAAAGTCAAAATTATCAAATATCAATCATTTCAAACTCTTAGACTTTATATTAAGTGAAAATAAGAACACTAACAATGATATATCTCAAATGATAAAGATTGGTTAGAACAAATAAAAAGCTACCACAAGGATTCCTTGTGATAGATAAATACTAAATAGATTAATGAAAAAATTCTATAGAATAATAATAAAACCAAGTATGCTTTATAAAAATAAATATTAAATGACTAATAAGTATAAAGTAACAAACATGTTGCAATTTCCATTTATACTATTTTGTTTATTTTTATTTTTTCATATTTTTGATGGGAGTAACCAATATGTGGGCTGACCCAATCACATTTACCAATTACATAAGAGTTTAGTTGTACAATATTGTTTTATTAAGTATTATTGCATTATTATCATTTATTACCTTAAGAGTTTAACATGGTATCAAAACAATACCATAAGGAAAGTATTATAGTGCACCAACCTTTATTGTCACACACCAAATGCGTACAGCAAAACCACATGGTAGAAGCATTTACTGTGCCACATAATATTTACTATGCAACAAAACCACGTGATAGAGAAGAGTGAGCACAATAGACATGCAACAATTGCCATGATAGATGCATGGTGGTTGACATGTAAGAAGCATGACAAATAGCATAAAACATGCACAATCTTTGGCATGGAATATGTGCAGCAATTAGCATGATGATCATATGATGGTAAGATAGCAGTCATGTGTTTTTATTTTGAGTAGAAATCCCAACTAGGGTTTTGGCTGAATTAAAAAAAATAAATAAAACCCTAATTTAATTTTGCCAAAATTATAGTTTGATACAGCCTTATTTTTTGGAAGAATCAATATTAAGAAAAACTTTCGTAGGGGGGTAAATCGGATTAAGTCAGACAGGCATAGCCCAAAATTTGGTGGCCCAATCAGGTCACAATGTCATGTAAAACATGACATGAATTAGGTACCAAGGTCATGTCGTACCAACACAGCAACATGAGAGATAGATCTGATATTACCCAATAACCAGACTTCCTAAACTGGGTGTGTCAACTTGGACTGGATCATGCCAAGTCAATCATGGGCCAAGCTGCCCACTACTTGGCTTGGCCATGGCACTAGGCTACTAGCTAGTATGGACAATGGCTAGTGGTCATTACTCGTGCTCCCTCACCTTGGCTGGCACTGGCCAATCGACCAAAGGTCAAATGGCCAGTGACCACTACCACTACCACTGGTAGTAATTAAAATTTTACTACTAGTGACAACTAGGCGTCGGACCATGGGCAGTAAAGAGAAAGTTTATCTTTAAAATAAATTTTAAATTTTTAAAAATTTAAAAATTAAAAATAAACTGTCTTGCACTATAAATACAAATTAATAAAAGTCACAATTCAATAAAAAAAATACATATGTTGATAATCTCAAATTTATCACAATATCACAAATAATTGTATATTAGAAAATAATAAAAGTACAACAAACAATAGTAGTCAGCAACATGCCAACCTCTAATATTCACGATTAATTTGTATGATATAAATCATCAAATATCAAGCTCGTAATACTAGTCTCTATATTACGATTTAAACATGATAATACTTATATAATATCTAATCGTATTACTAATTTTATATCTAAAATGATATCCACACCTGCAAAAAAATAATTGTCGATATTACATTAAACACCGAAAGAATCAATAAATCACGTATCATCTTAGATAATATGAAATACATAGATTCATATGATTTTTATCAATTTTATATATCAAAATTTTTAATGTCATCATATGATAGGATAAAATAGTAATCAATATTTAAGTACTAAAATAATTCATTTTTATTCAACGAATCATCTTGTCATTTGCTAATAGCTAAAAAAAAAATTTATTATTTTCAAATATGATATTCATATCCGTACTTGGAGGCTTATTAAAACTATCAGCCATGCTGATGCCAACCGGGCCTCGTGCTGTGTTTGGCCCGACATGGTTCCGTGGCCCATTGGTATGGTAACTCGACATGATCCAAGACACTGACCCACGATCCCACCCAGCACCAGCTGCACGACAGCACTGCCATCCGCAAACCACCTGGGCCCGGGTCCAAATCCACTGCACCCCTCCCAACCTGATTCGCGCCTGCCCCAACCCCCTCTCCCAATAGTTCGATATAAAAAAAATAAAATAATTTGAATGTTAGCTGTTTGATTTTGCATCAAATAGCTAAATGGCAGAATTTGACGGCCCTAATGATTTTGCACCCAAATTATCAATAAAAAATTAAAAAAAATACATAAAAATTACTTTTTAAAAAAATCATTCATATAATCTAGAGGTGTCAACCGGGCCAGCCCGGCATGAGGCACGACACAATTCGGCCATGTCTCGGCCAGCCCGGCATGAAAATTTTACTTGCCCGGGCTCATGTCGTGCCCGACCACGACACAATCCTGTTGTGCCGTGCCATGCCGAGGCCAACAGGGTCTCATGTCGTGCCTGGCGCGACATGGTACCGTGGCCCGTTGGCACGATACCGTGCCGAAACCAATTTTTTTAAAAAAAATTGGGTTACGGGGGCGCAGAAACCCTAATTTTTTTTTAAAATTAGGATTTCGAGAGCAACAAAACCCTAATTTATTTTTTAATTTATGGTTCGGCCCGACAGGGCCGAACCCGACAGATCGTGCCACGGACCCGTGCCAGGCTGAACTCCACAAAACCGTGCCAGGCCTGAAAAAATGGACCGGGCCAGCTCGGCACGTCCCATTTGATACCTCTAATATAATCTATAAAACCCCCCCACTCTACTCTATAATTTTTATGTTTTTCAAAAACATATATTCTCACTCTCTCTCTCAGGATTTCATCATTCAGCTAGGCTTTTTAGGACTCGCAACTCGGGCTCGACTTTGGAAGTTTGAATCTTGGTGTGGACTATGGTGCACGTGATCTACCTCACTGCTTTATGAGTATTTTTAATTTTTGTTTATTATTTAACTAAAGCTTTTAACTTAATATTTAATATTTTAAAATAATAAGCAATTTTATTTACTCTCTCTCTCTCTCTCTAGTCTCTAATCTTTAATCTAATTCTATCATCTAGGCCCTACCTCCTGTCTAAAAAAAATAAAAAAAATGAATAATAGAAATGAAAGATATTTAAATTTTATAAATAAAAATCTTACGCAAAGATCCGAGGCTACTGAAACTTTGGTTTCTTCAGTCGTTTCAACTCAAACATCTAAAAAATAAAAAACTATGATTTCTATAATTTGGACTCATTTTAATATAATAAAATAAAAAAATTTAGGGATGTGAAAGAAGAAACAATACTATGAAAATATTGCAAGAAAATTTTTACTTGTGAAAATATGTTTGAGATTGGGCACCTTAAGAGGTATGTCAAAATATATACCAAAAAATATGGCGCATTAGATCCTAGGCAAACCCAACTTAGCAGTGCATTTTTTGAGGTTAGATTCAGTTCAGTCTCAAAGTTTATCTCCTTCATATACCACAGCAAATTGAGTAAGAAATACATGATCAAACTTATCATCTTGATGAATCTTCCGATCAGATTTTCGAAAGTTTGGTAGTCTCTATTTGTCTATGAATCTTAAAAAGAAGAAATTTCAATTAGATGTAAGATACCATTGAAATTATACGTACATGATGTTTGAGTCATGTATTAGATACAAATACGTGATATCCGACTACGTCAATAGTAAGAGTGACAAACTTATTATTGACGACACTAACTGTACTACAGGAATTTTATTTATGAAATTCCTGAAGATTTTTTATGACACAACGAACATGTGTTCGTCGGTTTATACTCCCACAACTTGTATTGCACTCAGGTGCATATGCATCATTAGTAGTATTTTTAGGAAGTACATGGTTGACCCGACACTTAACCATATGATTGCCAAGATGAAAATCAATTACTTAAAGTACCAGTCCACCATTTCATCTCTTATTATCTCGTTGCATGGATGGAGCTTAAGGTTAAAGTGAAAGGAGTATATAATATTTTGATCTATATTTCCTCGTGCATTAACCTAGAAGTCCAACATGAAGGATTCATTCACGAAAAATTGACTGACCTTTTACATACTACGATACTAGGTATGGTAATTATAGTAGTGAGACTATAAAGTACGATCATAGATACCATCTTCGGAGATGACAATTTTTTCATTCAGTTAGCGAGTGAGAAAAGACAGGGCAGACCATCGCATAGGAGCGAGTTTTCTTGGTACTTAGATACCAATTACTGTTCAATCCTATCACAGTCTGATACTAGAAATCTTGATATATTAAAGTGGTGGAAATCATATGAGTTTATCTTTCCCGTGCTATCTAGGATGACATGGGATCTACTGACTCCTCCGATGTCGAGCGTAACATCGGAGTCTATTTTTTTTGTTGCGGTGAATTTGTGATTTTGGATAAGAGATCAAAATTACATCCAGATATTATTGAGGCCTTAGTATGCATGAAGGACTAGAATGATTCAAGATTTTGCATCCAGGATCATGCTTGGACAGGGACTACAGCCACAACAAAAATAGAGGAGTTGATTGATGATGATAATGATCCATATGATAGTGATTTTGATATTGCGATTGATGATGATCAAGATATGCTGATGAACGATTGATGAGGTTGGCCATTGTCACGCCACATGCCATTACCACTTGATTTTGAAGTCTCACAATTGAAGATTGCAGGATTGCGACATGCAGACACATGACACCCGACCACGACACTTATGTTACATTTATACTTATGCTTATGAGTTTTGTATTATTCTTAATTCTGATTTTTGATTTTAATATTTTATTTTGTACGTGTTTTTATATACGTTATGTTGTATTTGTTTTGGTTTGGGATTGACCGATTGGACATTTGATTTACGTTTGGCTTTGTGAGTTTGTAATTTTTATTGAAGAAATTTTATGTTTAATTTATTTCTGTGTTTAAAAATTTCATTAAAAATTATATAATTTAATTCTAATAAATTATAATCTAAATCTATTAATAAATATAATTAAAACAAAATTTAAAAAAATTAAACTTTATAACTATTCAATAATTTTTAAGTTACAATTTAAATATTTTTAAATATTTGTAAATATTTTTTAATCTAATATATATTTTATAAAGACATTAATATTAAATACAAAAAAAAAATTAAAATTTTTTAAACTGGCCCGTACGTGCCTAATTTTGCCCGTATGGGCCTAATTTCGCCCGTACAGGCCTGAGCCGGCATGGTAAAATAACCGGCCATACCAACGGGCTGTGCCAAGACTGGCCTGAAGAAACCATGACAGGCAAGGCACGGCACGAAAAAGTAACCGTGACATGCCTGGCCCGGCACAGAAGCACGGTCGGGCTCACTAAAAATGGGTCCGACCGGCCCGACACTGCCCATTTGACACCTCTACTCTATACTTGGTAAATATACTCTAATATTACATATACACTCAAATACAATATATGTGATATGAGTTAAAACAAAAGAACATATATTCATCATATCATATAAGATTTTTAAGAATTTCAAAAAAAAAAATTATAGCTCATAGTCTAAATCATCAATAATAATATTTTCAATTTTACTATTGATATGATCAAATATCATGTATTAATAGCTATCACATGAATCTAATATCAAGTAAGTATAATTTTATTGATAAATAATATTTGTTTGGAATTTTTTTTAGAACTATTGACAAACAATAAAATATAAAATTTTTATTATTTAATATGTATTTTAAGGTATTTTAATATATTTTTTATATTTTCTAATACGTGAAGATTTATTTTTATTCTCACTTATACTATTAGATTAATTATATGACATATATATTTAATATGAAAAATATCACCCAATGGCCTATTTCTAATGATTTTCACAAATATATTAATAGCAATACTATTATTCAAAATATTATTAAATATAATACTAAAAAAATTATTTTGAATATCGTATTTTTAAAAAATCATCAACAAACACTTATATATGGCAGGACCAATATAAAGATGACAGATTTCATGAAATTCTAAAATTTTTTTATTTAATTTATACTTAGAATCAATATAGTAGGTAGTGACAGATGCAAATATGGTATCATAGCAACTAGTCCAAATGTCAAACATAACGGATGCCACTCTATCATATTTTCTAAGTTCGCTAATTACTATTTTTTTCATTTAAAATAATTTATTACATTCCTACTAATTGATTTGAGAATTCTTAAATAAACAAACTGAAAATAGATTTGCATAATATGAACTAATATAGAATCCTCTAAAAATAATATCAGAAAACTTATACTAGAAATCAATTTTAATATGTCTTCATTTTCAAACTCACTATAGTAAATGAATAGGATCAATGAAGTTATAAAGTTGAAGTTGATTCAACTATAAAAACCTCGTTGCTCAGTTGAATTTACCAAAGAGTTAATATATTATATTATTTAGTGTATTGATTGATATGCCTCTTAAGATAGGTAATACTACCAATACTTTTACATATATATATTTTTTATCATATATATTGTGCCATATTTTTTTTGATCTTTTAAAATTTTATTTTTAATTATGTTAAATTATATTCACACAACAAGAGTTAATAAATTTTTAAATTTTTTAGATGCATGTGTAAAGACCATGAGAGAAAATCAAGTTTTAAGCTTAAATCTTTCGATTGAATTATTATTATTATTATTTATGTCTTGGTCTAATTTATTTTTGTAATATTAATTATTTATTATTTTTTAATTTAGAAGACAAGAAATAGGAGAAAAAGAATAGTATTTTTATATTTTTTTACTTGTTAATTAATTTATTTATTTAAGAATAATATTTAAAATAAAATATATGAAACATATTGTATACATTTACTTTATGTGAGTAATAGACACTTTTATATATTCACCTCACATGCTTGTATCTCAAAATCACAAATCATCGCAAAATTACTCTAATATTCCGTCAAATAAAAATTACAATTGCAAAAAAAAATTGTGGGCACATGCCAATTGTAAAAATTTATAAAAAAGAAGAGTAAGGAGAAAAGATTATAAATAAACAATAAAAAATAAAAATATATCAATATTTTTTTATATAATTTTTTTATTAAAAAAATAATTTTAAAAATTATTTTAGTGCAAAATCCTATATCCTATTGGATTAAATCCAATGGCTAAAAATTTTGAACTTTTTTATATTTTTTTTGGTCGACAAGATTGCAACATACACTATCTTATAGGATGTCACTATTGTTTTGCTTTTTTCAAAATGACAAATGAGCTATTTTATAATGAGTGGCATGATGTATAGGCATGACCCATGCCCTTTTATTGTGTCCATGTGCCAAGCAAGTAGGCCATGCAACCCTGTCACGCCTAAATTATGTTGCGCCATGAGTCATGCAAGGACAACTCAACCTATTTAATACCTCTAGATTATTGCAAGAGAAATAGATGGAAAAAAAAATTAATTCTGTGTACACACTACGAGAGGATGATTCACAGCAAAAAATTATTTGATATTAATTCCAGAGAATATTTGTTACTTGATCCACCATAATACTTAATACTTATAGTTACTATAGATGAATATATGAAACTCTTCTCTAAAACAACAATAGATCATTTCTTTCTTTCAGGTATTAGTAGTTGTTTCATTTGGAATATATGTTTAAATTTATAGATTGTTGATATAAAAGTTAATATTTATGTCATTAGCAATCCTACCCTATTCATTGAATTCTATTTTTGTTCTTAAAAATATTATTATAGTTAATAATAAATATTCAAAAATTATTTGATATAATAATATTCAAAATAAATATGTATTACTTTCTCAAATTATGTTTAATCAAAATTATGTTGTTAGTTTACTATTATTCAATTATCTTTTTATATAACTCAATTTTTACTTTATTATTAATTTTATTGATATTTATTTGTAAAATTATATGACTAAAGAAAATTACATTAAGAATTGAGCAAGAGATATTATAATTATTCTCTTTGATAATAAAATCTCCTTTTAGAAATTTTAGTATCTTAAACTCTTTACTGTATATTCTCAACTTGGTCACCCATCACTGTCAAGGTTAAAATATTTTATCCTAATATTAAGATTATTATGATCCTAATGTATGAGAGATATTAATTAAAAAGTTTACTAGATCTTCATATCCTACACGATAGTCTTGTTTGAGTAAATACTCATTTGATTTGAAATACTCACACATACACACACACACACACACACACACACACACATATGCACACACACACCTAATAGATATGTAACCAATGAGTACTTTATATATTTAATGATTTTTATTGATGATTACTTGAGATATATATGAATATATCATTTTAATAATATATTATATGTTTTTTATATTTTTCAAAAAAAAAATCATAAAATAATAAAAAATCAATCTAATAAAAATATTAAAAAATTAAAAAATAATAATGTATTAAAATATATGTTAGATAGCTTTAATATTTATTATACGAATCATAATATTATATATCAACTTCTTACTATGCATATTAACAAATTTAATTGAGATATACATGTATTAAAAGATGTCATATAAAATATAACTTAACATCTGATTGAAAAAACTTGTATATTACAACTTAGAAAGACTGTTCAAAACTTTTTTAGAAAAATACAATTTTAATCATAATCTACATTATCAATCAAATATCATCTTTTATTATTTCTTAGTATATATCTTATCATATCATATATCCTAGAGAAAGATTATTTAATTTATTTCTCAGAATATTTTATCAAACTTGTTTTATTCTTGATTGATCTATATGATGAGATAAGTTGATATTTAAGATCTTGAGATATAACTTTCTTTGATGTTTTAGTAATCAACTAGGATAAAAGTACTTTTTTTCATAAACTAATAGAATTTTTTTGAGCACATATATTATCTTTTTTTAACAAAACTCCTTTTTTAACAAGCTTAGAAAGACCATGGGTCCAAGGATTGTACCTGAATCTCATATTTCTTTTTCCTTGTGGTCCCACTTAGACTACCAATTAATAGAGTTAGTCATCAATTACAACTAAGCATATTAATACTCATTATGATATTACTTTTATGAAATCATTATATTTATCAACAAGTAACAATTATGTTAATACTAAAGAGACCATAATTTCTTGAGACCTAAGATCTCATTCATGCTCATATAACATAGTAATTCACAAGTCTTCCCTAATGCATACTGATATTGGGTCGATAAATAAAAGACTTGACCACAGAAGATCAAAGGACTATACTATGAGAGAGGGGCATACCTATTCTACTTAGACCAGAGACAAGTCTATCAATGAGCCTGTTGATCTTGTAATCAGCCCAATATATATGAGTTGTTTCAATCAAACTACCTCCGATATAAATAACATTATATGAGTCATTTGGTATTCAAATTGTAATGAAATTTAAGTTGTATTAAGATATTTTTAACTATTTCTTAATATTTTCCACCTTTATTTATAATATTTTGGTAGATGATATCAGAGTTATACATTATGAAGCAAGATCATAGGAGAGTGTATATGTTAGAATTGAAAACCCGTGAGAGTGTCACCCAACTGTTGCAAGTCATTGTGTGCAATAGAAAAATAGAACAAAACAAAAAAACAAAAAAAGAATAAAAATAAAATAAAAAGTTTCAGTACAATACAGATTTGTGTAAGCAAAGTGAGGGAAAAGGCACACACACAGTGAGGGTAGACATGTGCGCAGAGTGCAAAGGTGCACATATTTTTTGTGTACATGCACAATAATTTGTGCAATGTGAAGTAGAGTGGTGGTGCTCGTGGTTGTACAAAGTGATATTTTGGATAAAAACCCTAACTAAGAGTTCCGAATTTACAATAGTAAATTGATCGATCAAATTCTTATTTGGGAGAAAATATATTGTGACAAGAATAAATAATTACTTTTTAATGTGAGAATTTCTAAATTAGGATTTCAGTTTTATAAAACCTTAATTTCTGATTTAGGCATCTCAATTTCAATATTTCTTTCTAAATGTAATTTCTTGATGGGATCAAAGGATGCAATACTTATACAACTTGTTAAAACTACTAATTATGTTGCTACTACATCATATGTCATGGAAGAATTATTCAATGTTCTAGAATATGTTAAATAGAGTTTAAGAAAAGTTAAGTAGTTTCATACAATATCAATGTAAGGTGTACATGCTCCAATTAAAATATCATTCATATCAAATATAATTTTAAATTATCTCAATGTTGACATCAAAGTGTTTATTGTTACTTGTATCTATAAAATAACGAGGTAACAATGTCAAAATCATCATATAATAATGACATGATTAAAAAAATACTTTATCAAATAATATATTCATTCAAATATATATTTGAGAGATCTAGTTGATCTCTGAAATCTTTTTTTTTTTAAATTTGAATATTAATGCTGAATTTGAAATGTAACGCTCTAATTATTAGAATGTTCTAAAACTTTATAAATAATATAAATGAGTATTATATAAAAAAATTGCTTTACTTGAGACTATTATGTTGTTTGATCTGAAAGAAAGTGACGACATCTAACTTATTCATCTATTAAATATATCTAAAATATATAATAATAGTGAATCACCTGCTCAGAAGCTTGCTGAATGAAGTACTTGAATCTTCGGGTTTTTTGATATTGTTAAAGGTCAAAAAAAAAAAAAGGCTAAAGAATGATCTAAAAGAAAATTTAGTCGAAGTTCTAGAAGAATATAACGTCTCCAGTTGCTTATGAAATCACAATGCATGAGTCCTCTACGTTAAGAAACAAAATGATTGAAATTCCTAATGAATCTAAAGTTTCTGAATAGAATCTTGATTTTGCATTTCCAATCTTGTCTACTGTTACCTTCCAGCACTCCAAGGAAAGCAATAAAATTTGGTTAGCTTCTAATCAAACATGTGTCAAAAAGGAAAACCATGGAATCACCTTTGTGTTTCCTCAAGAAGATATAGTTATTTCTCAAAACGATTCAAATGGTGCTTTTGCCTTACCTATTATCACTCACCCAAGGCTTGTTTCCTCTCCATTAGTACTTTGTGGATCTTTAGGCTTGAAGTTTGATTCTTTGTTGAACTAGAAATCAGAAAGATCAAGCAGCTATACTTGTATTGATAATGCTGCCCTCGAGTTGCCTACTAAAGAACCTGAATTATTTAAGACAGATAATCAAATCAACCTAAAGGATGGCATCTTCTCCACCAGCTCAGCAATAGCACCTCTTGGTGTGTACTCCAGTTCATCTTCATTCAGCACTCTGTCTAATAGTTCAGGTTTAAGAAATGGATAGGTCAGTTATGCCACTATGAAGTCGGGTGCCAAGGCAGTGGATTTTGTTGTAGCTAAAGTTGTTGCAAGTTCAGTACTTACCAATTGCTCGAAGTTCTTGACTTGCTTATATGTCATCTAAATTCAAATAAGCTTATAGAAAAAACCAAAAACCTATGGTCATTCCCATTCGAGCAAACTCAGATATCATATTGATCATGCGAATGTTGTTTCAATAGAATATCATAAGCTGCCTCAAACATTGCCTCCTATTACTACCAAGTCAGAAAAAAAAATTTGTTCACATCTTTTGATTCAAATTGGTTTCTTTCCCCACTGGTCCCTCAGTTGTTGTTTTTAAAGTATTTTATGTTTGTCATGGAAGCACCCAATAAGTATGGGTTATCCCAATCAAATTTCCCCCTATATAAGTGATTTTAAGTGAGTTGTTTAGTATTCAACTTGTAATGAAATTTGAGTTATATTATTTTAAATTGTGTTAAGTTATTTTTCAACTGTGTTTTATTTATTTTGTAATAGTAAACAACCTCAATCTAAATAAAATATATGAGTTTATTAATATTTATTATTTGAAATTAAATTGCAAGAAACTTCTTGAATTATGCTACAATGAAAATAATTAGGGTTCTGGATATTTGGGGAGAGGGGGACTAGAAGGAGAGAGAGGAAAGATAGATATATACACAACATACATATATATATATGTTTTCATTACTTTTCAAAAACATTAAAATAAACACACACACACACACACACATACACACTCGTATATATGAGATAATACACTAACACACAAGATCTTATAAAAACTTCAAAGTTAATTATATTTAAAGTAGAACACTAACACATAAAATCTCAAAGATTGCCTCAACCGTTGCCTCCTATTGTTATCGAGTCAAAAAAATTGTTAAAAAGTATTTTGATTCTAAATAATTTCTTTCACCCTTTGATAACTCAATTGTTATTTTTTAATGTATTTTATATTTGTGATAGAAATACCCAATATGTATGGATTGTCTCAATCAAATTGTCCCATATAAGTAATTTTATGTGATTTGCTTAGTATTCAAATTGTAATAAAATTTGGGTTATATTATTTTTAATTATGTTAAGTTGTTTTTCAATTGTTTTTATTTATTTTGTAATAATAACCAACCTCAATCTAAATAAAATATATGAGTTTATCATGATTTATTATTTGAAATTAAGTTGCAAGAAACTTCTTGAATTATGTTACAGTGGAAACCAATATAATTTCGGCAACATTTGGGGAGAGGGAGACTAGAAGGAGAAAAAGGAAGAAAAATAAAAAAAAATGATTTCATTAATTTTCAAAAACTATAAAATAAACATATATATGTGTGTGTGTGTGTTTTGTGTAGAACTATAATACACAAGATTTCATAAGAATTCCAAAGTTAAATATATTTAGAGTATAATACAAACACATCAGATCTCATTAAAATTCAAAAATAAAATATATTTGTGCGAAAATTATACTATAATAATTAACCACCTAAAAAGTTCTTATGTTGTATTGCACATATACATTGAATGTCATATCTTAATGTGATAAACTAACAAAATAATCATAAATGAACAAGACACAAGAAAATAACAAAACTCAAATACTATCATATCCAAAAACTTATAAATATTTATTATTGACTACACTAATATTTTCAGAATAAAAAAATATAGTAAAAATGATGCGAATACTGGTGATATGGGTGTTATCTCCTATGCTGATAATCCATGAGCATGCAACAAGTATACAAGTAAAACAATCAGTAATACCTAAAAGAAGTGAATGATATCATGCTACTTAATAGAAGAATTATCTATACTTCTCTTTAGTAAGTAAACTCTATAGGGATCCCTAGATAATTATAATAATCAACATGTCTCTCTCAATACCACATAAAGCTCTCAATTTCCTCTTTGAATATACCATCCAACAACTATCTCAAGGGTAGTCTATCGTCCCACAATAGTTATAATAAATTATAATTCTCTTTTATCTAACTTGATTTGATAATTTCTTCATACTATGTCAAAATTATAATTCCTCTAAATAAAAAAAAATCCTATTAATATTTTTCATAAACCATAATTATGTTGTTTACTAATATGCCAAAAATTTAGGCAGCATGCAATGGTAGGATTACTATCAAACGCATTGTAGCATGCCACTATCATGCGCCCATTGTTGCATGCACTTGCTACAACCAACCACAAGCACCTTTGCTGCCCCCACCATGTGAGCCTGCTACAAACAACTGCACATTGGATGCACCACCACATGAGCCTCTGCTTCCACCACCAAGAACCCCTATTGTTGGAAAAATTGTTTTTTTTTTATTTTGACTCGGCTTTAATACCATGTTAAAATAAGATAAAACTAAAATATAAATATAGTAACACTGAGAAATTCATAAATCAAATATCCTTATATAACACTGACATGACCCATTTTTAGGTAACCTAGTCGAGCCACCGTACCGTCCTGAGTACGACTCGACATGGTTGTCGTGCCTTGCCCAGCATGATATGATTCTGAGAAGACTCATGCCTACCGTGTTGGGTCATCTAGAATCATGTTGAATCGTACCAATTTTGAGGAAAGCACTACTACAGGCACTGTCCACAGGCCACACACACAAATGGCCAATTACCATAGAAACAAAAAAATATTTAAAATAAATAAAACAAAGAAAAAAAATTAATTATATGTATAACAATCAGTACACATCAAACATAACATTAACGAATCATAAATATAATTAAACGATAAAATATATAAAGATAAACTACGACTATAATATTATAATAGCAGTAAAAAAATATAAATTTTATTTAAAACTAAGATCCAAGAGAAATACATGAAATAAAAATAATAAATGATGAATAATTAATAAAAATAGCAAAAAAATCATAAATCATGATCGAAATATCAAAATTAAATCGTATCATACCAAAATAATAATTATAAAATAAGTAAAACATCAACAAACAATAATTAATCCCAATGTCAATCGGTGTCTATATGCAAATCATCATCATCATCATGTAAGCAACTCTTGCGTTCCTGCTCTCACTCTATTTTGAGTACCCAACCTTAAATCTTCCTAGTCATTTATGTATACAAATGTTTAATGATATCTAACCACAATCTTGATTTTCTATCTGAAATGACATTGACTGCAATAGAAAAAGTAAACTCTGATATTATACTAGATGCCAAAAAAGTCAGTAGATTTTATATTATCTTAGATAACACAAAATAAATAGATTCAAATAATTTCTACCATAATAAAATATTAAAATTCTTGTTAACATTATGTAATAGAATTATCATTATGTAATAAGATTGAACAGTAATCGATATATAAATACTGAGATAGTTTATTCCTAATTGACGGACCACCTTAATAAAGAAGTTATAGACTCCAAATATGGCATCCATATTCGTACTCGGTGGTTGACTATAACTATTATCATACATAGTATCGTAGTATATAAATAAATTGGTGAAATTTTAGTGAATGAATCCTTCGAATTGATAGTATTGGTTCATGCATGAGGATATATGTCAAAGTATTTTCTACTCTTATCTTAACCCTTAAGATCCATTTAAGTAGCCAAGCAATAAACAAAATATATTAATACAAGTTGTGAGAGTGTATACAAACGAATACATGTTTATCATAGCATAAAAAATTTTCAAGAATTTCATAAAAAAAAAATTATATCCTATCAGAGTTATTAATAACAAGTTTATCACTCTTATTATTGACATGATTTGATATCACGTGTTCATATCCAACACATGAATTCAACATTAGATAAGTATAATTTCAATAATATCTTATATCCGTTTGAAATTTTTTTCTCTAGACTTACAAACAAGTAGAGACTACAAAATTTGTGTTGTTTGCAAAGCATCCTAATATATTTTTGTGAGCTTCTTATTTTTTCTAATACAGGGGAAACAACTTTTATCTCTACTTGTACTATCAAGTTAATAATGTGACACTACATCTAATATAAAAAATCATTTAAAAGTTTATCTCTAATAGTCTTAACAAACATACTAATAATAATTCTGTTATTAAATATATAATCAAATATAATACTAAATATTTTATTATGAATATCATATTTCATAAAAATACTCATCATACCCACATATATGATAGCATTATCACGACAATAGAAAATCTCAGAAAAATTTAAAATTTTTTTATTTAATTTCCATATAAAATCTACATAGAAGATAGTAATGCATACAAATAATATATCATTATGACTAGTGCAAGTATCGAACATCACAAACATCACTCCATTATATTTTATATATTCATTAATTATTAATTTTTTTTCTAATTTATAATATTTAATTATATCATTTCTACATATGAGCTTAGATATCCTACGATAAGCAAGAAAAAAGTAAGTTTGTAAGATACTGACTACTCAAAGATCATCCAAAAATCTATTCAAAAAACTAATGATCATAATTAATTTGATCATATCTTTTCTCCCTAAATCATTACGGTATATGGATAAGATCAAAGAAATAGAACTAGATTCAATTTCAAACACCCCACTAGCCATACTCAGCTGGGTTTGTCTTTAATATAATACAACATATTTTTTGGTACATTGATCAACATGCTTCTTTAGGTAGCCTATGTCTCCTATACTCCTATATATATATATATATAATATACATTATGTTGATTCTTCATCGACATCCCTGGAATTTTTATTTTTTATTATCTTAAAGTGAGTCCAAATAACTACAATTTTTCTATTTTTTTATAAGCATTTGCATTAGAATCCAAGTCATAGAAGAAAATAAGATTTTGGTCTCGAACCTTTTCGTAAGATTATTATTATTCATATTTAAATTAATATTAATTTCATTATTATTATATTCACTATTAACCATTGATTATTTATTTTGTTTATGTTCAAAAATAATTATGTAAATCTAATTTGTATAAAAAATTAATCTAATCCTTGTAATGTTATGCATTAGCATAACCTGCAACTTAAGACATCATTCTGTTCAAATTTCCAACTTATAAACAACACCACAGGCATAGTCCCGCAGAGAGATGAAAAAAATTAGAGAATAAAAAATAAAACACTAAAATATATTTTAACATTTGAGAATGAGAATGAGAAATAGTAGAGGTGAACACAAAGTAGAAAGAAAATCAGAGGAAATCATTTAAAATAAAAATGAAAAACTCTAAATATTAATCCATATTTATAGATTTTTTTAGTAAAATAATATATATTTGAAAAAAAATTTACATATGTTTTAAAATACATATAGGCAAATTTTCAATGGTCGTCGAATTTCTAGGCCTAATTGTTAGAATGAATTCTAATGGTCAAGATGTGCAATAGCTTAGGTAAAAAAAATTTAAGTCACAATCACAACATCGACACAAGCGATCACGCGCCAAACTGTGACAATGACTATTGTTGTTGTCGGGCGCATGTGCACGTTCACCCGACAGGAATTAGGCGACTAGTGACCATAGTTATGAAAGGCGTGCCTGAGGCGCGCCTAAAGCTCAGGCGCCACCACTCCCAAAAAAACGCCTCGCTTCAGGCGAGGCGCAGGCGGGTGAGGCGCAACAGGCGTCGACTTCCAGTTTCGGCGGCGGCGGGCCTCGAGCCAGGTACACCCTTCTTCTTCTTCTTCTTCTTCTTCTCCTCTCCTTTTTTTTGCCGGATTCGCCGTCGAAAATGGGGAAATTTCGTTGGAGAAGAAGGGCAAAGCAACGGCGGGAGAAGCAGCGAGAGGCGGAACCAGGCAAAATGCAGGAGGAGGGCGTAGGGAAGACGAGATATTCGGCTGATCCAACCCAAAACGATGTCGTTTTGGGTTGATTTTGATTTTTAAAAAAAAAAACAAAACCCTCAAAACGACATCGTTTTGAGGTTCTGATTTAAAATAAAAAAACACTACCTCCAAAACGACGTCGTTTTGGTCTTCCAGGAATCAAAACGATGCCGTTTTGGAGTTTTGTGATTTTAAGCCCTATAAAACCCTCTCTTTCTCGGGTTACACCCTAAAACCCTCAAAACAACCCTCCCAAAACACTCTTAAGGCTAGATTGAAAAGGAGAGAAGAAGAAGAGGCTCAAAATATATTTTTTTCATTTTACCTATTTTTGTTGTGAAAAAATTTTTCAAAAGGGAAAAAAACATTTTCAAAAAATACTTAAAAACTAGGGAACATTTTTTTTAATAATACTTTAAAAAAAATATGTAATTTTCAAAAAACTAATGCAAAAAAAGGAAAAAAAAAATTCTGAAAATTAACGAAAAATAGAAAAAAATCATAAAAAAATTTATAAAAATTATGAAACAATTAGAACAAAAATTTTAAATAGTTTTAATTGTTTGACAAAGATTGAATATGTTTATAATTTATAGATTTATAATATATAATATATTATGTATATGTTTTCATTTTTTTCTTAATATATTTGTCATTTTATTGTATATTTGTTGTAAAGATACATAAAAATGGACAAAGAGATTAAAGTTGAAGTAGATGCCTCAAGTGGAAAAAAAGATCTGGGATGAAAATATTCTCATTTATTAAATGAGAAAGATACATGTACACTTATTTGTATTTTTTTGTGATAAAGACCCTAAAGGAGACATTTATAGACAAAAACAACACTTTGTTGGAGGGGTTTGAAATTTGAAAAAGTATACAAGATATATTGAACATGTTAGAAGAGAAATAGAAGATTATATGCTAGCCAAAAAAACTCAAAAAAATCAAATAAATTTTGGAAGTCATAATGTGAATGAGGATATGTTTGAATTCCAAGATGAAGATGATGAAGATCCGAAGATTACTAGCAAAAGAGAAAGAAAGGATGTTTCTAGTAGTGGTAGCAATGGAGGGGGATGTGGTGATAGTGTTAGCGTATGTTACATAAAGAGAACAAGGTAGAAAGGTCCTATGAATCATTTATTTACTCCTAATGCAGAAATGATTATTCAAAATAGAAAAAATAATCAAACTACTATAAACAATACATACAAGAAAGAGGCCAAAGAGAGAGCTGATATATTATTTTGTAGATGAATGTATGATGCTGCGATTCCATTTAATATAGTGAACTATACTAGTTTCCAACCAATGCTTGAGGCAATTGGGCAATATGGTGTAGGTTACAAGGGATTAAGTTTTCATGATGCAAGGGTTACTAACCTCAAGAAAGAATTGGCTCTCACAAAGGCTTCAATGGAGGTTCATTTCACAGAATGAAAGCAAAATGGATGTTCAATTATGTCAGATGGATGGACTAATAGGAAGGAAAAGTTATTCGTGAATTTCTTGGTGAATTCTTCAAGAGAGATCGTGTTTATGAAATTTATTGATGCTTCTTCTATGGTCAAGATGGGAGAGAAATTATTTGAATTACTTGATAGTTGGGTCGAGGAAGTTGGTGAAACCAATGTTATTCAAGTGATAACAAATGATACTTCAAATTATGTGGTGGCAGGTACTTATAATTTAATTTCAAATTTTCATTTACTTATTTATGTAAGTAATTACATCTATCATCTATTTATTATGTGTTTAAATTATGTAGGGAGGTTGTTGGAAATGAAAAGACCAAATTTGTATTGAACACCATGTGCCGCACATTGTCTTGACTTGATACTAGAAGATATTAGAAAACTACCACACATCAAGAAGACAATAGAGAGGACCATATCCATAAGTGGCTACATCTATAATAGAACGGGTTTGCTCAACATGATGAGGCGATTTACTGAGCAAAGGGAGTTGTTAAGGCCTGCTAAGACTCGGTTTGCAATGGCCTTTATCACCTTATCCCGTATCAATGAACAAAGAAACTACTTTAAAAAGATGTTTACTAGTTCAGATTGGACGGAAAATAAATGAGCAAATGAGCAAAAGGGAAAAAATGCAGCCAATATAATTTTCATGTCTTCTTTTTGGAATACTGTAGTATTTTGTTTGAAGGTTTCAAGCCCTCTTGTATGTGTGCTTCGTTTGGTGGATGATGAAAAGAGACCTCCTATGGGTTACATTTATGCAGCCATGAAAAAGACGAAGAAAATCATCATCAAAAATTTTAATGGGAATAAAGAGAAGTATAGGGAAATCATGAAAATCATTGATAGGAGGTGGGAGGTTCAACTTCATTAGCCTTTGCATTCAGCTGAGTATTTTTTTAACCCACAATTCTATTATGATACAGAAAGATTAGGAATTGACCTAGGTTCAAAAATCTTTGAAAATGTATGTAGTTGCATTTCGAGATTGGTGAAAAACAGAGATGAACAAGATACAATTATATTACAACTCGACTTGTACATGCATGCTAGAGAACCTTTTTAGTAATGAATTTGCCATTAGAATAAGAAAGACTAAACCTTCATGTTAGTCCTTTAGTTTTTTTAATTAGTGCATTGAAATTATTATATATGTTTGGTTAAAATAGGTGAAATGTTCAACTAATAATTTATTTATATTAATTATAGCTGAATGGTGGGGTATGTTTGGATCAAGTGCTAGAAGTTTGTATTAAAGATTCTCAACCTAATATGTAGTGCATCAAGTTGTGAAAGGAATTGGAGTATCTTTAAGAATGTAAGTTACTAAAGTAATTACATGCAATTGAATTTGTGTCTTTAAGTTACAACATTATTTAATGTAACTTATATTCTTCAAAACTAAAATATTGAGATATAATTATGAAAACTATTTGTTTTTTCAGATTCATAGCAAGAGGAGAAATAGGTTGGACCATCAATGCTTGAATGATTTGGTGTACATTAAGTACAACCGAACCTTGATGAAAAGATACACTGAATGTCATACCATTGATCCCATTATCTTGAAAGAAATAGATGATAGCAATGAATGATTGATGAGAAAAATGGAAGATGAAGGTATTGTAGAAGATGATTTGGTGTTTGAAGGTGATGATTTAACATGGGGTGATATTGCAAGAGCTAGTGGAGCCGATGAGCTTAGGGTTTATACAAGAGCTAAACCAAGCAAAACACAAACATCAACATCAAAACTAAAGTCAAGACCATCTAGCTCTAAACATATTCCTACTCTTGCTTTGATTGATGAAGATGAAGAAATGATCTATTCATCGGGAGAGGAAGATGAAGAAGAGGGAGAGTGGAAGATTAATGATGGGGATGATATTGATGAAGACTTTCTTGATTTAGATTTAGATGTAGTTACATGAGTATTTATTTTGTTTTAGAAATTTGAATGTTTAGATGATGGGAGCACTATTAATATTTGATTTTTATCTTTGATGTTTTTTAGTTTATTATTAGATGAAAATTAAAGACTATATTTAGTAAAATATATAATTTTTATGTGTATTAGGCTGGGTGCGCCTCAAATAAAAAATTTTGCGCCTCAAGTACGCCTTGCACCTTAATGCCCCAAAAGACTTTTGCACCTCAGTGCGCTTTGCGCCTTAAATAACTATGCTAGTGACCAATTGGGTTTGGGTTTAATTATACTTAAAAAAAAACCTGTTACATGAACATGGTGGGTACAGTGCTTAAAAAATACTCAATTTTTTTAAATGAGTGCGAGGTCCGGGCATGATCCTAGGTCACGACAACTAGTGACCTGCACTTGTTCCCATATCATAGTCACCATGCTGATGAACCATGCAAATGAGCCGTGCATGCAGGTCATACCTAGCCCAACACAATGCAGCCGCTTATGGCCCAGCATAAAACAAATCGTGTCTCGAGTTGGCATGACCCAAGTTCGGCATAGTTCTGGGCCGTATCGTGCTGGACAAAATACAACTCAGTCAGATCCTGTCTCGTGCCATGCTCGGGACGCCCAGCCCACTTGACTCCTCTACATCCCATGAAGGTCCAACACAACACAAGTCATTCCACCGGCCGACATAAGACAAGTCCAAACAAGACTTAGTCATGTCATGTCAAACATGACATTTTTGTGTCATGTCATGCCAAGGATTACATTTTCATGTCATCATGCTATGCATGAAAACTTCATGTCGTGTCATGCCTCAAGCCAAGCTACAGCAACCTGAACTAGTTAACACATCTACTTGAGAATATCCAGCATCAATTTTCTTCTCTCTTTTTTACTATAAAGATCAGACATCAAGATATAGCCTTCAATTTAATATTTCATATATATAATATAATACATAAATATGAATTACTTCTTCATTAGTAAGAAGAGCCAACAATGACCATTATCACAACATATATCTAGACAACATAGTGACTAGCTAATATCTTCAAGAAATGCATGAAGATACCTCAACTTACTTTTTTCGTCTCCAAGTTTAATATTCTAAACTTTTACATATTAGCTAGCAAAAGTATTGTGGTTTACAACTTTACTATATTCTTTTTTTTTTATTTTATCTTTTTTATGAGAGAACCGAGCATGTGGACCTCCTCAATCCTATTTGCCTATTTATAAGTGCTTACTTGCAGGATGTTCATTAGTGAGCTTTTTTTATTGATTATAATTTTCACACATTTAATTTCTACTAAGTTATTCCATGTAGTCAAACACTAATAGTTATCATTTTCTTAAATATTAAAGAAACATTGATTTATAAGTTTAATTTCTAATATTGCTGACGTTCATGATTATAACATACCATACAAACACTAAACAAATCAGCATTCAAGAACTTATGGAAAGGAATGCTTAAACTCTTGCAAGGTTACCAATGTCACCTTTTAAAATCAACTCGGAGAGCAGCGAAAATATATCAATAAAAGCTAGCCACTCCAATACCTTCCAGAAGCCAACCACAAGAATCGGGGTAAGGAGAAAGCATGGAATTCACCAATGCCAAGGCAGTAACAGAGTAGTATGGAAACACCAATTCAATTACAGAATAGACTTCCAAGGGACGCCTTCACCACAAAAACAAAACAGACTATCCAGTTGACAACTTTTTCTGTTGATAATGTAAGAGGTTGTGGTTGCCAAGAAAGAAAAAACAAAGTTTTCTGAGGTAACAACGAGATGTGAGAAACTAAGTGCCAACCAGCACTATAGAAGAGAATGGTTCTAGAAAGTGGCAGTGAAGCTGCTATGGATCTCAATACTCGACTTCAGGAAAGCATGCCTATTTCCTTGAGGACGTAGACATTCTCACCAGTGATTCAATAGATATTTGAGGTCATGCAGCCTCAAGATGGTGCTGATGGGGTGAATTCCAGTGATACTGCTATCTGCCAGCTTCACAGTCATCTTCCCATTTCAAAAAATAAACTAACAGCTCTGATACCATGTTGAGAATAAATATAAAAATATTCCTCCACATAAAAATGAATACAAAGTCGTGTGTGTGTGTGTGTACACACACACATATAGCTAGGGTTGGAACAGCCCACATGCTGGTTGCTCCCATACAAGTAAAGAACAAAATAGACAATTAATATAATAAAATATAATAAATCTCAACAGTAGAGATGTCTACAATAACTCCAAAATAATCAACAAAATTTGTACACTAGGTCAAATTAAACCCATGTAAAACACTCCAAATGGTTTCAAATCAAAATGATTCTTAGTAGAAAAAAAAATAAAAATAAAAATAAAAATAAATATCAAAGCAAAGAAATAAAGAATAAAAATAAAAATAAATATCAAAGCAAAGAAATAAAGAATAAAAATAAAAATAAAAATAAATATCAAAGCAAAGAAATAAAGAATAAAAATAAAAATAAATATCAAAGCAAATAAATAAAGAATAAAAATAAAAATAAAAATAAAAATAAAAATAAATATCAAAGCAAAGAAATAAAGAATAAAAAAATAACATAAATAAATAAATAAAATAAAAACAAAAAAAATAAAAACAAATAAAAAAAAAATAAAAAAAATAAAAAAAATAAACAAATAAACAAATAAACAAATAAAAAAATTAAAAAATAAAAAAATAAAAAAATAAAAAAATTAAAAAATAAAAAAATAAAAAAATAAAAAAATAAAAAAATAAAAAAATTAAAAAATTAAAAAATTAAAAAATTAAAAAATTAAAAAATTAAAAAATTAAAAAATTAAAAAATTAAAAAATTAAAAAATTAAAAAATTAAAAAATTAAAAAATTAAAAAATTAAAAAATTAAAAAATTAAAAAATAAAAAAATAAAAAAATAAAAAAATAAAAAAATAAAAAAATTTGAAAATTAAAAAATTAAAAAATTAAAAAATTATAAAATAAAAAAATAAAAAAATAAAAAAAATAAAAAAAATAAACAAATAAAAAAATAAAAAAATAAAAAAAATAAAAAAATAAACAAATAAAAAAAAATAAAAAAATAAAAAAAAACTAAAAAATAATAATAGAAAAAGATTATTAGCAGAACAATGGTTAGGAGTTAAATTCGAATGTATTTGTGTGTTGGTTAAAAATAGTTATATAATTTTTCATTAAAAAATGTACTATAACAGTTGTGCCATTGTTAGAGTTTTGCCTTGATATCTTGTTAGAAAAAGTTAATTAATAATCATAATATCACAAATAAATAAGAATATATAATATAAAACATTAATTAAGAATCCAAACAATCTATGTATAATTGTCTACCAAATCACTAATGTACAAGCATATTATTAACATCTAATAAAGTAAATTATTTCAGTAATATGCAATCGTAACATTTATACATCAAGTATTCGATATAAAATCAAATGTTTCCCTCTAATTTTAACAATAAGCAAGTTATCCACAATTTAATTGCCATAATTTACAACATCGATAAAACTGGAAGAATAGTTATGATCTGATTCATTACCTTAACTTCTTCCTGAGAAAGATAGGGCCTCTTGTCCTTGTCAATTGAAAAGCGCACCTTTCCACTTCTTTCACCAGACTTTGTCCACTCTTTAGAAATTTCTGGATGATTCCACATGTCCTGCATATCTTCTGGAGAGGATTTAGAGTCCCAAAATACAGTATCAGCAACTGTGCAATCAAGGTAAATGTCAAAACCCAGTCATCAGGGCAATTGAATATTTAAAAAGGACAATCATTTCATATGGAAGAGGTGAAAGAGGTTAAAATGTTCTCATTAAAAATCAAAAGGGTAATTTATATCAATTATAAACTGAAAAAGAAAAAAGCAAGTTAGATATAACCATGAAAATGCCTAAGGGGTTAATAATAAAATATAAGATTTACAAAAATGACGCAAATATGTACAAATAAAAGAATAAAATGATAGAAATACTCTTATACTAGAAAGACTCCATTACACATATCAGATTAAACTGAAAAAAAAAAGGACATCTATTAAAATATAATCTCAATATGTCACTCTGAAATGACATATAGATATCTTGTACTTTAAACTTGATGAAAAAAAAAAAGAGCTCAAGTCATCACGAGGTCTTTATGAAAATGTCTACTAATCAAACTATGGTAAACACACATATAATAAAAAATAAATTATTTGGAATCTTTTTTTTGATACAAATATAAATATATTTTATCTACTCGTGTAATAGATTATACTAAAAAAGGAGAAAGAAATATTAAAAAAAAAAAGAAAAAAAAAATTTATTAATCACCAAAAATTATTCTAAAAAATATAACACCAATTATATATATAATTTGGGATAGCTCATATATCAAGTGCTCCCAACACTCAAACATTTAGATAAATACACTATTGTTAAAGAGAATATATAATTCAACATGACTTAATATTAAATAGAGTTTTCTTCAAAATTTTTGGATCCTGCTAACAAATAACAATAAGAGAAAAAATAAAATCAAAATAAAATTATTTGAAAAAATAACTCACAAATAATAAAATAAAAGCATAATCAAAAATACATAAAATATAGAAAAATAACAAAACCAAATTGGATACTCGAATATTCAATGGCTTTCGATTGTTTATTATTAGCGACAATAATATTTTTAAAATATGAAAATAATAAAAAAAATAAAATATGATTATCAATAATATGATAATTTACTCATGATTCTATGATTCAAAAGTCTAAAATTAAAGTATAATATATGTGAAACAACCAATAATACCCGACAAAAGAAAAATATATATCACTGTCTTATAGAAAAAATTTATATAATTCTCTTTAGTAAGTAGCACAATAAATGAAATATGTGAAGATCCTTTCTTGACTCTAATAGTCATCATGTCTCTCTCACAACTATATAATATTCTCAATATTTTCTTCAAAAATAATATTCAACAATTATTTCTAGTATGTTATTTTCTCTTGTAATGAGTACAATGGACTACGATATTCATCTAGCAACTTCTACTGCCATAATCCATACCAAGCCAAAAAACTTCACCCAACTCTTTTTTTAATAAACTATCCTATTTAGGATTTCTACCCAAAAGCTATCATACATCACCATTCACTATCATCTGCCACCATGCATCACCATTCACCATCATCTGCCACCATGCACTCCAGTTCACCAATAGTGCATGCTCGGTATTCAAAATATCAAACAAATAATATTATTTGAGAAACAAAATGTAGAATATTTGCATGAATATTAGTGATTATCAAAGAAATCTAACTAAAATTATATTTTGAAGAGTAATTAATAAATATTAGTGAAATAAAAAAAAATTGAATAAAACTAATAAAATCAACAAATTGTAGAAAAAAAACAATTAAGAATCATGACAATTCTCTTGTCATGACTTATATATACCCTTCATAATAACTTTGAGTGTTTGAAGTAACATTTTTTGGCGATAACTCTACCAAAATAGCATAGTATTTTTGTACATCATAATTCTACAATTAAGTCAACATAATTATTTTACTATACAACACAATTATTGTAGTCATGATAATTTCTTTAAGTCTCAGTCACAATAGCTCTAAACCATTTAACGACCATGATATTATTTTTATATCATGACAGCCAAGTATCTTATTCAAATATAACCAAAACATTAACATATGCATATCATGACATCATTTTTTGCTATGACTTTTCATTCCAAAGAACAATAAATAGTCATGACTCATGATATGCATAGTGTCACGACACTTTTCCCATAAAGTGTACACCAGGGCTACGGCCAAAAACCTAAGCATCGTACGTTTATGTTAGAGAGATAATTCACTTAGTCATGATAATCTTAGCACTGCAACATATTGCTCATAAAGTCAAAACTAAAATCACAGTCACTTACTAGTATTGTAACTTTGTGTTATAAAGAATTAAACATCAATTACAATCAATTACAGTGTCGTGATAATTGTACTCCAAAAAGGATTTGAAGAAATTACATAATCCCAAAATCAACTTTGTACTGCAACATCCAACTTAAAGTGACACATAAATAGAGGTGCCAACTTGACTAAGCGTCCCAAGCAAGGCATGCGGCACAACACGATCCAGCACCATGTCTGATCCTAGACCATGCATGGCTCATGCCATGCATGGCTAATGCAAGCCATGCCTCATGTCAGATCAGGCATGACCTACGTGTCTGGCTGATGGAATGATCCACCAACAACGTGACCCAGGACTGGGCATTGGTGAATCTCAAGTCTAACACATCGAGTGACAGCATGATGAGGCGGATTTTAAAAAAAATTAAACACATAATCCAAAATATGCTTACGTGACTAGTCGCAATTGAGCAGCCTCCCCTACCATGCCAATTATATTTTCATGCAATAAGCTCCAATTGGGATGACAATAAGCTTATGATTTGGGTTGCTCCAGATATTTTTTTTTAAACTTCCATGTTTAACTATGACCATTGTATTAAATCCAACGATTACTAGTCAAAATGTAATGGCTATCATATTTCTAGCCACATCATTAAAAATTTTCAAAAAAAAAATAATTTTTAATTATTTTGAATTCTTTATAAATAGAGAAATAAAATTAGAATTTACATTATAATTTTTTTTCTTTTATCTCTCTTTCCCTCTCTCCTTTGTGCCCTCTTCTCTCACTCTCCTCCTTTGAAATTTCAATATTTAATATATTATTTTTTAATGTAATTACTTATTTAATTATTTACTTTATAAAATATGACTTATGATTTAAGCTTACGCATATGAGATAGGCGGTGGTGTGGGTGTGTATGTGCAAATTGCCTCGAGGTTAGATTTTAAAAGTGGTATAATTTTTATAATAAAGTAATTCGCAATAATAATTATTTTTTTTAATTTTATAATTTATTAAATTAATATAAATAGTTAAAAAATATTATATATTAAATTTAAAGATAATGAATATGAAATTGACATAGCTATAAATAATAATAATAATAATAACCTACAGAAAAATTTGAGCTCAAAAATATATTTTCTCTAATTACCTTGACTCAAACCCATTTATCACATAAAAAAACAAAAAATTAAATGAACATCAATAGTATAGACACACGTTAAAATAATAAAAATTAAAAGTTATAAGGGTGTCAATAAAGAATCGGCATAATATATATATATATATATATATATATATATATATATATATATATATATATAAAATCAAAAAATATACAAATGTATAAATACGTGTGAGACTAAATACCTAAAAAAACATATCGATCAATATATCAAAAAATATGATATATTAAATCCGAGGCAAACCCAATTTAATAGTAGAATTTTTCAAAATAAAGTTAGTTCAGCTTTGTTGATCTCATTCATTTACCACAATAATTTTGAAAGAAAACATATTGTCAAACAAATTAGTATAAAAGATCTTTCAATAAAATTTTCAGAAGATTTTAGGATAATAAGTATTATGCAGACCTACTTCCACCATGTTTATCATTGGATTTTTAGGTCAACAAGAAGAAATAACATAATAAAATATTAATAATTAAAAAATAATTAATAATTAATTAATTTAAAAAATTTAGTTAAGTGATATCCGTGACATTTGCTACATAGACTAGTCACAATAATATATCATTTGTATGTCTCATCGCCTACTATGTAAAATCTAAATAAAATCTTAATTAAAAAAATTAAGATTTTTTAAAATTATTTATCCTTATGATGACTCTGCCATATATGAGTGTATGACATGAATCTTTATGAAAAATAAAATTCAAAATAAAATATTTAGTATCATTTTCAATAATATTTCTAATAATAAAGTAGTATATTTGTTAGTCATATTAGAGAAGAGTCGTTACTTAAAATATTTCATATTAGATATAGAAATATCAAACGAGTTGTGACATACCAGCATGGCTCATGTTTTTGAGGCACAGTCATGCCACCGTGTCATGCCATGCACGACATGATTAAATTCCCATGTCATGCCAAGTATGGTACGGTGGCATGGTCAACCGGCCTAGCATGGCATGGTGGGCATGGCTGAATGCATGACCATGCCGAACAACGAAGATGCACAGGTCATGCATCTTCGCCGTTACCTATTGTGTGATGATCAATGGGTGGCCGGCTTATGGGCCGGCCAAATACAATTGGCCATATGGCCGATTGTATTAAAAAAATTAGATGCCCCATGACAAGGCAGTCAAATTTTAAAAAAAACAATTTGACCGCCCAGGTGACCGCCTGAAGGGGATCCCATCGAACGGTCACCAAAACTAGTTTACCATGCCTCCTGGCTAGATATGAGTCGTGTCTAGCCCGACATGAGGCACAACTCATGCCGGCCCAACACGACACAAACCATGCTATGGGGTGGCCCACCCCAAGGCATAGTTCTGAAAAGTGTTGGGCCAGGCCAGGCACTACTGAACCGAGTCGGATCGTGGATCATGTCTGGGCCACTCAAACTATTTGATACATTTAGTTAGATACATGTGTCACGTAATTAAATTTATAATATAGGTAGAAATAAAAATTATTTCTCACATTAAAAAAATAAGAAATTTATTAAAACATTTTATGATACCTAGTAAAAATAAGAATTTAGCAGCCTATATTTATTTGCAAGACTAAAAAATAAAAAATTACAAACATAGTTGAAATATTGTTAGAATTACATCTACCTTATGTTGGAAATATGTGTTGATTATCGATACGTAATATTTAATTACATCAATAGTAAGAGTGACAAACTTATTATTAATAATTTAGATTGTGATACAAAAATTTCTTTTATGATATTTTTGAAAATTTTCTATAACACGACGAACATATGTTTGTCTGTGTATATTCTCACTACTTATATTGCACTTATGTGCATATGCATATTAATAATATGTCTAGCAAGTATAGAGATTACTATGCATTTAGTATCATAAATATTAAGATGGAAACTAAACATTTGAAATATTGATCTTTTATTTTGACTTTGTATTATTTAGCTGCCTGTATAGACAATAAGATTAAGTTGATAGGAATAAAAAATATTTTGAAATACATATTAACATGTATGAACCAGATACGTAAACTAGAAAAGTTAATTCATGAAAAATTAAATTAACTTTTTTACATATTATAACTAGGTATGATAGTTATAACCAAACTCTAAGTATAAATATAAATACAATATTCAGAAATGATGACTTCTCTATCTAATTAATCATAGACAAATGATAGGGTAGTCCATCAAATAAAAATGAGTTTTCTTGATAATTAGATATGAATTTTTACTCTATATTATAATATGATGATAATAAGAATTTGAATATTTTAATATATTATAAATTATACAAATTCACTTATCTTGTATTATATATGATGGAACATGATTTACTGACCCATCCAGTGTCTAGCATAACATCAGAGTCTATTTTTTATATGATAACCAATATTATTTCAGATAAAAAATCAAGATTACGAATAAATATCATAAAAATATTTACATATATGAAGAACTGAAAAAATTTAAAATTAAATATTCAAGATAAGAGACAAGAAATGATGAAGGATCATAATTCATGTAACATGAAGATCGAGAATATTGAAGGCACTAGTCATATTTTCATACGTATTCATAATGATGATGATCTATATTCTCCTTCACACTACCATACTATAGACACTAATTAATTATTGATGATTCTTAATTCATATGATTATAATATTATACAATGCTTATTTATTTTTGTTATTTTTTTATTTCAATATAATTTATGTATTATTTATATTATGTTTTTATTTCATTAATCCTTTTTACATATAATTTTTTTACATATAATTTACATATTAAAGTTTAATAAAATTTTAATCTTCTATTTGAATTAAACTTAAACACAATGTCAAGTCATGATCATGCTAGCTCAAAAACTGGTTCATGCTAGCTCAAACCAGCTCAAACCAGCCCAAACCATCATGACCCACACCAGGCCCGACATGACCCAGTACTTTGTGGGACAACAATGTCATTTAGGGCCATCATTCTGGTTCTCATGCAATGTTGGGCATGACATGATGGCATGGTCTTGCCTCACTAAAATAGGTTGTGTTGACATGCCATGGCTTGTTTCATACTTCTACCCATTGTTTTTCAAAATATAAAAACTACACTTAGAGAAAAAAATTATAATAATAATAAAAGATCATAATACATTCCAAACCTAGACATTATAACCTCAACCTCAATTAAGTGAAAATCTAAAGTAAACAATAAGCAAACTTATGCACCATAGCATTCATTGGAAACCTATAATCTACAAGATGACCTTTCATACATCTTTTATAATTTTAACTCCAATGTCCGACTAAATTGAATTCTAGGATTAATTAAGTAATTTTATTGTGAAAAATAATTGAATTAATAAATTTATATTTGATTTATAACATATTTGGATATTAAAGAATGTAGATGTACTTAAGAATCAAAGATTAAGATTTACATGAATACGTCAATTTATGTGTATTAACTATGACAGATGATAATAAATATGTCATAGGACACACTCATGTATTTCGAATAAAAGAAAATAAAAACCATTTAAATTAAAATTCATAAGATAAGCTAACATGTAAAAATCCTAAGTTTATGTGTGTTAATCTTTATGAGTATGATCATAAAACTGAAAGCATGAATGTACTAAAAATCAATCCATTATGTACTATCTATATGAAAAAAACCTTAAAAAAATAAAGATTAAATAAAATATCTTATCTAAGAATTTTATCATAGAATATGATTCACATGTTGACCATAAAGAATGGTGACATGTATGTCACGGGGCACATGTAATTGAGAGAGACTCATGATGATAAAATTCATGCAAATTATTCCTGCTTATATGATTTTTATGGATAAAATTATTGAGAAGATATATATTTAATTATCACAAATATAATACTTACGAAGCCAAAAGTACAAACAAATTTAGTATCAAATTATCCTAAGTCATAAAGCCAAAAGAACAATTGACATATTACCAAAAAAAAAAATAAACATAATAATGAATCTTGCATGAATCGACATGTTATTTAAAGAATGAACTACGAGGGAAACATTCTTAATAATGACAATCCAACAAATAATAATCATCTTGTATAGCAAGAAAGCACATAAATATTTCCACACCAATGTATCCTTCATCCAATAATCAAACACTATATTAACCAAATATTAAAAAATATCACCACGCACAATTACGAGTGTCAACCCTAAAATCTGAGTATATTCACTAAAACCAAGACTATTTATTAAACTTATATAGTCATTAATTCATTGTTGATCGACCAAGAATATTGAATAATTTATATAAAATTGATATCTACATTTACATATACTTTATTACTTGTACAACTCATTACCGATAGAGCTACATTGACAAAGATATTCTCAATCAACTAGATTTTGTGATCATGTTAAATAACTATGAGTATTAGCCCCTTTGCAAAGTCGTAAAAAATTTTTGACACCAATATCTAAAATTGTCTCTATTACTTCCTCATCAAGTTATTACCATCTCAAATAACTTCTAATTGAGGAGAAAAATAAGCCAATTATATCAAGAAAAATAAGAGATTTTGTATGATGTTTAAGATTATTTCAAAAAATATTTAAGGATACATCCACAACATAACTTTGAATTATAGTTCCAAGCTTAAATTTTTTATAACATGCTAAAATATATTATGAGGTACATCATTAATGCGATCTCGAATAATTCAATTATGAACAAATCACCCAATAAAACATATTTTTTCTTTAAAGAACTAACAAAGAAAAACTATAAAATTCCAAGTGATTACCTATTTGGATAGAAGCAAAGTAGATTATTGAAGTTGAATAAGTGACCATCATGAAAGCAAAGATGAATACTTTTATTAGTAGACTATAAGCCTAAAATAACAAACAAAATAGTATGGGAAAAATTTCTGCAATGCAACAACACAAAAAATGAATTTAATCTAGTATATCAAGTGAAGGTAGTTAATATTCTACAAAAAAAGTACATTTTTCGATTCAACCAAAATGTCATCACTCATTATCATTCAAATTTGTGAAACTATAAAAATATTTCACATAGAAACCTTATAAATATACAACAAAACTTAAGCCAATATCAAAAAAATATTTAAAAGAATTTAACGAAATATCAAAAAACAAGAAGCATCAAGCTTCAACTATTAACTATGTTCATCCGAAGGGAAAAGAGAAGTCGATGTTTAAAGATGATATTATACTTTACTCAATGAAACAAAGAAAAAAAAATTTTAAGATTCTCATTTGAAATGGATTGAAACGGGAACAAAACATACGAACACACTAATAAAAATCATTGAAAATCAATTTGAATAATTGATCTCAATAAAAGAAAACAAATGAGAGTGAATTACCTAGCGATACCAAGACACATCCAAGAAAATATCTATCCATTACATTAAAAAGCACCAAGGAAGTAAAGGAGCAACAATTAGAAAAATGTATTGATTAAGTAGAACATTTTATCTAAGAGTTTTATCATATTACATGAGTAGTATATAGATCATGATAAACAGTGACAGGCGTGTCACAAGACACATGTAAGTGGGGAGATATAAAGTGGTAATAACCTTATGAATCATTCCTACTTATATAATTTTCATAGGTAGAATTCATAAGAAGATATAAGTGCACCACCACGCATGCTGTTGTTCGCAACTGCACACACTACTATGCACCATTATGGGCACTTCCTTTTATCTAGTGTGCACCATGCACACAATAGTCACACACAATGAGTATGCCACAACTATTTATGCACAACAGATAAAAAAAGAACAATGGAAATTAAGGGGACGAAACACATTTTATATTTTACAAGTCTCATTAATGATACCAAGTTAAAAATTGAAATACAAAATGAAATAAATACTTAATATCATATATCATACAAAAACACCCTTATATAATAACAAAAATTAATTTGGGCAGCCCACAAGTTGGGTGTTCCCATTAAAAGCATCAAAAAAATTTAAAAACAACTAAAAAACACAACTTAACTTGGACTTTTAAAAATAAAATACACAAAAACCCCTTATATATGAGACAAAATGATTTGAACAACTCACAAGTTGAATGCTCATGTCAAAGACTTAAAATAAATAAAAAATAAAAAGATCAATCTCCATTATCCCCTCAAACTGATGTGTGAAAGGATAGAAAAACTAAGATTAAAAAAGAAACAAATTAAAAACTAATTTGAACCGGAACCAAATAATAAACTTGTGTGAAATAATAAAATTAATAAAAATAACAATAATAGGAGCAGCCTATGATGTCCTCACGAAGTAATATTTGAGTGATTGATATACTATCATAGGTTGCTCAAATGGGAAATGCCCTACGTCCTTGGTTTATTCAAATTTTTTTTGAATTTTTCATATATAAACAAGTCAAGCATACTTAAAATATTTTACCAACTGCTCAATATTGATTAATCTTTCTTAACCCAACCAAGCACGACCATTTTAACGAGAATACCTATTTTTCTCATTAATACAAACCAAGAAAGAAAACAAACGACAAATTAGTTTGAACAAAACCAAATAATAAACTTATGCAATATAATAAAACTAACAAAAGAATAACAGTGGTGCCAGCCTATGATATTCTATTGAAGTAATATTTGAGTGATCAATAGACTAACAAAAACAACCCATATGAGAATTGCCCTAAGCTCTTCATTTCTTCTTCAAGTTTCTTTGGATTTAGATGACATATAAATAAGTCAAGTATAATTCAAAATAATGATCATTGTCGAGCAGGTAAAGTGTTTTCACCCCACCTAGCACAATCATTTTAGTGAGATAATATCTATTTTTCTCATGATTGCAAACCAAGAAAGGAATAGTCTATAATGCTCTTTTTTGCAAGTATGGTGTAGCACTAGGCAATGAGCGAAACAAACCCAATAAGAGTCGCAAATGTTCAAAGTGATGACTAAAATTATGAGTGTTTAGGTTATCTTCAATTGAAGCATTAATCACAACAAGTATATCAGGCTAATGAGACAAAAATATCCACAATAAATTGACTAACAGCAATGATACCACCATCTGACTCCTCAACAACATTAAAATCATTATCCATTTTTATTTTAAAAATTTTGACAAGTCCACAACATTTGTATTTGGATTATGCTAGTCTTTATGATTTCGCAAGTCTAATCCAAGATTGTTTTGGTATATAAAAGAAATATCCAATAAGAAACTTGAAGATTTAAGCACTCTATTAGCTAGCTTCTAAGCAATCTGTAATTCAACTCTACCATATATTTTTAAAGGATTTAATAAGGGAGCAAATTGGATATCATTACCTTCATACATAAGAAGTGACATCGTAGTCTCTATTAAAAAAAAAACTTACTTTAAATGATATTCCCTTACACATATAAAAAATATTGAAATATTTCAATAACTAGGAAATAACATTCCATATCCAAAATTAGCATACAAGATCTTAATTTTGCTAAAATTGCTAGAGGCTTAATAGATCTATTGGTTAAGTTTTTAAATGATTAAACTATTAGCATGACTATTTTCCTCGTCATACTACAATTATATGGTGAGTTATTGTTATCCTTGTTATTTCACATACACAAGAAACAATATTAAGTTAAACATCAATATTAACATATTTTAAAAATTTATAAATTATCAATAATGTTTTTATCACACTATGCATTAATATTATATGGAACTAATCAGGCTTTCTCAAACTCTATTTAGTATAATCAAAAACAAGAAATAATTACTTATCAAAAAAAACAAGAACTAATTTTTCCATAGGATATGTTACAGTAACAAGATAGCCAATAGTTTTAATATGATGTTATTTAAGATATACATTCATAGATCTCATTCTAATCAAGTGACTACTATCATAAAGAATGAAAAACAAAGTATGCTCAAATCAAAAATTAGGGTTTGCAAAATTAAAACCCTAATCTAGAAAAATCTCAAATTAAAATCTTAAAAATAAAATTTTCAAAATATATTACTACAATTGAATTTAACTTCTCTAGATTAATGTTTTTGATTGACTATTTTACTGTTAATAAATTAATAATCCTAATTTTGGGAGTTTTTTGAATTTTTTACCTTGAATAAGAGTTAGTGTGACACAATTTTACTCGTGTCGAATTCAAATTAATGTTGCCCAATAGGATAATAGGAGAAAAAGGTACCCCTACCCAATTGGCAAGGTTTTTCATTATCCTTACAGTCTAAACCCTTTTTAGTGTTTTTGCCCAAAGTAACACCACATGCAAGTGCAACCAAACATATCAACATCTGCCATAGCACGTCACTAGGCGCACCATTTTCTATCATCACATGCACTACCATGTCTTTGTTCTACTCGGGTCAATACAACGCATCTGCACACGCCACTATGCAAGTCATGAATCACTATGTAAACACAAATTAAAGGAAAAATTATATTTTGGTGCACCAAACACAATATTTTTATTTTGGTGCACACAAATTTTCATAATTAAAAAAATACATTAGATTCTAAAATAATTAAGTTTTTGTGCACCAAATTTTTTATAATTAAAAAAAATATACTAAATTCTAAAATAATTATATTTTGATTCACTAAAATTCATTAATTCAATTTTGACCTCCAAAATTAAAAAAAAAAAAATACAATTTAATTATTTATTTAACCAACATTGAAAACAAAGAAAGAATTTAATCTTGTCACAAAAACAATATGGGATTCAAACCCACATCCTCTATTAGCCAAAACTAAGCAAACTACTCGGTCAAACATATAATATCGAATGTCAAGCAAATTGACATACTTATATATAAAAAATATATATGTGAAAACACATATATAAGTATACATAAATATATACAGGTATAAAAATATATATAAATCAACAAACACAAACACACACACACACACACATATATATACTTATATAAACATATATATATATACATACATATCAACACATATATATATATATATAATAATACATAACTATATGAATTAGTATTAAAAAAATGTAAACGAGACACGCCTTGGGACGAGGCATGCACAAATTGCCTCTAGGTGCATGAAAAAAGCAACGCACTTGATAGGCGAACGCCTTCTTCTGTGAGGCATTTTGAGGCACATTTAAAATATGCCTTTCATGTCTCAAAAAAAAAGGTGTACACTTACGGGGTGTCTTCAAAAAAATAAAAAAATAAAAATTTCCGTAAAACCTAAACAGTGTCAATCAATTTTTTGGCGCTGTTAAAAAATTTCGATGCCGAACCCGACGCCAACGCTCCTCGCTCAAAATTCTCAACCCATCAGCACTGCTCCACATAAACCGACGCCCACACCAAATAATTCTTGTTTTTCTGCACTGCTTCATATAATCTGATGCCCACACCATATAATATCAATTTTTCAGGCATTATTTTATAAGTATATTTAAAATTTTTAATATATAAAGTTATACATTTATAGTTATAATTACATATAGTTATACATAGTAATAGTATATAGTTATAAGTACTTATCTAGCTTAATATAAATAATAATATGTATTTTTTAACATATAATTATATATGTTAAAACTTAAATTATAGATATAATATATATAATTATAAATATTTATACATATAGTTAATTAGTTATATATAGTATGGATATGACAACGGTAAAAAGTGTTCATGTGTCAGATACTTGGATACGTGGATACAGGCTAGACATGTATTGGATATGTGTCCGATATGTCATATGACATATCGCCGACAGGCTAGACATGTATTGGATATGTGTCCGATATGTCATATGACATATCGCCGACCAAATAGTAGGTCAAAGGCTTGGATATGTGTTAGAGATGGTTGACAGATTATTTATATTAAGTAGTTAAATATTTATTGCTAGTGCAGTTTTGACAGATTATTTATATTAACCCAAATATAGGTAGTTAATGCAATTTATTGCTAGTGCAGAGAAAGCAGTCAAGGAATAGGAAGAAACACTTGAATAAGACATATGAGTCAAAATGCACTATGAGAGCTAAAGCCAAATCTGAATTTTATGGATAAGTGTCTATACTAAAATATAAGGGGTGTGGCCAATAATCCATCGATTAATAGGCTAAGAAAGTTAATAAAAATTCACAAAATCACCTTAGTTATCATTGCGGAACCTATGATAGATAGGGATCAGTATGATAAATATAGTAATATTTTAGGTTTTAACAATGCATATTCAATCCTAAATATTATGCTCTGGATCATGTGGAGCAATAATTTAGATATTAGAATTCTATGAATGAAAGTATTTTGTTCAAAACAAAAGATATCTTTGGAAGTAGGAGTGGAAGTGAGAGTGAGAGTGGGAAACCTATTCCTAAGGGACCCATGAATAAATTTATCACTTCACAAATTCATCAAAGTACTTTGAATTCAAGATAAAAGTAATAAGAAATGAAGAAAGTGTATAAAAAAATTAGTAGATTTATTTATTCAAATGGCCTCCCATTTAACATTGTGAATAATCTTTTTTGGATTCCTATGATGGATGTTGTTACAACTTTTGGGCTCAAGCTTAAGCCTTTATCTATGCACAAATTAAGAACATGGATTCTTAAAGAATAGATGAATGACCTAGGTATCATTATGAAAGATCACAAAAAAGCTTAGAAACAATATGAATATTCAATTATATTAGATAGTTGGACAAATAGTAAGAATAGGTATATTATTAATTTTTTGGTGAATAGTCCTACTGATACTTGATTTATAAAATCAATTGATGCTTCTGATACAATAAAAAATAAAAAATTAATATTTAGATATCTTGATGACGTGATTGAAAAAATTGAGAAGAATATTACGCACGTCATTACTGATAATGCTTTTATATATGTGAATGTTAGAATAAGACAAATAGAAAAAAAGAAAGATTGTGGTAGACTCATTGTACTACATATTGTATTAATTTGATGTTAAAAGAAATTGAAAAGTTAAATGTTTATGATAATACACTTGCTCGAGCTAAGCAAGTAGTGAAATTCATATATAGTCATATTTAAATTTTTAACTTGACGAGAACATTGACAAAAATTCATAAACTTCTTCATACAGCAATTACATGATTTGCTATTTCATTTCTTACTCTTCAAAGCCTTTATAAGTAAAAGCAAGGTCTTATAGTAATGTTATCCTCAGAAAATTGATGTTCAAGCAAATGAGCTATAAAGATAAAATGTATGAAAGCATGAAATATAATATTATTTGATTCAAATTGTCACATGTTACTTTTTTTATTAAGACCAATGTTCCATTAGTTTGTGCCTTGAGAGATATTGATCCAGAGGAAAGACCAAGCATGGATTATATTTATGAGTTGATAGATTCTACTAAGGATAAGATTATATTTAATTATTGGGGTGTAGAAAAAAATATGATCCAATTTGGAGAAAAATTGATGCAAGATGGACTTCGCAATTTCAACGACCTTTACATGCAACAGGTTACTATCTTAACCCTTAATTATGATATGAGGATAAGTTCTTAAATATTGATAAGGTAAAAAAGGAATTATTTAAATACATGGATAAGATATTGGATTATCAATAACATTCAAAAACTAACATCCAGTTAGACTCATTTGACCAAGCAAAGGATGAATTCAGGACTCGTATTGTAAATGATTTAAAACATTTAAAAAGTCTTACAAATTGATGGATGCATTTAGGGGGTTCAACACCAGAGTTGCAAAAATTTATCATTCGAGTCTTTAATATTACTTGTAGAACTTCAGGATGTGAAAGAAATTGAAATATATTTGAATCTGTAATATTTTTATTTTTATAAATTTGTATACATATATTTCTATTTTAATATTAAAAAATTTTATTTCATTTTAACATGTAATTTTTTTATTTCATTATTTGTGGATATATACAAAAAAACTTGAACACCAAAGGGTGTGCTCTAGTGTATATAAGATACAATACTAAATTGAGAGAACGAAGTCTACAAAAGAAATTAAATATTAATTCGAGTTTGATAGAGAAAATTGATTCCGATGATGAGTGGACTGCGAAGAAACAAGATCTCCTCCTCCCCATTGATCTTTGTTGGTTTCAGGTTGATGAGTTATTCAATTTTGATGTTATTAAGTTATGTCATCTAAATCTCAACAGACTCAAACAAAATCAGATCAAATAATTTCTTGACATTCCCACAAAATAAATCTTAATGAATATCAAGTACACAAAAATTAAAGTCATAAATTTAATTAAATTTAATAAAAAAACTTATAATATATATGTCTAATTAATAATTTATATATTTTACTAGGTACAAGCAGAGGCAAAGACAGAGGAGTTCAATTTGACACTATTTAATAAAGATGAAGATTTAAATGAAATGAAAATACATGATAGTGGACAATTCCTACTGATATATTTTTTAAATTATAAAAAATTTGGTGCACCAAAGTACAAATATTTTATGTTTAGTGTACAAAAACATAATTTTCCTTAAATTAAAATGGGTGCATGTGCCCAAATGTGCTCACCAATATGCAAACACCATCATATGCCTCTGCCTTGCTCAAGTACACCACCACACACCTACACATTGTGCATGCAACTACAAACCTCCATTTTATTTATGTTACTATTTTTTGTCTTTTTTATTCTATTTTTTTATCGCCCACAATGATGCACAATAGTAAGGTGACACTTTCTACGGTTTACAATTCCCAAGAGTATGACCCTGACATCATATTAAAAATTGATACAGACAATAAAGAAATAATAATAAAAATTTATTTAACATAATTTAAAACTAATAGCATTAATCTAAGATGCAAGGACACAGATATGAACACAGAGATAAGACACGATAGGATATAATGACATGATAAATTTTAAAAAATAGGATACGAATACGACTAGGATATGACATGATAAAAAAATAAAAATAATAATCTTTATAAATATTATTCTTAAAAAATATTGATAAAATAAAATAAAATAAAATTTATAATTATTTTTATAAATATTAGGTATTTTATAAAATAAAATAAAATATTTTATAAAATAAATATTTTATAATTTTCTTATTTTATAAAAAGTATATATTTTATTTTATAAAATAAAAATATTTTATTTTATTTTATAAAATAAAAATATTTTATTTTATTTGATAAAATATTTTATTTTATCATCCTCAGCCCCCCCCCCCCACCCCACAGAATCGTGTCCCCCCGCCCCATAATTGGCAATAGAGGACATCCTATCAAGTAAATCATAATTTACAAAATTATGATTGCATGCCTATAATTTTACAAGATAGACATCAACTACTCTTTTTTTAGTTTTATATACTAAATAAATACTAGAATTAAAGTTACAATTATATTTTATTGTGGCTTTCACTTTGTAAGTCTTTGTTTTATATTTATGTTTTTGATGAATACCCAACTCATGAGCTACCCTCAATCACTTTTATCTATTATACAAGAATATGTTAATATATTATATTTTTATTAAGTGTTATTGTATTTTTTATTTCTATATACAAATTTGAATTTTAAAAAAACATCAAGTCCAAAATCCTAGTGCATGTTGAGAGTTGACAAAACTAAAGAGAGAAATATATGTACTATACATATACTTGTACTTGTGTTACAGTACACATGGATTGAAGAACAAAAGAAGATACACATCAATGTGTGCCGCGGTAATAGCCATAGCACACCCACTATGTGCCATGGGCATCAATGCCCACTATATCAATTCCATTAAACGGTAATATAACTTGAATTCCAACGACAATAAGTGCTATAAAAGGACATGATTAGTAGTCATAGGTAGTGATTGTTAATTTCAAATTTTTCCAGCACCGAATTTTTCTAGTGACTCAAAACCCTCATTTCAATTTGGTGCAAATTATATTTTTAGTGTTTTAAACTAAGGAAATCCTAAACTTAGTTGTCAACTTGATTTTTGAAATTATGATATAACAACGATATACGCATATGGGATATTTCCTTCTAAGTGCACGTATTGTTAGAAAAAGAATCATACTATATGTAATTATTGAATATTATTTCCCGGAAGTAAGCTAAAAATTTTATGCAATACTAAGAGAATAGACTAACTATCAGAGTTATTCAAAGATCTTCAAAAAGTTCATCAACCATGATTTTATACTTAATAGAGAAAAGTATACAAAATTCATCTAAGACATTAACATATTTTTTTAATCTTTTAAATATCACTTGTTATTTCACTCGTACACTCATTTCAAACTCATTAATTATCAATACAAAACCTAATACCTATTTACTAGTAATCATATCCTATTTGCTATGCTATTTTCTTGTTGCGAGAACATTATTATACTTAATGACAAATATTCATAACTTACATTATATGAGAGTATTCAACTTGAATCTTTGCTATTTTAGTATTTCTTCATGCATTGCTTTATCTTATTTATTCTTTTAATTTATTCTCTTTGAATTAAATTTTCAAGTAACTCAACTCTAATGTTATTTTTATTTTTACTAATATATATTTTCATGATAGAGAAAAGTATAAGAAAAACTTCATTTATACTTTCTTTTAGATGGTTGAGTATGTTGGACCTTATATTTATGCATTCTAAGTTTAATCATTCATTATTGACCAAGTTGAGAATATTTTATATTTATCTCAGAGATATTTTGACCTTGAAGTATAAAATATATCAATTAGGAAAACATATTTGAGCTTCCTATCATACAAGTCAGTCTAGTTTGAGTACAAACATATTTGATTGGATACACTTATATGTATGATAATTTAGTTGAGATGTGCCTAAATAGAATTTTATATATTTCATTATTTTTTATTGATGAATACTCAAAATACATATGAATATATCTCATTCAAAATAGATATTAGGTTTTTCCTATTTTTTAGATAATTTATAACATAAAATAAATTAATTTGATAAAAATAAAAAAAATTACGAAACAATGCATTATGATATCAGACAAATAGATGTGGTATTAACTATATAAAATATAGAATCATACACCAAACATCATGAGCTAGCAAACTTAATGAAATTGGATTATTAAAAAGAAAAATAAATATATGATTAAGATAATTTGAATATTTCTACTTTAAAATATTATTTCCAAATATTTTTCGGAAGACATAATTTTAATCACAATATAACTCATCAATCAGATGATCTTTTCTATTTTTTCTCAGTGTATAATCTTTCAGATCCTACATCCTAAAAAGAAATTACTTAGCTTGACTCACAAAGTCTTTTGATCTATATAATTTGTCTTTCTTTAATACTATGATACTTAAAAAGATACAAATATTTTTTTCAAAGATTTGTAAGGATTTAGTGAGTTCAATTGTTATCTTCTTTGACTAGGACTCATCTTTTAATGAGCGTAGAAATAGTAAAGTCCAAAAGTTGGGCCTAGATTCATTCTTTCTTTCTTTTTTATTTGTAGTTCCACCTAGACCACCAATTAGTATAGAGAATCACTCATCAACTATATATGAGCTTTTTGATATTTGATATTACTCACATGAAATAATCATATTTACCAACAAATATAAATTTTGTTGATTCTAGACATAATGAAATTTCTCATAAAGAAAGATAGCTTTCAAGCTCAGATAACAAAATAGTCCATAAATTTTCCTTAGAGTAGCTCATATTGTGTCGGTAACTAGGATACTTAGCTTCTCAGGATTCAAAGTCTATACTAGGAAAGAAAGATATACTTAGCTTGCTTAGACTAGAGAAGCACCTAGCAAAAAGTCTAAAATTCTGACACTAACCCCTCTAATTTTGACAATCTAATTCTCTCTGGAAGATAGAAAAAAATTATATTTAGAACTAAATTTCACAGATTTTATAGTATTCATGCATTATTTCTTCTTCTATTATTTTTGTTACTTTTCATATTTATATTAAGATACCCAAATCTCCTTTTTAAATAATATTTTATCCAAGATAGCATTGTGCTATGATAGAAGAGTTGCATTCCATCCATTCTAACAAAACTTAAATTAGTATCACGATCTTCAGAAATATCACTTGTGAGTGACAAATTTGATATATCTCAAAAATAATATATCTATGTATATCTCATATAATCATCAACAAAAATAACCAGATATCTAAATTTCTTTTTGATCACATCTCTGTTAAGTGCCCATATATATGAGTGTCTGATCAAATGAGCCGCTACTTAAACTAGATTGATAAGTAGGAAAAAATGTTCAGCAAAATTTTTTTAACTGACATATCTCACTCTCTCACAAGGAAGCATGGATACGCCCATCTACAGCCATATCCCCGTGTAGGACACGTGGACATGGCGATATGGTATGGACACGCCATAGATACGTGTCCGATAAATCACGTGATATTTCATTGACCAAGCCGTGTCCAATATGTCACGTGACATATCAGACGGACGCGTCAGATTCGTATCCGATGTGTAATAAAGCCTACAGATACATCGAGTGGTTAACAACACCTAGTGACCGACGGTGCCGAAGTGATGGCGGGGGGTTGTCTTTAGGATTTCAAAGTAGTAATAGGAGGAATTCAAAGTAGTAACAGAGGGGGATCCGAAGAAGTAACAGAGGGGGATTCAAAGCAGTAACATGAGGGAAAGAGGGTGGGGGTGGGGTTAGAAGCAGTAAATGGAGGGGGAGGGGGGTGTCAAAGCAATAAATAGGGGTGTCAAAAATAATATTAAATTAAAAATTATATTTAAATATAATTATTTATTAAAAATTATAATTAATATACAATATATAATAAACAAAAAAATTATATGAAATTACGAAACTAGAGCAATGAAATGAGAGATTTAAATGCATTCTTTTAATTTTTAAATATGTAATATATAAATTTAATTATTTTTTAAAAATAATATTTATATTTATTTTTTTTATCATATCGTATCCTAGCCGTATTCGTATCCTAGTTATTTAAAATTTATTAAGTCCACGTATATTGCCATGTCGTATCCCCATGTCCGTATCCGTGTCCGTGTTTCTTAGCTCTCTCATATTTAAATAACCTTAAGACTAAAATAAAGTTCTTAACTTGGTCAATGATAAGTGACAAATCTCAGAATGCACGAATAATCAAACATACTCAAACATATAGAAATAAATTTTACCTTTGAAGAGATAATATACAATTTATCATGCTCAATCCGGAATGAAATTTTTTTCGAATTCTCTTGACCATAAACAAAAATATTAATAAAAATAAAAATAAAATTAGAATTAAATTATATGAAAATACAACTCACAATGAATAAACTAATAGAATAATCATTAATAAACAAGATATTTGAAATAATAAAAACTCATATTGGATACTATCATATCTAATAATTTTTGAATATTTATCATTTGCTAGATAATATTTTTAGAATAAAAAAAATCTAATAAATATGTTATGATTACCATAAATATATGCATTAGCTCTTATATCAATAATTCATCTATCTATGTTGTGATAATCTATTTTTATGAAGACCCAAAATGATCACTGCATGCCACCGCACATCATGACCGTGCACGCTTGCTGGCCACAAACCACATTTCTCTACTGCCACCAACCACGTATTGTTCTATTACCAGCAACTGTGCGTGGCTATCCTGCCAACCATGTGCACCTCATCTGCCACCACCTGCGATTGCTGCCACCAACGGGCACAACTGCTGCCACCAACGGGCACAACTGCTGCCACCAACGTGCGCAACTGCTGCCACCAACGTGCGCAACTGCTGCCACCAACGCACGCAACTGCCACCACCACACAAAAAACAATATCACTGTATACAAACCGTTAAATGTTCCCTAGGTTAACTCTGATGCCATGATACAAAATAAACTAAAAAATTAATACAATAACACACATAATAAAATACATACATCTAAAAAGAGTAAACATCTTGTTATTCACCCATGTAGAACTTTATAATTTTAAAATGAACAATGTCAGGCACAAAAATCATAAAATGAGAAATGAAGTTTTGTAAGGAAAAGAAACCTGCATCTTGTGATGGTGCTGTTGAATGTTGTATGGTAATAACAGATGCAACTGAAGAACAAGTGTTTGCCTCAGATGGACCTTTGTCAAGGAATCTTCTGCACGTAAAGAAACATAATAATTTCATTTATAAATTAATATACAATTTTATATAAAAAGTAAAGCAGTTTTAAAAGGCCGAATATCACACAACAGAATATGTAGGATACATTCTGAGAATGGGCAGAGCCAAAGGTTTGAACTAAAAGGATGCCACAGTTTCAAATCAAACAGGAATCAGCCTAAAAACACCAATCCCAGTTCCAGAAGATAAAAAAGTGAGAATGAACCCAATTCAGTATTGGAAACACAAGCCCTAACACAAGTTCCAATTAAATGGGATAGGAAATTGGGACTGAAGCATCCAGTATGAGTATAGTTCCACTTGTGATCCCAATTCCCCATGTTTTATACTCATTTTTTAAAAAAATAAAGATTCAGAAACAACAATTCCAGTTTATGATTCCAGAATGTCAGAATTAAAACCTGAACCAATTTTTCACAATTCTATATCTAGTTTGGAACCAACAAGCATTGACTGATTTTGGTTCTAATAACAAGCCACCCTTAATGTGAGAGATTAAACTACATTGAACATTTCTTAGGAACACAAAATTTCCCATTTGAATATGGCATTATTAATTTTTTAAGTATTTAGAACTACCTAAATGGGAGACTTTCTTTGATGGAGAGGTAGCGTTTCCAATATTGCAAAGTTGCCTTGTGACTTGCCTTTTTCGTGCCTCCTTTATATGCTCTAACAACGAACTCTTCGCTTCTCTCTCTTCAAAGAAACCACATAACATAAATGTCTATAAAATTATACAGATCAAAATAAATAATTAAAACATATTCCAACTTTAATGAAAAACATGAATGCAATGAATCAACAAACAATCAAAAATACTTACTAGAATTGCATTCCTGTGATTACATATTCATCATCATCAACATAGGTTTATCCCAATTATTTGGGATCGACTATATAAATCATATTTTTATCATCCAATATATTAAAGATAATGTCAACTCTTGACCATTTAATTATTAAACTCTTTATAACTTTTTCCTAATTTCTCCTAAGTCTACCTCTTGTTCTTTTTTTCTCCTTTCACTCGAACAGTCTCACACTATGTTGCACGGACACGGATACGGACACGGGGATACGACACGGCAAGATACGGGGACACGGCAAATTTTAAAAAACTAGGATACGGATACGGCTAAGATACGTCATGATAAAAAAAATAAAATTAAAAATAAAAATTATTAATTATAAATATTAGGTATTTTAAAATAATTAAATATACTGTATTTTAAAATAATTTAAAATTTTATATTTTAAAATAATGTAAACAAAATGTTAGGTATTTTCCTTCCCCCCCTTCCCCCCTTCCGAAACCCCCTCCCGCCCCCCCTTCCGAAACCCCCTCTCGCCCCCCCTTCCGAAACCCACTCCCGCCCGCCCCCCCTTCCGAAACCCACTCCCGCCCGCCCCCCCTTCCGAAACCCACTCCCACCCGCCCCCCCTTCCGAAACCCACTCCCGCCCGCCCCCCCTCCCAAAATGCATTTTTGGATACAGATTCCAAAAAACGACGCGTTTTTGGAATCTGTTTCCAAAAATGCGTCGGATACGTCTCCGAACAACGCGTCGGATACGTCTCCGACGCGTATCCGATACGCCACGTGGCGTATCCCATACGGATTTGTGTCCGATACGCCACGTGGCGTATCGGACACGTATCCGACGCGTGTCCGACCCGTGTCCACGTGTCCACGTGTCGGACACGTGGACATGGCAGCTCCTAGGCGTATCCGTGCAACACAGGTCTCACACTTCCTATTTGATACAATATGAGCTCTACATCGAACATAATCATTACATGGAACATTTATATAGTTATACTAATCTTCTTCTGAATAAGTTTATTTCTAATTTTATCTTTCAAAGTATTACCACACATCCACCTTATCATCCTCATATCTGCAACTTTGATCTTTTATACATATTACTTATTAATCACCAAATATTCATTTTCATAAAACATATCTAATTTTATAATTATTCAATAGAATTTTCTTTTTAATATACTCGATATTTACATATTACAATGTACTCGCAAGACAACTCTCAATTTGGATCATTCACCCTTAGTCCTAAATTTTTATAAGTTAAATCATCATTAATTTCTTCGTCTTTACTTAATATAGAAATAAGAGAATAAAATAATTAATATTTAATATTTGTTTCTTATTTTGATTATCATTTGATAATTAAATAATAATGATTATTATCACTTTTAATATAATTAAACTCATATTTCAAGTATTGATTCTTATTACGACTAATTCTAAACTCCTTAAATTAAGTATCACCCTCCAAATTTTTAGTTTCATATATAATTTTTATTTACTTTCATCAACTAATATTATGTTAATTGCACATAATATATATCAAAAGATTTTTTTGAAGATGTATTGTCGATTCATTCATAATTAACAAAAATATAAAATAATGTGATAATTCTTGATAAAATCCCACAACTATTACAATAAACTCATTTCTTATTTAATACTCATTAAATTAAATTTCTTAAGATTTTATCATAAGTTTTCCCTAAATCAATAAAAATCATGCACAAGTCTTTCTTATTTTTTATTTATTTCTTAATTAATTTTCTAACTAAATAAATAGCTTCAAAGTATATATATCTAACATAGATCCAAATTGATTTTCTAAATTTTTATTTCTCTTCTTAATTTGTGTTGAATTATTTTTCTCAGAATTTCATAGTATGTATCTTAAGTTTAATATCTCAATAATTATTATAATCTTGAATATATCATTTATTTTTATAAATAAGAGTTATAATATTTTACTTTAATTCATTTGATATCTTTTTGATCATCATGATATTATTAAACAATCAAGTCAACTAGATTACTTATTTGTCACCTATGGCCCTCCAAACTTAAATAGGAATATCATTGAGCCCTAAGATTTTTCTTGTCTTCATCTATTTGAGAGCTTCGCTAATCTATATACTAATTATGAATGAATTGATAATAGATTTCTAAATTTCTAGTTTTCTATATAATAAATACCAAGAGGTGCATTCTCAAAGATTTATTATCAATTCATTTATAATTAGTACAAATATATAATAATTGAGTGACAAGCCTTAGTGAAGCCTCACAACTATTGAAAACTCATTATTAATACTTTGAACCAATCTAACTCTAGACATTACTCCATTATACATATCTTTTATTAGCTCAATATATATGCTTAATATCCCTTTCTATTTATTATATAATACTCATCAAATTTTCTTTAAAACTTAATCATTAGTATTCTTCAAAATGATAAACGTCATGCAGACACCTTTTTTATTCTCCATGTATGTTTTGATTAATTGTCAGACTAATTAAATAGTCTGCATAGTAAATCTACCTAGTATAAATCCAAATTTATTCTCATAAATTATCATTTTTCTTCTTAGTTTAGATTTAATCATTCATTTCTAAAATTTCAAAGTGTAACTCAAAAGTTTGATACCTCAATAATTATTATAACCTTGAATATTTTATTTGTTATTATAAATAATCATTCACGTCACTCTTTTCTCACATGTGACCTTTCAAACTTCAATAGGGATACTATCGGGCCCTATGACTTTTCTTATATTTTTCTTCTTGAAAGCTTTTCTAATCTTCATGAGACTTATATTAGCGGTATATCTAAAGTGGTTTAACTTTTTATCACCTTCAATATTCAAATCTAGGTTCATGAACTTTTGTTTAAAAGATAATGAAAATATAGAGGTGTCAAATGGGTCGTATCAGGCCGGCACGGCCCTTTTTTTTAGAGCACGACCGTCCTTTCGTGCAGGATCGTGCCGGGCCAGGCAGGGTCGGGCCTAACGTGGCCATACGGGCTAAGTAAAATTTTTTAAAAAAAAAAATTATAGTTTTAAATTATAGTTTAATTATATAAAATATTAAATTATATATAAAATTATAGATAATGTATAATATAATAAATTTATAAAATAAAAATTATTTAAATTTTATTAAATTTATAATGTTTAAATTTTTGTTATAATGTAAAATAAAATTAGTTTATAATTTATTAGAATTAAATAATAAAGTTATAAATTTTTAAATGAAAAAATAAAATAAATAAATAAATAAATAAATCAATAAATTTTGTAAAAAAAAATTAAAAAGTAAAAAAAAAATATAAGCAAACCAAATGAAAAATGACATATCAGCCATTAGATACCGATTGTCCAAACCAAACAAATTAAAATTTCAACGTAACGTATAAATAAAACATATAATCAATACAAAACAAAATATCGAAATCAAAAAATAGTAGATTATCATCAATAGTCAATCGGCATATCATGAGCATCATCAGCTGCAATATCAAGATCAGTATCATATGGATCATCATCATCAGCAATCAACTCCTCCGCTTTTGCAGTAGATGCGGTTGCAGTCCCTGTTCCACTCTCAGCTCCAGCATGATCATTGATACTAAACCTTGAATCCTCTCAATCCTTCAAACAAGTCAAGGCCTCAATAATATGTGGATGTAATTTCGATCTCCTATCCAAAATCACGTTCATTACAACAGAAAAAACAGAATCCGATGCTACGCTCGACACAGGATGAGTCAATAGATCCCGTGTCATCCTAGATAGCACGGGAAAGGTGGACTCATATGATTTTCACCACTATAATATATCAAGATTCTTAATATCCGAATATGATAGGATTAAGCAGTAATCGGTATCTAAATACCAAGAAAGTTCGCTCCTATGTGATGGTCCACTCATACGTTTCTCTCTCGCTAGCTGAATGGAAAAATCATCTCCGAACAAGGAATCCATGTCCATAATCACAGTCTCACTACTATCATCATCATACCTAGTATCGTAGTATGTGAACATGTCAGTCAACTTCTAGTGAATGAACCTTTCATGTGGCTCTTTCAGGTTCATGCACGAGGAAATATAAATCAGAGTGTTTTCTACCCCTTCCATCTTAACCCTAGGGTTCATGCATGCAGCGAGGCAATAAAGAGATAGAATGGTGGATCAATACTTCAAGTATTTGGTTTTCATCTCTGCAACCATATGGCTAAGAGTCGGGTCAGCTCGATACTTCTTAAACATGCTACTAATGTTGCATATGCACCGGAGTGCAATGCAATTCATGGGCGTGTAAACCGACGAACACATGTTCGTCATGTAATATTTTCATTTTCTAAATTTAAATATGTTTCATTAATATTTGTCATTTTTTAGGATTTTTGTAAATCAGAGCACTTATTTAAAGACTAGATGATAGATTTTAAATTTATCTATTTTAGGTCTAGAGATAGAGACTAGAGAGAGATAAAATAAAAAAAAACTTAAAATAAATTACCCGATAAATCAGTCAGGTCGATCACGTGCACGGTGCACCACAGTCTAGCTCAAAATTTAAAACCCAAGTTGAGATTCCCAAAAAACCAAGCCAAATGACGAAATCTCGACTTCCTGAGTCCCGAGAGAGAGGAGCACGATTTTTGAGAGAGAAAATGTGAGATTTGAGAGAAAAAATATTTATGAAAAACATAAATATTATAGAGAGGGGTGGTGAAATTTATAGATTAAAGAAAATAATTTTTTTAAAAAATCATTTTTTTTTATTTTTTTTTAATTTTGTAGGGGGCAGAATCATGATGGCCGTTGGATTATGCCCCCTAGCCGTTGGAGGCGAGATCCAATGGCTACAATTTAATTTTTTTTTTGCCCGTTGGGGGGGGGGGGGGGGGGGGGGGGGGGAATCGAGTCAGGTCGGGTTTGATTGGACCCGACCCACGATCTTTTTTGCGGGAAGGGGAACAGGATGCTTAGGGCTTGCCGTTGGCCCAAGTCATAGTGAACCCACCATGACCCATGAGGGTGCGGGAGTGCGAGTGTGGGACGCCGGGCTGGGTGTGAAAGGTGACCTCGACCGTGCCTACGGGCCATGTCACGAGCCACCGAATCGTGCCGGATCAGGCACGGCACAAGGCCTAGTTGGCCTCGGCACGGCACGGGTTGTGCCTTGCCCGGGCACAAGATATTCCCGTGCCGGGCCAGCCCGGGCATGGCCGAAAAGTGCCGTGGCTTGTGTCGGGTCGGGCCGGCCTAGTTGACACCTCTATGAAAATATATTATTCATCTCTCTTGGATTTTTTCATATTGTATTAGGATCTAATTATTTTCATTCTTAATATACCTTATATGACTAACATGTTTTGTTCTTCTCTTTTATCCTTGCAAACTTATAAATATTATTTTCCCCTCCCTACTTTATAGTTTATCATACAACTCTTTATATGTTTTAAATTTAGTTTTACTCATCACATGTTTAGCTTTTTTTTTTCTCCTTATAAAACTTCATAGTGTCTTCATTCATGATCTTTTACATTTCTTTAAAACAAGCTTGTTTCTCCTTGTTAGTTTTTGAACGTTACATTTTCATCACCAAATTTCCTTTAAACATAACTAACATCTCTTTAGATTTTTTTATGCAACAAGTCACTTCATTCCACAATATTAAAATCTATATCCAAAGATCAATTAATTTCGTTATATAATTTTTTTTTCTATAAATACTTATCTTTTTTTCTCTTTAAATATTTAAAGAGAAAAAAAATCCAAATATCCAAAGATCAACAAGTCACTTCATTATTTTATTTTTAAATATTTATTTAGAGTCTTTTTATGATTGTACTTTACAAGACACTTATATATTATGATTAATCTATGTTAAGTGATTAAGCTATCATCTGATATCAATTTACAATCTTTACATAATAATTTATCATCTCTTATAATGAACAAAAAAATCTGACTTCCATGAGAATTATTTTTGAAGATCACCAAGTATTTATTATTTTTTTTAAAGTAGATATTAATTATAGAAAAGTCATAAGCTAAAGTAAAATATTAAAATATATGATTGTTCATCATATTCCATCTATTTCTCCAAACTCATATAATTAATGGTATCTCTCATAGCTCTAATTATTTATATTTACATGCTCATTTAAGTCCACTAATTATGACTATTTCTTCTTTTTATATACTTTGTACAAATTCATCTATATTTTTTAAAACATTAAGTGAAAAAAATATTATGCATTAATAAAAACAAATAAAAATATAATATTTGTATATATAAAGAGGAAATAACTTAAACTAAGTGTGAATATTCCTTTATACATTAAGAACATTTCATTATATAACATATATCAAAAATATAAATAAAATAAAGTAAATACCACAAAAACTCTACATCTATTTCAAACTAGTTGTATATGTCTCAAATCCTAAGTTTGGAGAAAAAATAATTAATATGCAGGCCCTTCAAACCTTTGAAAAGATAACTACAAGTAAATATATAGTAGAAAAGTGAACTATAGTACTAGAATTATCATTAATATTATCTTAGATAAAATGATAATTTATCATAATATATATCATTTATGAAATATTATATTATAAATTATGTTAGTTGTTACTACAAAACAAAATAATTAGTCTCAAAATAAAAAAAAAATTAATCTCATCAAGCAAATATTCAATTCACAAAGTTTACATGTAGCTAATATTATAGTTATGTACTCTGTCTTAGTATTTCATCAAGAAATAACAATTAAATTTGGCTTTTTCAAATAAAAAACATTACCTCCTGCCATATATATAGTAATATATGATAAATTTCTAATTTATAATTGCAAGATTTCAAGTAAAATATGAGTAGCCCATCAAACATGAGTGTCCTTGATATCTAAATAAAATATATAACTCTAGCACTTTATGTATCTAAGTATATGAAAACCAATGTCAAAGCGAGTCCATTTAAAAGAACCTTGAACATAACTTACTATAATGATAATATTAATAATATATTATTTGGTAACTATCAAATAATTAAGTTATTTTATTATTCTCTTATATCTAATAGAATCAATTAAAGTATATGCAATTCAAGAAAAATATACATTAGGCTCAGAGAGAGCATCTATCAGAGCACAACACAATAATCCAAACACATAATTCTGCTATGCCAATCAATCTCGACCTAAATAAATAACTTTCATCATAATAAAATAATAAAAAGAAACATCTTTTATCTAAAACCTTATCTAATGACTTAATTTATATACAAAAATACTCAAATGATAATCATATGTAATAATAATGTAACTACTTTAACTAACCACATGATAAATTTACAACTAAACAACAACTATAAATACAAAAATAATCAAAAAATACATCGACTAAGTTAAAAAAAATCACAATTGAAGGAATTCACTAATTCAAACTCTAAGAGATTCCTTCAACCTATAAAAAGTCTTATGTGATCTACAAACGTAGTTTATCCCACCTAAAACAGCAAAACCTAGTAGTTGTTGGACATAAATATCCTCCTCTAGATCCTTCTGAAAATATTTATTTCACATATATACTTGTTATATCACTTATCTGTAAGAAACTAGTGAGAAAGAAGCAGTCCAAACTCCAACTGAGACCATCTTCATCATTAGAGATAAAATATCACAGAAATAAATCTCATTAGTTTACATAATAGACATAATTTATGAGATATAGTGGAAACCATGTTTAATTATAAATCATTTAAGAAGAATTTATTCTAGAAAAATATAAAATCAATATAAATAATAGTTATTCTAGCCTCGGGAGAATAAGATAGAAACCCTTAAATCCTTTATGATTATTAATGTATCCTAGGAGAAGACAATTCATGATATGTGTTATAATCATATCTTTTTTTTGGAGAAGATATTGAACAAGAAACATACAACCGTGAGTACATACCAATAAATAGTATTATTTTTCTCATGAATAAAAAATTTGGAAACATATACGATCTAAAAAGATAAAAAATATTTAATTGATTAAATTATTTATAGATATAACCATACAACCAAAAAAATCTTAAAAACACTTATATGAAAGAAAATTATCTTAGTTCTCTCAACTAAATATATTCTTATTTTCTATCAATTCATTCTTAGGGACTGTCTCATGACAAGATATTTAATAGAACACCTCACGTTCTTTAAGATATAAGGAAAACTCACATAAAAAATAGTCAAAAATATTATCACTTTTTTATATTTAAATATCACATTCATTTTAAATTTTAATCAATTCATAAAGATGCATAAAAATACAAACATAAATTATATATGATCATTAATAAAAGTAACTAATTAAAAAAATACATCACGAGTAACATCCCTATATGGAGAGAGTTCCTTAAAATTCAACATGGTTGATGCCATATTGAATTTGGATTAAAAAAATATATTATGTATTGAAGATAATAGAAAGTGCACATATAAAAAGAGGAGTCAAATTTAAGTATGAGAAATCATTTTTTATACATGAGAATATATTTATTCATAAAAATAGATAATAAAAGATAGATAATAGAATGTGCATATATATAAAAAAATTGATTAAGTCCTAAAAACTCTGGATATAAGAAACATTGATACACCTACACTTGATAACCCTAGGTGATATTTTCTCATATTTGAAAGAAAAATTATTCACAGAACAAGCAAACTCAAAAATTTATGAAGATACACTAAAAATTCTATCTTATAAATAAAATATCTAAAATAATACTTGATTAGAAAGAATAGAAAAATATATAAGATTGACAAAATAATTTATAATTAAAATCTTATCTCGCATAAATCATATAGAAACTCATCTATGTAATAGAAATATTCTAACATATTCAATTAAATACTTATTTTTTTCCTTTCTATAAAACCATATGAGGGGAATATTAGCACAAAAATTTAATAAATATTATAATACTTAAAACAATAAAACATGAAATGTCTAAAGGCATACTAGATATATTATCTCATCTAATTAGTTTAATTTAATGATTAAAATAAAATTATTATTTTATGAAAATGCATAAATATAGATAAAATTCTTATCTTTAAGAAAACAAAAATATAGAAAATGTAAGATTAATCATTAATAAAAATGATAAATTATTTAAATTGATCTTGACTAGTAATTTTAATGAACCCTAAAAGATAAGTATGAATCAGATAGAATTATTCTCTTAGAATCTCAGAATGATAAGCCAAATATATGGTTTAGTATGCTTTCCAAACTTGCATGTCTTGAATTCAATAAAAAAAATATCTTCATGCTTGGATCCATCGATCTTAAGTTAGCTAATAAAGAATCACTAAGAAATGAGTGAACAAGTAAAAGATTAAAAAAATAAAAACATTGAATGAGCTTTTAAAAATAGAAAAAAAAAATAAATTTAATCTTAATTAACCACAAAAAAGAAATCATCGAAATCATCCAATCTTATAAAATAATATAAAAATATAATAAAATGATATTAAAATTAAGTTATTTTCTAATACAATTCACTAAAAATAAAATAATAAATTAATTTTTTATAAATACAAAATACAAGATAAAGTAAGAGATCATAAGATGATATTTACATATCTAATGGCTTTAGTGATCCCATCTATTGTAATATTTTTATCTTTTCACTTTTTAACTTTTAATGGGAGCATCTAACATATGAGTTATCCCAATCATATTTTCTCATTATATGGACATGTGACATGTAATTTTTCTCAAAGTATCATTTGCATTCATTTGTTTAGTTGTATTTTTTTAACATGATATTAGATCCAACCTAAAGAAAATTTAACCATAAATTTGTGGATAGAGTGATTGTGCACATTGTGTGATATTAAAAAATAGGCATACACAATGGTGGAAGCATCCGAGCATAGTAGCCATAACAAGGGTAGATGGAGTAAAATATCAGTTCAATATAACAACTACAGAAGAATTGGCTACCAAAGATAACTATTAAGTATTATATTCAAAAAGAAAACTAAAAAATTTACATAGTATTGAGATAGAAAAATTGACTATCAAAGTCATTCATGATCCTTACAGAATTTATCTATCATTATATTTATACTTACTAGAGAAGAATATAAAAAAATATTTTCTAAGACAATAACAAATATTTTCCTTCTTTCATGTATCATTGGTTGTTTCAATCATACACTCCAAATTTTTTGATTGTCAACACTTAAGCTGATACTCATATTATCAATAACCATATATTATTCAATATATTTTTTCTTTATAAAATATTATTTTAGTCAATGACAAATATTTGAAAGATATTAGATATGATAATATTCAGTTTGAGTCTTTATTACTTTCTTGTATTTTATTTATTCCCAATTGTCCTATTAGTTTATTCACAATGAGTCATCTTTTAGAAGATATTATATGGTCTAGAATAAACACCTGAATTATAAGCAGTACAATTAAATATAAGTTGAAAATTATATCAAATATTATATGACCTGATTTACAAATTTTCATAGAAATTTATTTCATTTGGATTATCAATTTTTTTATTCTTCCGAAGTAATCCTAATTGCATGATGATTTTGTTGATTTCAAGTGATCTTTAGAAACTGATATTAATTTTGGCATAAAGATGATTTATTCTACAATGAGTATCATATTGTCATTGAAAAAATACCTACTTGATAATCTCGTAGAAATTAGTCTTTTGTGTTATACTCTAGCAAATACTCTTATTAATTTAGATATTGATTTTACTTCGAATGCAATCTCTCATTTCTTAAATTTTTATTAAGGTCACATTGTAAATTCTTAGCATACTTAGATATGTGAAAAAAAAAATTTAAGAGTTAAGACTAATATACTGTTGTTTGAAAAATGTACTTGGTAGCTTAGCTATAAATGCTTATGTGATTATTTTTCTCAAGTCTCAACATCAGCAAACAAACAAAAATATTTGTTTCAACATAAGCAAACAGACAAAAATATCTATCTCAGCATTAAAAAATAGACAAATATTTTAAAACATAATAAGCAAACAAAACACAAATTTTCAAAAGATTAAAAACAAAATAAAAGAATAAAAGTAATGAAAAACATTTGATATGATTTCATGTTTATTCATTTATGTATAATCCTTTATTTCCATTTCAATTATCAATTTGGTTTGTTAAACACATGTATAATTTTTGATTCAACCAGAATTTTTGATTCTCGTAATTAAAGTGAAAACTTATCTTATTTTTAATTTTTATATATCATTTTTATTAGATCTTATAACACATATATTCATCACAAAGTTTTTTGATATGGTACATTTTTTTTTTACTTAGTAAAAAAAAATATTTGTTTAGTCCAATGAATTTTGTGTCTAGTCTTTTAGGGGGGGACGAGTTGTCTCATCTCCTAAGCTGGAACAAGTTTTTTCATTAATAAAATTTAATATTATATTAAAATCTCAAGAAATATTAAATATTTCATCAATTCTTGTTCACAATAATTACTCTAATTCTAATTGATGTTTTCTTCACTACCATCACTATGACCATTATAGCTGCCTCTACAGACATCCCATTTTCACCATCATCACCAACACATTCACCATTATCCACGCCACCTCCAGTGCCTCCTCACCACCACAACCACAACCACCATAACCATCATCACCGCCACATCCATCATCACTAACATGCACATCACCCTCCAATGGAAATGAATGCAATGAGAAATGTGAAAAGTGATACTTGTACAGAAGTTACTTTTGCTCAAACTTTGTTAACCACTGCAGGTAGGCAGCGCCAAGATACACGCTTACAAAGGGATTAAAGAGAATATCTGGATTTCCTTCCACATCATATGCATGGTAGCCCAATTCTCTATGAACAAAAGTTGAAGCATGATATTATGAAAGTAAAACAAAAAAAAAAAACAGATAAGGAAATCCCATAAAAATGGCAACTGTTCTCGGAGATTAAATCATTATTTCTCACCTAGAAAGCCATTCTGCAGTTTTTGGTAAAATCTGCATGATTCCCATGGTAGTCTGCTTAGATTTTTTATCATATCGCTGAGCAAGAGGTTGTCTATCACTTCCGAGTTCTGCAATTGAACATATCATCTCCTACAGAAACAATTGGTGAATCATGCATCCAATGTGCTAGAAAAACCATCATGATTACCAACATCAAAATTACAATGCAATCAAAATGGTTAGTTAATTATTAACTATTCCAAGTACATGATATTCCAACATCAAAAGTGTCCTGAAATGTGACATTCCCAAGTGCCAAAAAATATGATATTACAGACACCTTAAGTAACTTTAATCTAACAAGCACTCACTATACCATAGTTGTATCGGCGCCACATGCTAACCAGCATGAAGACTGCTGATGTTTAGTTCTGGACGACCAGAATCATACTGTCATACATCTGACAACCACACCACACTCAAAATTTTCAAGAAATAATTAAGGAAAAGTGATTTCCGCTTCAACATTAAGGCAGTGCTACCATCACAATTGTCAGACACCGATTGTCGGCACTGGTAGAAGGCGTGCCACCACCCACGCAACCCAACACCACAACTTACATGTCAAGACAACAGTTCAGCACCATGTGAAGGCTAATTAGGGTTTTGGCCTTTGGTGAATTTCAAGAAGGAAGAGAGAGAAGAAATGAAGAAGCAAAAAATAATAAAATTTTATTAAAGAAAATTATTTTTCATGAAAATATAATAAATATTATATCTATATAAATATATATATATATATAAATATATATATATATATATATATATAAAATTTGGGGCATCTCACATGTCGGATACTCTCAAATAATTAAAAAAAACATAATAACTAAATCAAACCACTTAAAGAATGGAAAAAACCAAGCAAAATTTATCATGTCTAGTCTAGTTCTTGCGAGGGTCATCATTAAAATATATTGATGTTGTATATAAATATCACAAATAAATAAAATAAAATTATAATTTAATAAAATTATAATACAACTTATAGAGTAAAGATTGTGATAAAACTATCACATAAAGAATATATAACAAAGTAAATGGATTAACATTGATATTATTGTATCTATTGGTCCTTGTTATAATGTCGCTGGTCGATATATCAACAAAAACTATAGAATCTAAAATAAAAAACAAATGAAAAAGATTATATTTGACGTGGTGGCCTGCATCTTAGTTTATCATCGAAAAAGTCCAAGTAAGAGAAACAGTATAAAGGATTATAGTACATGTGCCTATGAAAATGCTATAATATCTAAAGAAAAAAACCTGGTGTAATATTCCCATATGAATAATAATTATACAAATTTCTCACAATAAAAATATAACTCAACGAAACTCAATTAAAATTAATAACTCAACTTCATTAAATCCTAATAACAGCATACATGAAAAGCCGTCATATAAAAGGCAAGCTAATTAGGACAGCTCACAGATTATGTGATGCCATCAAAATATTAAAAAAAAATAAAAAATAAAAAATAAAAAAAAAACATAAAATTGCAATCTTCAATATCTTCCTCAAACTAATAAGTAAATATCCAAAATATAGAGATCAGAAAATAAATAAACTACAAACCAATTTAAACCAGAACCACATCATGAACTAATGTTAAATAATAAAGATATCAATTGGCTAATAGTTACAGTATCAAACATGAAAATCAAGTGATTTAAAGATTTTCTTAAAATATTGCAGCAATGAAAGCAGTTTATAGTGTTCTCTTGAGAACCATTTAGATAATAAAAAAAATATCATAGACTACCCTCATGGAAAGGTTCTAATAAAATCACCTTGCATATCACCACACCGAAGGTGCCAATTGACAGTAATTGTATTCACTCGGCAGCTTAAACCTCATTGTGAAATAAGCTGAGTTTTGCCTCCAGCAAAAGTGAAGAGCTTTTGTGGATCAATGGTCATTGAAGAAGTTTTATCCTGGACAAGAGACATGATCAAACTGAAAATTCTGAATACTTTGATGTTAGCCTTCTCTACAAGGAACCTCTCCCTTTTTGTGCAGTTTGAATATTTGTTGGCAAAAAGAAACCAGGGTTTCAATGAGTTCAGGATTAAAGAGATACCAGATTGGGGCAATGTTACATGTTTGGTAACTGCATGAACTATGTGGTCTCGCTAAGAAAAGCTAATGTATTTAGTCTCTAGTACAGGATAATGTGCAGGTCATTATGTCTGCGACTACAAAGAAAGAAAGGTAGCAGCTAGAGGTGTCAAACAAGTCACGCTCCGTGCCATGCCTGGCATGACATGGGAATAAAGGCGTCAACCGGGCCGGGCCGGGCCGGGCCGGGCACGGGGCACAGCACGGTTCGGCCGTGCCTGGGCCGGCCCGGCACGTTAAAAAACCTTGCCCGTGTCGTGCCGTGCCTGGCCCGAGCCGTGTCGTGCCTGACCCGGCACGGCTCGGCCCGTTGCATGGCACGCCGGCACGAGTTCTTCCCGTGCCGGTTTCACGCGGCCACGCGTGGGCGTGACCCGGCCCCTCCCGAAAAAAAGACAGCGGGTCGGGTCTGATTTGATCCCGACCCGCGATCCCGACCCAATCCCAACGGGAAAAAAAAAATTTTTCAAATAATTTTAATTTCAGCCGTTGGATTCGCCTCCAACGGCTAGGAGGGCAGAATCCAACGGTCCCGTGATTCTGCCCCCTAAATATTTATTAAAAATTCAATAAAATATAAAAAAAATATTTTTTTTTATAAAAAATTAATATCTATAATCTATAAATTCTATCCCTCTCCTATAACATTTATGTTTATAAAAAATATATATCCTCTCAAAACTTTCTCTCACTCACATAAACCGTGCATCTCTCTCTCGGGCCTCGGGATTTTGTTTTCAGCTTGGATTTTCGTGAAACTCGACTTGAGTTTTGATCATTAGAGTTTGCTGCAGTGCACCGTACACGTGACCGACCTCACTGCTCTTACCGGATAATTTATTTTACGCTTTTTTTACTCTCTCTATAGTTTCTCTCTCTAGAAAAAAAATTAGGAAAAAATAAAAATCATAAAAAAAGACAAATACACCTGACACGTATTTAAATTTGGAAAATAAAAATATTACACAGATGTTTGAGGCTGCTGAAAGTTTGGTTTCTCCAGTCATCTCAACCCTAAATTCTAAAAAAAAAAAAACTAGGAGGATTTCTGTAGTTTGGACTCATTTTAAAATCATAATACAAAAAAATATTAGGGATGAGGAACAAGAAATGACACAGTGTAAATATTGTATGAGACTATTAACATGCAAGAGTTCATTTGGGACTAGGCACCTTAAGAGGCATGCCGAATTATGCACCAAAAAACATGGACCCTTAGATCCTAGGCAAACCCAACTTGGCACTATATTTTTTGAGACTGGATCGAGTTCAGTCTCAAAGTTTACTCCCTTCTTATACTCCAGCGAGTTGGGTAGGGACGGCATGGCCAGGCTCATCACATTGATGGGTCTTCCGATCAGATTTTCAGAAGATCCAAGTACAGTGCGCATCATGCAGACTTATTTTCAGCCTTCTTATTGTAGGATTCATAGGTCCACATCTAGGAATGACATACTAAATATATATAAGTTAGAAAAATAAAAAATAATTAAGAAATTTATGGCATATAGTGGAGTGGTGTCCGTAACGTCCGATATATGGACAAGTCACGATGATTCTTCTAATGCATGTCTCACGAGTCACTATGTAGATTCTAACTGGACAATCAATAAAAAATTGTTAAGATTCTCTGAGATTCTTTATCCTCATGATGGCCCCGCCATTTTTAAGTGTATGATGAAAATCTTTAGGGAATATAAAATTCAAAATAAAATTTTTAGTGTCACATTCGATAACGGTTCTAATAATGGAGTAGCGATCAATATGTTTGTTAGGAATATTAGAGACGTACCATTAGGAGAGATCTTTCATGTCAGATGTATGTGTCACGTGATTAACCTGATTGTTCAAGCGGGTATAAAGGTGTGTTCCCCCGCGTTGGATAATATACGCAATGCACTAAAATATATTCGTACTTCTCGCAGACAACATGAGTTTGGTAGTCTCTATTTGTCTGCGAATCTTAAGAATAAGAAATTCTAATCGGATGTAAGACATCGTTGGAATTACACGTACCTGATATTGAAATCATGTGTTAGATACGAACATGTGATATCCGACTACGTCAATAGTAAGAGTGACGAACTTATTATTGACGACACTGACTGGACTTCAAGAATTTCATTTATAAAATTCCTGAAGATATTTTATGACACGACGAACATGTGTTCGTCAGTTTATACGCTTATCACTTTTATTGCACTCCAGTACATATGCAACATTAGTAGCATGTTTAAGAAGTATCGAGCTGACCCGACACTTAGCCATATGGTTGCAGAGATGGAGACCAAGTACTTGAAGTACTGGTCCACCATTCCATCTCTTTATTGCCTCGCTGCATGCATGGACCCTAGGGTTAAGGTGGAAGGGGTAGAAAACACCCTGACTTTTATTTTCTCGTGCATGAACCTGGAAGAGTCACCTGAAGGGTTCATTCACGAGAAGTTGACTGACCTGTTCACATACTACGATACTAGGTATGGTGGTGGTGGTAGTGAGATTGTGATTAAGGACATTGATACCTTGTTCGGAGATGATTTTTTCATTCAGCTAGCGAGGGAGAAACGTAGGGGTGGACCATCACATAGGAGCGAGCTATCTCGGTACTTAGATACTAATTACTGCTCAATCTTATCACATTCTGATACTAAGAATCTTGATTTATTACAGTGGTGGAAATCATATGAGTCCACCTTTCCCGTGCTATCTAAGATGGCACGGGATCTACTGACTCCTCTGGTGTCGAGCATAGCATCGGAGTCTGCTTTTTTTGTTGTAGTGAACGTGATTTCGGATAGGAGATCGAGATTACGTCTAGATATGGTTGAGGTCTTGGCTTGTTTTAAGGATTGGGAGGAATCGAGGTTTAGCATCTTTGATCGTGCTAGAGTTGAGACTGGGACTGGCACTGCAGTCGCATTCACATCCACTACGATAGCGGAGGAGTTGATTGCCGATGATGATGATCAATATGATACTGATCTTGATGTTGCGGCTGATGATTCTCATGATATGCCGATAGACAATTTATGATGATCTGCTATTTTTTGTTTTCGATATTTTTTTTATTGATTGTATTTGTACGCTTTGTTTGTACGTTGTGTTGAAACTGATACTTGTTTTGTTCGGACATTCGGTTTCAAATGGATGATTGGTAATTTTTTATTTGTGTTGTTTAATTTTTTTTTAATTTTTATTTTTACTAACATAACGTATTGATTCATTTTTTTTACGATTTAAATTTTATTTTAAAAATTAATAACTTTAGTATATAATTAATAAATATAATAAAAGTTAAACTAATTAAAATTTGATAAATAAAAAAAATTTCTAAACTTTGTTTTTTTATTTAATTTTTATTTTTAACATTTTTAAAAATATTTATATTTAATTTTAATACTGTACACTTAAGAATTACAATATATAAAATTAAAAAAAAAAATTTCTGCCTCTAGGTCTAGAGTCTCGGGTCTGCCTCTGCCGGTCTGCCTCTGCCGGTCTGCCCTAGCCTGTATGTCCAGGCCGGGCCCGGCTGTTTTTAAACCGTGCCGGGCCGGGCACAGTAGCACGAACGTGCCCTAAAAAAACGAGCCGGGCCGGGCCGGCCCGTTTGACACCTCTACATGGGAATCAGCCGGCCGGTCAGACATGGCACGGCTAGCCAGCAAAGGCATGGTGCTGGGGAATGCCCGACCATGACGGGCCTTGAATGGGCATAACTGGCCTTGAACAGACCGTGCTTAGCCTGAAGCAGGAGTGGTGGTATGGACCAATTCGGGCCCATTCAGGCCAGTAACCGCTTTCAGGGCTTCGGGCAGCACAAGGGTTGCCAAGGCACGAGCCACAAAACGGACTTTTTTTGCCCTTGTCCTTAAATATAAATCCTAAAAACTAAGACTACCTAAAAGCAAGACCTAGCATAACTTTTATAAATTTTTTTATTAATTAAAATGATAAATGCTTAAATCGAATAAATAAAATATCAAATTTTAATTTGAGAAAAACTACAAAGGCCAATATTAAAAATAAATAAAGATATCACAACACACATAAACGATATACTATATATATCATACTATATATATCACAACACAAAAGTGCATAAATCAATATTAAAAATAAAAAAACAAACAATAACATTGTATTATATCATACTATATATATGACATAAATGAAAAATTAAGAATCATCAATAAATAATGATCGATCAATATCTATGGTATAGTATTGGGGATGGAGATGGAGATTATCATCATTGTCATCATGAATATGTCTGAAAATATTACTAGTCCCCTAATATCTTCTATTTTCACGTCTCATGAATCATCGTCCATCATTATTTCTTACACCTTCTCCAGAAAGCTCAACCTCAAATCTTTTTAGTCCTTCATGCATCCAAGTGTCTCTATGATATATAATCATAATTTTAATCTCTTATCTGAAATAATATTAACTGCCACAGAAAAAATAAACTTTGATTTTACATTAGACACTAGAGGTGTTAGTAAATCACATTTTTTTAGATAACATAAGATAAGTAGATTCACATAATTTTTATCATAAAAAATGATCAAGTTCTAATTATCATCATGTAATAGAATATAATAATAATCAATATCTAAGTACCGAGATAGCTCGCTCATATTCCAAGGACCACTATATTGTTTTCCCTTGGCTGACTATAGTATCATTGTCTGTGCTCAAAGTCTAACTACAACTATCATATCTAGTATCATAATATAAAAACAAATTAGTTAATTTTTCGTTAATGAATTATTTACATTGGTGAACCTGATTTATACATGTATGTTAAAATAATTTTTATCCCTTACACATTAACCCTAAGATTCATACAGGCAATCAAATAATACAGAGTTAAAAAAGAAAAGCAATATTTCAAATACCTAATCTCTATTTCATTAGTCATTGTAGCAAATGCAAAGTGACTTCTATACCTGCTAAATATATTATTAATATTACATATGCACATAAATATAATACAAATAATAAGAATGTGAACAGACTAACATGTTCAACATACCTAATCTCTATTAAAATAATTGGGTATCACGTGTTGATAATAAACACATGACTCTCACATAGAGGTGTCAAACGGGCCGGGCCGGCCCGGCCCGGCACGAGGCACGGCACGGTTCGGCCGTGCCTGGGCCGGCCCGGCACGTTCAAAAACCGTGCCCGGGCCCGTGCCATGCCCGGGCGAAGCAAGGCACGATTCGTGCCGGTCCCGCAGGCACGCGTGGCACTGGCGCCGTGCCACGCGTGCCGTGGCGTGAGTCGCGACTCACGGTCACGAGTCACGACTCACTGAGTCGTGACTCGAGTCACTCGACACATCAGGCTCAGGGCCCCCCCCGGTAAAAAGACCGCGGGTCGGGTCCAAACAGACCCGACCCGCGGTATTTTCTGCCGAAAACCGAGAAAATCGATATATCTAACGGGAAAAAAAAAATTTTCAAAATTTGAGCGATTTTCAGCCCTTGGATTCGACTCTAACGGCTAGGGGGCAGAATCCGACGGTCCTCGTGATTCTGCCCCTTAAAAATAATAAAAAAATTCAAAAAAATAATAAAAAAATATTTTTTTTAAAAAAAAAAAACTTTAATCAGCCTATAAATTCTACCCCCCTCCCTATAAAATTTATGTTTTTCAAAAACATTAATCCTCTCTATATTTTCTCTCTCTCACATAATCCGTGCTTCTCTCTCTCGACCCTCGTGTTTTTGATTTCGGCTTGGATTTTCGTGAAACTCAACTTGAGTTTTGAACATCAAAGCTTCCTGCGGGCTGCGGTGCATCTTGCACGTGAGTGATCTCATTGCTTTTACCGGGTAATATAATTTGTTTTTTTTTATTTTCTCTCTCTAAAGCTTCTCTCTCTAGAAAAAAGTACGAAAAATAAAAAATGACAAATTAACCTAACACAAATTTAAATTTTGAAAATGAAAATGTTAGTGTTACACAAACGTCTGTGGCTCCTGAAACTTTGGTTTCTTCTGTCATCTCAGCCCAAAGTTCTAAAAAACAAAAAACTAGGAGGACTTCTGTAGTTTGGACACATTTTAAAATAATAACACAATTAGATGTTAGGGGTGAGGAACATGAAATGGCACAGTGCAAATATTGTATGCGACTTTTAACATGCAAGAGTACATGTGGGACTGGGCACCTAAAGAGGCATGCTGAAATATGCTCCAAAAAACATGGACCGTTAGATCCTAGGCAAACCCAACTTGGCACTACATTTTTTGAGACTGGATCGAGTTCAGTCTCAAAGTTTACTCCCTTCGTATACTCCAGCGAGTTGGGTAGGGACGGCATGGCCAAGCTCATCACATTGATGGGTCTTCCGATCAGATTTTCGGAAGATCCGAGGGTAGTGCACATCATGCAGACTTATTTTCAGTCATCCTATCGTAGGATTCCTAGGTCCACATCTAGGAGTGACATACTAAAGATATATAAGTTAGAAAAACAAAAAATAATTAAGGAATTTTTGGCATTTAGTGGAGTGGTGTCCGTGACGTCCGATATATGGACATGTCACGATGATTCTTCTTATGCATGTAATACTAGTCATTATGTCGATTCAAACTGGACAATAAATAAAAAAATATTAGGATTCACAGAGATTCTTCATCCTCATGATGGCCCGGCCATTTTTGAGTGTATGATGAAAATATTTAGGGAATATAAAATTCAAAATAAAATTTTTAGTGTCACTTTCGATAATACTGCGAATAATGGAGTAGCGATCAATATGTTTGTTAGGAATATTAAAGACGCACCTTTAGGAGAGATATTTCATGTCAGATGCATGTGTCATGTTATTAACCTGATAGTTCAAGCGGGTATGAAGGTGTGTTCCCCCGCGTTGGAAAATATACGCAATGCACTCAAGTATATTCGCACTCCTCGCAGACTACAAGAGTTTGGTAATCTCTGTTTGTCTGCGAATCTTAAGAAGAAGAAATTCCAATCTGATGTGAGACATCGTTGGAATTACACGTACCTGATGTTGGAATCATGTGTTGGATACGAACACGTGATATCCGACTACGTCAATAGTAAGAGTGGCGAACTTATTGTTGACGACACTGACTGGGATTCAGGAATTTCATTTATGAAATTCCTGAAGATATTTTATGACACGACGAACATGTGTTCGTCGGTTTATACGCCCACCACTTGCATTGCACTCCGTTGCATATGCAACATTAGTAGCATGTTTAAGATGTATCGAGCGGACCCGACGCTCACCCATATGGTTGCAGAGATGGAGACCAAGTACCTGAAGTACTGGTCCACCATTCCATCTCTTTATTGCCTCGCAGCATGCATGGACCCTAGGGCTAAGGTGGAAGGGGCTGAAAATACCCTGACTTTCATTTCCTCGTGCATGAACCTGGAAGAGCCACCTGAATGGTTCATTTACGAGAAGTTGACAGACCTATATACATACTACGATACTAGGTATGGTGGTGGTGGTGTTGAGACTGTGAGTACGGACACTGATACCTTGTTCGGAGATGACGCTTATTCCATTAACCTAGCGAGGGGGAAACGTAGGGGTGGACCTTCACATAGGAGCGAGCTGTCTCGGTACTTAGATACCGATTATTGCTCAATCCTATCACCTTCTGACAATAAGAATCTTGATTTATTACAGTGGTGGAAATCATATGAGTCCGCCTATCCCGTGCTATCTAGGATGGCACGGGATCTACTGACTCCTCCGGTGTCGAGCGTAGCATCGGAGTCTGCTTTTTCTGTTGCAGTGAACGTGATTTCGGATAGGAGATCGAGATTACGTCCAGATATGGTTGAGGCTTTGGCATGTTTGAAGGATTGGGAGGAATCGAGATTTAGCATCAGTGATCGTGCTGAAGCTGGGACTATGACAGACACTGCAGTCGCATCCACATCCACTACGATGGCGGAGGAGCTGATTGCCGATGATGATGACCCATATGATACTGATCTTGATGTTGCGGCTGATGATTCTCATTATATGCCGCTTGACGATTGATGCTCATCTGCTCTTTTTTTTCGATATTTTTTTTTTATTTATACGCTTTGTTTGTACTTTGTATTATATGTTGTGTTGAAGTTGAAACTTATACTTTTTTTTTCGGAGTATTGGTTTCAAAAGCATGAATGGTAATTTTTATTTGTGTAGTTTAAATTTTTTTTAATTAAAATTTTTACTAACTTAATGTATTTAATTATTAATTTAAGATTTAAATATTATTTTAAAATTTATTAACTTTAAATCTTAATATTTAATTAATACATTATAATATTAAAAAATGCTAAACTTAATTGAAAAAAAAAATAAATTTTCTAATTTTTTTTTTACATACTTACATTTAATTTTAAATGTAATATTTTTTACAAAAAATTTTATTTTTTATTTATTACATAAACTTAAATAAAGATAAACAGAAAATTAATAAAAAAATTTTAAAAAAAAAAAAATTTTTTTTTATTCTGCCAAGTCAAAGTGCCAAGTGCCAAGCACGGGCCGTGCGCCCGTGCCCGTGCTTGGCTGTTTGTGTTGCCGGTTGCGTGTTGCCTCTTGGCTCCCGGGACTCGGACCCCGGTTGAGCAAACGTGCCCGAGCGGGCCGGGCACGGCACGGCACGGCCTCGCCGTGCCCACGGGCCGTGCCGTGCCCGACTTTAAAATACCGTGCCGTGCCCTGCACGGCACGGTAGCACGGCGGGGCACGGGAAAAACGGGCCGTGCCGTGCTGGGCCGGCCCGTTTGACACCTCTACTCTCACATTAGAAATATGTAATTTCAATGATACCTCATATATGTTTAAAATTTCTTCTTTTTAAGCCCTGAAGACAAACATAAGCTACTAAACTACTATTGTCTACTAGGTATCATAAAGTATTTTAGTGAATTTCTTATTTATTCAAGAGTAAAAGAAATAATTTTTATTCTCGTCTATACTATTAGGTTAATCACATAATAATGAATCTAACATGAAATATTTCACTTAAAGGTTCATCTCTAATAATCCTAACAAATATACTAATAATTATTCTGTTATTACAATATTATTGAAAGTCATACTAAATATTTTATTTTGAATAGCATATTTATTAAAGATTAGCATCATATATTCATATATGGCAAGATCATCATAAAGATAAATAATCATAAGAAATCCTAATATCTTTTTTATTAAATATTTATTTAGAATATATGCAATGGGTAGTGAAGCATGCAAATAATACATCGCAATTAGTTCAAATATCATACATCATAGACACCACTCAACTAAATTTTTTAAATTTATTAATTATTTTTTTAATTTATATTATTTTATTATATTATTCTTACTCCTACATATGAACCTAAGAATCCTATAATAAGCATGCTAGAAATAGATCTGCATAATACTGACTATCCTAAAATACTCCAAAAATCTAATTGAAAGATTCATGATGATAATCAATTTAATCATATCTTTCCTACCAATATTATTACGATACATGAAAAGGGTCAACAAAGCAAAACTATATACAACTTGAAAGATCCTATCACTAAGTTGAATTTGCCTCGAATTTAATGGATCATATTTTTTGGTATATTGATCAGCATACATTTTTAGGTGTCGAATCACTCATGCACTCTTACATGTATATATCTTTTTATAATATATAGACATTGAGTCAATTCTTCATCAACTCCCCTAAAATTTTTAGTTTTAATTATTTTAAAATATATCCAAACTATTAATATTCAATTATTTTTTTATTTTTTAGATGGTAAATAGGTTTTGGTCAAGACTGTTGGAGAAAACATAATATTATCTCAGACCTTTCAGTAGGTTTATTATTATTATATACATCTAGTTCTAGGTGAATTTGAAACTCATTTTTGTTAAAATTATTATGTGACATTTTTTATTTAGTTATATTATTTAAATAAAATATTAAAGTTGAAAAAAAATTATAAATTTCTAAAGTATCACTACAATATGAAAATTAAAAAACTAGTACTATATACAAACCACTTGTGTAAATTTTAACCTCCATAGTCTAGAATCCATGCAACTAATTTATAGTGTTGCATAGGTTGATAAGCACACTAACACCACCATGAATCATCTATCTCGTTCTCATATCCACAAGCATTAAACATAAATTAAAATAAAAAAAAGTATAGTATATCATATATATATATATATATATATATATATATATATATATATATATATTACAAAATGATATACTAAAAAGAAACTACATTATACTTAAGTTATAACTTAGAAACTAGAAATAAAGAAAACTTAAAAAATTAGAGAAAAGAGAAAAAGAAATTGAGAATGAATATCTGGGTTTTTTCTTCTCTATTTATAGAAACAAAAAAATCAAATTTATTAAAACAATATTTTTTAATTTTTTTAATTTCTTTTTATTTAAATTAAAATAGGCATAAATCAGAATAGTCATGAGATTTTGACATTTATAACCATTGGAATCAATCCGATGGATACAAAAAATCAAGATGATTAATGTTTTTTTAACTATTGATGATAAATGATGGGCCAACATGAACAATGACAGGAGCAACATGTCATTGTCCATGTCGAAAGCCCATTACGTGAAAACACAATGGATGACTGGCTCACATAGTTGGCCAATTGCAACAGGCCACGTGGCCAGATTAAAAAAAAAACACCTCATATGGCATGCACCCGACAAAACTTGACCCATGATCTAAGATCCAGTCATAACCGATTCCAGGTCCTCAGGCTGATGGACCATGCATACCCTGCACGAGGCACAGCTCATGCTGCTCAATACAGCATGAGTCATGCCATGGGGCGGCACGATCTAAGACCATAAAGTCATTTGACACCTCTAGGAACTTGTTGTGTTAGTTTGAAAATTACACCGTAAAGTCACTCTGATCCTTAAACCTCAAACACTTTGAACACAAAATCTGATGGAGGAACCATAACATATTTTTATCATCAAATAAATATTTAGAATGGATGCTTTTTTTATTTTTTATATGTTTTTTTATTATTTGGAAACAATCGACTTGTGTTATGCCTCAAACTATATATGTAGGATTAGGTATATTCAAAAAACCACTTTTCATTTTAATATATTTTTTCTATATTTTAATCTTTTGTTTTCTCCTCCCCCTCTCTTCTCTTTCACAACAACCCTAAACCAAAACCCTGGCAGGCTTGAACATGGCATGGAATAGTAGATTCCGACGATGTGTCACCAGTTTTTGGGTGCTTGGATGGTGGCACACCCTTTTGCAATGCCAGCAATAGCAAACATTGATGATTTCTGGCAGTTTGGGGTGGCTAAGATAGTGCTGCGGTCTAAGACACTAAAATACCCCAAGTACAATTGGTATTTTGTGTTTCTTGTGTGGCAGAGGCAACATTTAAGGTGCCCACGTAGTTTTTCATGTGTGTGTATATTTAGTTTTCCAGTGATAAAGATGGACGACAAGGCAACCAACATGGCAGTGCTAGTACATAAGCCTTGACGTTCTTCTTTTTGGCCAAAAATAGTGTTTGTGTGTTAAATTTTATAAAATTCATATTTCCATTAATTTTATATAATACCATATTTCTGAATATTTGTATAAAAATGTGCTATGACCAAAAAAATGAGAGAATAATGTTAAATTTAGGGTGAGATCACTTGGATTCAGTCTTAATATCATAGCATTTTTGTTACACAGTGATGATATGAGGACTAAGAGGTTAGGTAGAAATACCCTGATAAACTAAAAGGTAATTAAATAATAACATGCTCTTTCTATGAGAGGATGAGACATACATAGGAAAGGTGTTGAATATTACATCTCAAATTATGACAAACTTTTCAAAGTCCAAATGGTATATGATAAACTACTAGATATACTTATGTTGATTCTTATATGAACATGTCTACTGATAATGTTACACTGACACTTTCTCAATGGGAGTATGCTAGATATTGTTCTTTAGATTTTACTTGTCGTGTTCCTAGCGTGGACATGTCTAGATCCATTGTATTTTTGATTTACCACCTCGCTCCAAATTCTTGGATAGTAAATTCAACAACGAATACTCATGCAATAGGTAATCGCTCTCTTTTTACTATTTTTTGAGTTTAAATCTTTTGATATTTTTATCGCTAATTATACTGTTATACAAGTCAAGGGGAGAGAAAATATCAATTTTGCTCTTTTCTTTTTGATACATTTTATGTGTAAGAGATGCGTCATAATCAAATTTCTGCTAATTATTTTACAAAACAACAAAATTATGATAATATCTTTTTGCCTACTAGCATTTTTATGTAAGATCATCATACCAGAGTGATGATTTTCCTAAGAATTGAGCAAAATGAATCGTATATATTCTTCTCGACTCACATAATCTCTTTTAGATGTTTGTTTAGCAGCATTGATCTACTAGTAAACTATTCTTGACTTGGACATCCTTCACTGGATAAACTAAAAATTTTAGAGTCAAGCAATAGAGAAATAATATATATATATATTGAGGCATATTATCTAGGATGACATACTAGAGCTTGCTATCAGATATGTTAGAAGAGTACTAGAAGGGACCTATTATATCAGACTCACTAACATTTAAAGATCCTATAGGAGGACCATGTATGATGACTATGATTTTATGTTAATTTTATTAATAATTATATTCAATTTACATAGTTGTTGGTATTTTATGAAATTTTATAAAATAATAAAAACTTAGTATAAATATAATATTAAGATGTTGAGGAATAATAATGCACTATAATACATTTCTAAATAATTTTTTTGATTTTTTCAATAAACACAAAATAGTTCATTAAACTTTCTTGTATCGGTACTCTTGCACTAAATAAAATAGCTGAAAAATAAGAACTAGTATCAGATTGAGATGACTAAAATATTCATACTTCATAAAAGTGTATTTAGACATTTTTAGAGAGACAAATACTACTAATTTTCTAATCAATTATAAATCATCTTTTATTCTCTGATGTCAGGTCTCATATCAGCTTGTATACCCAGAAAAGATGCTCTTTCACCTATCACATAAAATTTTTAGAAGTATTTATTTTATTAATAAACTCTCTCCATACTGGAAGAAGATGATGTCACTTAATATCAAATGTATTTTTATTGGGTACTTTAGTACTCAAAAAATTATGTTTCACTAGAAACTAGGCAAGTGATTATGAGTTATGATATTATAAATTATGGGTACTTTAGGACAAACTCAATTTCAAGGATTTTATCCAAGAGAATGTACCTTCAAACATTATAATAGTAGAATTTTTTCTATATTCAATTCTTATTCCCTACAAATGAGTAATAGTTGACCTTGCTCATATGCATATTCCTATTACAGCTAGTACAACTGGTTTTAAAGAAGTAATAACTATTATAGGACAATGCACCTAAAAGTGAAGCCAAGCAAGAGTGTCCCATTGTACACGATATATTAGCTTCCCCAAGAAAAGGAGATAAAGATTATGAGACTTGATGATCATAATCTGAAAATATATATTTGACTGATATATCCACAATCTATATATTATAAATTAGTCTTATATCGTATCAGCTAATCCATCTCGGAGTCACAATTTCGATTTTACCATTATATTACAAAATGAACCAAAGATATATTCTACTACATAATTTTATCTCATTTTCTGCAAGTAAAACATGGTGTGTCGGGATCACGCAATATAGGATTGAACCGGCTCACTCCTGGCACGACTGAGTCAGGCACAATTTGGTGCCTGGACCGGCCAGCATTTAACCCAGGCTAGCCACCTGGCACCAATGGCCTGCCCTAGACTAGGCTAGGTCCTAGCAAATGGCCCAGTACCAATAAGCTATTGCACTGAACTGGATATTGGCATACTGCACAGTCCAATAAGCCACCAACTACAGGTAGTTGCTGGTAGGCACTAAGCATCATGTAATAATATCACACACACACACACACATTATAGGTTTAAAAAAAGTATTATTTTTAAAATTAAAATTACACATGTAATAATTAATATATATGAGTATCAAAATAAAAAAATAAAAAAATAAAATACATTTCAGTTTGATTTAAAAATATTAATCTATATTTATATTAGAGGTGTAAATCGAGGCGGGCAGCCCAAGCACGGCCCGGTTCAACCGTGCCTGGCCTAGAATGGCACGATCCAGAACCGTGCCTCATGTAGGGCCAGGCCGCCCCTTGGCAAGGTTCATGCCGTGTTGGGCTTGCAAGAACCATGCTTCATGCTTAGCAAGGCACAACCCATGTGGCTGGCCTGGTGGCACAATAAATCAGCTCGGGTGACCGCCCGACTATGGCCACGTCGGGCAGCCACCCTGGTAGTCTAATTTTTATTTTTTTAAAACAATTAGACCGTCTCATCACAAGGTGATCTAATTTTTTTAAAATAATAAGTCACGTGATCAATTATAATTGATCGATCATATAAACCGGTCAAAATAAGACAGCACCATTCAGCACAGTCCAGCACGGCAATGCACTTGGTCATGCCAACATGTCGTGCTGGGCCGATGGACCACACCATCATGTTGTGCCTAGCATAGCACAAGAATGTTACTATGTCGTGACTAGCACGACATGGTGGCATGTCATACCTTACAAAAATGGGTCATGCCAGCATGGCACGACCTATTAACACCTCATTCACTTTGATACAGATCATCACAACTCAAATTGTCAGTATAATCATTTTCATATATGTCATCATTTATTTCTAGCTCTTTCATTTTATCTTGCAGACTCATTCATATATCCTACCAATCTTCTAAATACGACAAAACTTTAATAATATTTGGATGTAAAGTACTCCTTATCTGAAATCATCATAAAAAAAATAGATTCCAATAGAATTTTAGACACTAAAAAGATTAATAAATCACGTATCATACAAATAACTAATTAATAAAAAAAATAAAATATAAGACTAATATTTTAAATATTTTCTTTCAATCTCAATAGTCATATCACTAAAATATATGTATTCTCTATGTTGTTAAAGACATTACTCATGTTATATATGTATTTAAGTATAATACAAATCATAAAAGTATATACTAATAAAAATACGTATTAGCCATATCATAAAAAATTTTCATAAATTTTAAAAATAAAATCCTATATCATAATCTAATTTATTAATTATTATTTCATCAATTTTATTATTTATGTAACATATTTTGGTATATAACACATGAATTCAATATTAAATATGTAAAATTCCAAAGATATTTAACATCCAGTTAATATTTTTTATTTTTTTATACCTAACAACTTATATAATGTATAAAAATCTTATAGTCTACTAGATGTTCTAATATATTTTAATACATTTCATATTTATTCTAATGAGAAAAAAATTATTTTTTTTATCTACTTGCACTATTATGTTTATTATGAAATATGGATATCTAAATTCAAAAATATCCACTATGGGACTATCTCTAATGGTTCTCATGAATATATTTATTGTCATACCATTATTTAAAATATTATCAAATATTATACTAAATATTTTATTTTCTATATTATATTTTTAAAAATTATTGATAAATACTCATATATGATAGTGTTATCATGATAGAATATCTCACTAAATCCTAATATTTTTTTATTTAGCTTCCTGTAAAAAATTATATGGTGGATTGTGATGCATATGAACATTTTATCATCGTGACTAGTCAAATATTAAATATCACCAAAATCCTAATATTTTATCATCATGATAGAATATCTCACTTTGTATTCTAAGTTTGTTAATGACCAAATGATTTTTTTAAATTATAATTTTTTATTATTTTATTCCTCTAAGTCATTCTAGAAATTTTATAAAAGGTAGGCTAGCAAATTTATATTAAATAAACTAGTCTAAGATTTTTCAAAGATCTAAGAGAAAAACTCATGTTAGCAATGAACGTAAATATATTTTTCCTCATATACTCATGGTGGTAAATAGGATCACAAATAGGATCCAATACATCTATTTAGAATATATTTTTCCTTACATACTCATGTTAGAATATAAACTAATCTAAATAGGATCACAAAATAAGAAGTAAATTCAAATTCAAGAACTCGTCTATTTAGCAATGAACTCCTCTACTTATGGGATTCAATACATCATGTTTTAAGCGTATTATTCAACATATCTTTTAAGGTGTTTATTCTCACTAATATTTTTGCATGTATATATTTATATAATATATATATTATGTAAATCTTCTTCAATATCTCTAAAATTTTAATTTTTAATAATATTAAAGTAGACTTACTTTAATATTATTAAAAATTAAAATTTTACATGGACAACTATAAACACTATAAATCTTTATTTTTTGGGTCAACACTATAAACATTCATTTATTCTTACATTTTTTGGGTGCCGAAATCATGGACAACTATGACTAAGAGATTACTCTAACTCTAACTTTTTCAACAAATTAACATTATCTAAATCTTTATTTATATTTACCTATTTTTTATAATACTCACTAGGATTTTCTATATTTTAAATTTTAAATAATTTATGAAGAAAAATACATTTACTTTTAAAATTCTAATTTATGTATGACAAAAATAATTAAAATAAAAAATCATGTGTACCATACAAAAATTCAGATCCAATTCACTCAAATCCAAAGCTGAGAAATTGCTAATCCACAACTTGACAACCACAAGGCTCGCTCTTGAATATTACAATTTTTTTTTATTTTTTTTTTTAATAATAATTTTATACTTAAATGATAAAAGAGTGATGTGCATCATTGTCCTGTCATAAATTGGTGTGCGGACTTCAAGCACTTATTTTGATAAAAGTCAGCACGAACAAGCTTGTGTAGTGAATGAGTCGTGCATGTCATGCTAATCATGCCTGACACAACTTATCCAAGCCATAACACAGGCAAAAATCAGGTAGCTCGGCATGATAGACACCTCTCATGAGAGAAAATAAAATCAACTCAAAGCTAAATTGATAGCAAGAAATTTTACACAAATTTATGATATTAACTACTAGGACATCTTCTCTCAAATGACCAAGATATCCAATATTTGAGTATTACTTTCTATTACAGCATCGCAGAGATAAATTGTATATCATTTAAATGTAAGAAACATATTTCTTTTTTATAATCTAAAAAAAAAAGTTTATGGAGTAATCAACATAATTCACTTGTCTTTGGAGCGCATGTATGATACACAAATTACGAAAAAAGACTTTTCAAGGGCATGGTTTAATGGATTTTCCTTGGTATTTATTATATTTAATCTTACGACATGTGTCAGGCTATTCCTTTTTTTTTTCCACATGGATTAGAAGACAAATATATGATACTAATTATATAAATCAATGATATTTTAATTACAAGGTATGATCGATTAGGTATATCACAACTGAAATCATTTTTACAAACTAAATTTTAAACAAATGATTTGAAATATTTGAGATATTTTCTTGGTATTAAAATTGGAAACTCAAGTGATATAACCTTTAAACTTATCTACACATGTTAACTCGCCAGTTAACTCTACTAGATATAAGATGAACATAGAAAAATTAAACTATGTGATAATAACTAAGCTTAATAATACATACATTATCAGTATAATTAATTATTTTCTAAATTTTTCTAGACATGTTCATATGTATGCAATATTTAAGATTCTCATAAATATGAAGAAAATTTTAGAATATTAAATTATATTTAGAGATTGTGAACATAGTCAAATAGATGTATATTTAAATTCTAATTAAACTCATTTGATTACATATATAAGATTCATCATAAATTTTTATATTTTTTTTACAAGAAACCTCATATCATGATAAAGTAAGAGAGTAATATCAAACAAGTCATGTTGTGTCAGGCAAGACATATACAATCTCACCAGGTTGTATTGTGCTAGCATGATGAAAAGGAACAAAGGCTCAGCAAGACTTAATGGCCTGATTGAGAAAACTGAGCATGCCAATTCATGTCGGATGAGGTTCAGACAAAGTTATGGCTCAACCTATGGATAACTCAGGCTAGCTTGAAGTAGCCACCACAACCCACATAAGCTACAAGCTTGGCTAGGCTATTATGCTAACCTAGCACGTACTAGACTAAGGGTAGGGCCCCCTACTTTTAAAATTTAAATTGCAAATATAGTGTATATGAAGAGCATACTACAAGATAAAATTAAATAATTATTAGCAAATGATGACATACATAAAAATAATGATATCGAGACTTAAAGTCGTGATGATTTAAACTATAAAGAGTGATATGTTATTTTTGTTGCACTGCATGCATTTCATTTCATACTAATTTAAGTATGACATTTTAAAAGTATATAGATGTATTTTCAAATTTGAGTGTATTTTTTTAATATATTATTTCATATTTGAAAATACACATCTAAATACTTTTAAAATTTCATACTTAAATTCGTATGAAATAAAATGCACGCAGTGCAACAAAAATAACATAGTGTCACTCTTTCTAGTTTAGATCATCACGGCTTTAAGTCTCAGTATTATTATTTTTATGTAAGTCATCATTTACTAACAACTATTTTATTTTATCTTTTAGTATGTGCTTCTTATGTAATAAGATTCTAATATTATGCTAGACAAAGGATGAGTAAGTAAATCATGTAATATTTATATAGAATATAAATTGTGAATTCATATGAGTTCCAACAACTCAATATGTCAAAAATTTTCATTTTATTAAGAAATATAATAAAATAATAATCGATATCTAAATATCTCATTATCGCATTCTTATTTAAAATAGTTCCTCGGCATTTACCACTAGAAAATTGAATGAATAAATCATTTCTAAATATGGTATTAATTTTTGTACTTAGAAGCTCACTAAAATTATTATATTTATTATTATAATATTTAAATAAATTATTTAATTATTTATAAACCAATCTCTAATTTTTATGATTAGTTCATGCAGGCATATATAAATTTCATAATGTATTATACTGCTTCAACTTTGACCTTAGGATCAATAAATATATCTAAGTAATAAAGAGATTAAATAAAAGATCAATATTTTAAATATTTTCTTTACATCATAATAGCTATGTCACCAAATATAGGTATTCTCTATATTGGATAAAAATATTACTTATGTAGCATATAAACCTGAGTACAATATAGGTTATAGAAGTATACAGAAAAACACATATTTATCGCATAAAAGATTTTTATAAATTTTGAAAAAAATGTCTCAATCTAATTCGTTAATTATTATTTCATAAATTTTATAATTAACATAAAATGATATCATATGTTAGTAGTCCATACATGAATCAAATATCAAATATGTTAAATTCTAATAATATTTAATATCTAATTAAAATTTCTTCTTTTTTAGACTTACTGACTTAGAGAATAAAAAACTTATAATTTGTTAGATGTCCTAGAATATTTTAATATATTATGTATCTATTCTAATAAAGAAAACTATTTTTAAATCAATTTGCACTATTATGATTTTAATGTGATACATATATCTAACGTAAAAAATTTCAACTATAAGACTATCTCTAATGATTATTATAAAAATAGTTATTGTCACACAATTATTTGAAAAATTATCAAATATTATACTAAATATTTTATTTTATATCTCATATTTCTTAAAGATCCTTGACTTCGAAAGATACTTAAAATTAACATAAGGATAGAGGATAGAAAATCTCATAAAATTCTAATATTCCTTTATTTTAGTATCTAGTTAGAATTGACAAAGTAAATGATAATGTATGCGAATATTTTATCATCCTAACTAATTCGAATGTCAAACATCACCGAGACCACTTTACTTTATTTACTGAGTTAATTAATTACTAATTATTATTTCATTTTATAATTTTATATTACGTCATTCTTACAAGTAATCCTATTAATCCAATAATAGACAGGCTGAAAATATTTTTACATATAATATTATAAATCTAGAATCTTTCAAAAATCTAAGAGGAGAACTCATGTTCACAATAAACTTAGTCATGCTTTCCCTTACAAACTCATAACAGTAAATAAAAAAAATTTATTGAACATGAAATTAATCCAAATTCAATTATCTCATCACATAGTTAGGTTTACCTAGAATTTAATGAATTATATTTTTTGTTATAGTATTCGATGTGTCTCATAAGATATCCAATCTTACCAATACTCTTTACAAATATATATTTTTTTAGAATACACACATTGTGCTGAATTTTTTCAATTCATCTAAAACTTTTATTTTTATTCTTAATAACATTAAATTGGGTTCACACTAAAGATGTTCATTTATTCTTATATTTTTTAGGTGCAATGGCAAAGATCGAACTACGACTGAAAGATAACTCAATCTCAGACCTTTCAGTTAAGTTGTTATCTAAATTAATATCCACTTTTTTTTATAATATTCATTATTTTTCATATTTTAAAATTTTATAATATTTTGAGTTGCAAAAGGATTTATTTATTTCTAAAATTATCTAAGAAATATAATTATAAAAAAAATCACGTTTCTTGCAAAAATTAAGACTCAAATCCAAAGTAGAGAAATCACAAATTTTCAACTACAAAGCTCGCCAAATTATATAAATTTACATTATAAAATAATATAAAAATAAAAATTTAAAAAATACAATTAATAATATTATAATATACAATTTATAGATTACAGATTTATCTACTAAATATGCCCAATGAGACAGCTTTAGATCATACAAAACTTTTTATAATTTGCACACCATATATATGCTCCCAAAAATTATGAATTTTTGCGGTTGTTGCATAAATACTTTTTTCCTCTAAATTATCAAATAAAAGAACATATTTCTCATATTTGGCTGATAGACAATCCATCTATATGATACAACAATAGAAAATAATAACCTAACAATACTTATTTTAGCTACCAGAGAGAAAGTATCTTATAAGTCAATATCATAAGTCTTTATTTTCACTAACAACCTAGCCTTAATTTTAATCAACCTTTTCCTAAGATCATGCCTTCATCATATACATCCATTTATAACCCAATATTAGCTTATCTACCAAATTTGGGCGATGTCACATATTGTTATATGTCATTCCACTCAATTTTTCCAACATAACTTATCGTAATGTTAGATGACTAAGTATCTCAGAAAGAATATCTAGAATCCTATAAGTATCATGTGAGAATATAAATCTAAAATACGTAGTACTAAAATAAAAATAATACAATACCCAAGAAAAAAAGCTAAGAAGCACGAACACGGACACGGAGATACGACACGGCAGGATACGGGGATATGATAAATTCTAAAAAACTAGGATACGGATACGGTTAGAATACGACATGATAAAAAAAATAAAAATAAAAATTATTAATTATAAATATTAGGTATTTTATAAAATTCATTAAATTAAATTAAATTAAATTATTTTATTATATAAAATAAATATATATTATTATTTTTTTAAAATAAAAAATATTTTATTTTATTTTATTAAAATATTTTATTTTATTTTATTTTTTAAAAATATTTTATTTTATGCACATCCCCACACAAATACGCCCACCCCTACCTCCCCCTCAAACATGCCCGCCCCTGTCTCTCCCCTCAATTTGTGCTGCCCCTGTCTCTCTCCTCAAATCGCGCCGCCCCTTCCTCTCCCCTCAAATCATGCCCGCTCCTGCCCCTTCCTCAAATCGCGTCCGCTCCCTGCCACACCCTCAGATCGCGACCGCCCCCTGCCAGTGGCCAACGTCGCCCATGATATGACGTTGGCCACCCGATATCCTCGGACGTCGGGCACTATAGGCATGGATACGGGTACCATGTGCCGACGCAACCATCCGATATGCCACGTGGCGTATCGGATACAGATTGTTGCAATGATATGCCACGTAGCATATCGGACACGTATCCGTGCCGTGTCCATGTCGTGTCTACGTGTCCAGGTGTCGGATACACGGACACGGCTGTAGGGAGTTGTGTCCGTGCTTCCTTGAAAAAAAGTGAGTAAAACACATCTTAGATTCCTCCCATAGTGCAATTCGAATCTTCAAGTCAGTACTTCAAGTTGGATCAACTGATATGACAAAAGAAATATCTGAAATAAATTGTAAACACATCAATCTAGAACATATTTTTAGATTGGGACCATCAAATCTTCCAACATTCATGATAATAATGTATAATGGGACACACACACCAAGTTCAAGTCCTAGGATCATTGCCCTAATAATATGTCACTGCTCTCCTCAAAACCAATCATGTTAGTCATATCAAGAGTGTGCATATGAGCATGGTCAATCATTACTCATTCATGAGAAATAACAATTGGATAAAAAAATGGACTTATTACTAAAGATGACAAATGGATCGAATAACTTGTGCCCAGCATATGGCACAACCATAATTATTAAAGGTGCGCCTAGCCTTGGGTAGAGGTGTCAAACGAGCCATGTCGGGCCAGCGTGGCCTGTTTTTAGTCAGCCCGACCGTGCTTCCATGCCGGTCCAGGCACGACACGGTTACTATTCCGTGTCGTGCCTAGCCCGGCACGGTTTCTTCAGGTCAGGCCATGCACGGACAGCCGGCAAGGCTGGTTATTTTACCATGTCGGGTAATGCCCGTACAGGCCGGTTTGAAAAATTTTAATTTTTTATTTATTTTCAATATTTATGTATTTATAAAATATACATTATATTAGATAATATTAAAAAATATTTAAATTGTAACTTAAATTATTAAATAGTTATAAATTTATTTTTTGTTTTAATTATGTTATAATTAGATTCATTAAAAGATTTATATTATAATTTCTTAGAATTAAATTATAGTATTTTTAATGAAATTTTTAAACACAAAAATAAATTAAGCACAGAATTTCTTTAATAAAAATTACAAAGTCACAAAGCAAAAAGTAAACCAAACGTCCAATCAGTCAATCCCAAACCAAAGTAAATACAATGTAAATAAAAAAACATACAAAATAAAATATCAAAATCAAAAATCAAAATCAATAATAATACAAAACTCATAAGCATAAGCATAAATATAACATAGGTATCGTGGTAGGGTGTCACGTGTCGGCATGTCACAATCCTGCAATCATCAATCATGAGGCATCAAGTGGCAATGGCATGTGGCGTGGCAACGTGCAACCTCATCAATCGTCGATTGGCATATCATGATCATCCTCAATCACAACATCAAAATCATTATCATATGGATCATCATCATCAGTAATCAACTCATCCATTTTCGCTACGACTGTAGTCCCTATCCCAGCAAGATCCTGGATGCTAAACCTCGAATCATCCGAGTCCTTCATGCATGCTAAGGCCTCAACAATATCTGGAAGTAATCTCGATTTCCTATCCGAAATCATATTCACTGCAACAGAAAAAAAAACTATGATGTTATGCTCGACATTGGAGGAGTCAGAAGATCTCGTGTCATCTTAGATAGCATGAAAAATGTGGACTTATATGATTTTCACCACTATAATATATCAAGATTCTTAGTATCAGAATATGATAGGATTGAGCAGTAATAGGTATTCAAGTACCAAGAAAGCTTACTCCTATGTGATTGTTCGCCCCGTCGTTCCCACTCACTAACTGAATAAAAAAATCTCATCTCCAAAGATAGTATCTATGTCCGTTCTCATAGTATCACTACTACTACCACCATACCCATAATTATTTAAGGCGCAAGGCGCACTGAGGCGCAAAAGCCTTTTGGGGCCTTAAGGCATAAGGCACACTTGAGGCGCGAGCTTTTTTATTTGAGGCGCACCCAGCCTAATACACATAGAAATTATACATTTTATTAAATATAGTCTTTAATTTTCATCTAATAATAAACTCAAGAACATCAAAGATAAAAATCACATATTAATAGTGCTCCTATCATCCAAACATTCAAAGTTTCAAAACAAAATAATAAATATTCAAAGTTCTAAAATAAAATAAACACTCATGTATCTATATCTAAATCTAAATCAAGAAAATCTTCATCAATATCATCCTCATCATCAATCTTCCACTCTCTCTCTTCTTCATCTTCCTCTTCCGATGAATAGATCATTTTTTAATCTTCATCAATCAAAGTAAGAGTAGGAGTATGTTTAGAGCTAGATGATCGTGACTTTGGTTTTTGTGTTGGTGTTTGTGTTTTGCTTGGTTTAACACGGACACGGACATGGGGATACGACATGGCAGGATACGAGGACACGACAAATTCTAAAAAACTAGGATACGGATATGACTAGGATACGTCATGATAAAAAAAAATAAAATTAAAAATAAAAATTATTTTCTTTATAAATATTAGGTATTTTATAACATAAATTAAATTAAATTAAAATATTTTAGTTTATAAAATAAATAAATATATTTTTATTTTATAAAATAAAAATATTGTATTTTATTTTATTTTATAAGATAATATTTATAATTATTTTATTTTATAAAATAATATTTTAAAATTATCTTATATTATATAAAAATATATTTTTTTATTTTATCTTATTAAAATATTTTATCTTATTTTAATGCCTGCCTGCCTTCCCCCTCAATTCCCGTCCACCTGCCTCCCCCCTCAATTCCTGCCCGCCTGCCTCCCCCCTCAATTCCCGCCCGCCTGCCTCCCCCCTCAATTCCCACCCGCCTGCCGCTCCCTCAATTCCTGCCCGTCCCCTGCCTCCCCCCCTCAATTCGCGCCTGCCCCTTGCCTCCCCCCTCAATTCGCGCTTGCCCCCTGCCTCCCCCCTCAAATCGCGCCTGCCCTCTGCCGCCCACTAGACGTCCGATACGCCACGTGGCGTATCAGATACTGATTTATCAATGATACGCCATGTAACATATCGGACACGTATCCATGCCGTGTCCTTGCTTCCTTGCCCACTGCGCCTCGCCTGAAGCGAGGCGTTTTTCCCGGGAGTGGTGGCGCCTGAGCTTTAGGCTCACCTCAGGAACGCCTTTCATAACTATGACCATACCTAATATCGTAGTATGTGAAAAAGTCAGTCAACTTCTCGTGAATGAACCTTTTAGGTTGGACTTCTAAGTTCATGCACGAGAAAATGTAGGTGATGGTATTATCTACCCTTTCTACCTTAATCCTAGGATCCATCCATACAGTGAGCCAATAAAGAGATGGAATGGTAGAATAGTACTTTAAGTACTTGGTTTTCATCTCTGCAACCATATAGTTAAGTATCGAGTTAGCTTGATACTTCCTAAAAATGCTATTAATATTGTATATGCACCTGAGTGTAATACAAGTCATGAGAGTATAAACCGATGAACATATGTTCATCGTGTCATAAAAAACATTTAAAATTTAATAAATGAAATTCCTGTAGCCCTGTCACTATTATCAATAAAAAGTTCGTCACTCTTACTATTGACGTAGTCGAATATCACGTGTTCGTATTCAACACATAACTCCAATATTAAGTACATGTAATTCCAATGGTATCTCACATTCAATTGAAATTTTTTCTTTTTAAGATTCATAAACAAACAAAAAATATCAAACTCCTATTGTCTGCGAGGCGTACAAATTTATATTAGTGAATTACGTATATTATCCAAAGCGAGATAACACACCTTCATACCCGCTTGTACAATCAGATTAATCACGTGACACATGCAATTGGCATGAAAAATCTTTCCTACTGGTACGTCTCGAATATTCCTAACAAACATGTTAATCATTACTACATTATTATATACGTTATCGAATGTGATACTAAAAATTTTATTTTGAATTTTATATTCTTTAAAGATCATCATAAACTCAAAAATAGCCGGGCTACCATGAGGATGGAGAATCTCATAGAATCCTAAAATTTTTTTATTCATTTTTCATTTAGAATTTATATAGTGAACAGTGAGACAGACATAAGATGAATCATCGTGGCTTGTCTTGATATCAGACATCACGGACATCACTCCACGATATGCCATAAATTCATTAATTATTAATAATTTTTCTAACTTATAAAATTGTAGTATGTCGTTCCTAGATATGGACCTAGAAATCCTACGATAAGCATGCTAAAAATATATCTGCATGATACTCACTATCATTAGATCTTCTGAAAATCCGATCGGAAGGCTTATCAATGTGATAGGTTTAGTCATGTCTTTCCTACCCAATTTACTATGGTATATGAAGAAAATAAACTTTGAAACTGAACTCGATCCAGCCTCAAAAAATACACTACTAAGTTTGGTTTGCCTAGGATCTAATGCACCATATTTTTTGGTGCATATTTCGGCATGTCTTTTAATGTGTCATATCCTAAATGTACTCTTACAAGTTAAAATTCTCAAATAATATTTGTACTGTGTCATTTCTTCTTTCTTATCCCTAATATTTTTTGTATTATTATATTAAAATGAGTCCAGACTAGAAAAATCCTCATAATTTTTTATTGTTTAGCTATTTGGGTTGGATGATTGGTAAAACAAAAGTTTCAGCAGCCTAGGACATTTGTATAAGATTTTTATTTTCTAAATTTCAATATGTTTCATTAATATTAGTCATTTTTTTAGTTTTTTTTAGACAAGAGATAGAGCCTAGATAATAGAAATAGATTAAAGAGAAGAGACTAGAGAGAGAGAAAAAATAAAAAAAAATACTAATTATTTTTAAATATTAATTATTAAGTTAAAAGTTTTAGTTAAATAATAAACAAAAATTAAAAATACCCGTAAAGCAATAAGGTAGAGGACATGGACCACAGTCCATGCCAAAGTTCAAACTTCCAAAGTCAAGCCCAAGTTGGGAGTCCCAAAAAACCGAGATGAATGCCGAAATCCCAAGAAAGAGAAAATTTGAGAGAGAATTTATGTTTTTGAAAAACATAAAAATTATAGAGAGAGAGAGAGAGACTTTTATATATTATAGGAATGATTTTTTAAAAGTAATTTTTATGTATTTTTAAAATTTTTTATTGATAATTAGGGGCAGAATCATGAGGGCCGTCGTATTCTTCCCCATAACCGTTGGAGACGAAATCCAAACGCTAAAATTCAAATTATTTTTTTTAATATCGAACCATTGGGGGGGATTGGAGGTGGGCTTGCGAGTCGGGTGGGAAAGGGTGGAGTAGAGGTGTCAACTGGGTCGGGCCGGCCCTGCCCGGCATGAGGCACGGCACGATTCAGCCGTGCCTAACCTGGCCCGGCACTGAAATTTTCCGTGTCCGGGCTCGTGTCGTGCCAGACTACAACACAATCATGTTGTGCCATGCCGAGGCCAAACGAGCCTCGTGTCGTGCCTGGCCCGACACGGTATCGTGCCGAAACCATTTTTTTTTAAATTAGGGTTACAGGGATGCCAAAACCCTAATTTTTTTTAAATTAGGGTTCGGCCCGACCGGGCCGAACCCAATAGATCGTGTCGCGGGCCCGTGCCAGGCTAAACTCCACAAAAACGTTCCGGGCTAGGCACGGCATGGTACAATAACCATGTCGTGCATAGTCTGGCACAAAAGCACGGTCGGGCCTAAAAAAATAGGTCAGGCCGGCCTGGCACGTCCTATTTGACACCTCTAGAGTGGAGTGGAATCGGACCCAGGCCCGGGCAATTTCCGAAAAGCTGCTGCCATGCCACTGGTGCTGGGTGTGGCGGTGTTACCATACCAACAGGTCACAAAACCATGTCGGGCAAGACATAGCACGAGGCCCGAGTGGCCTCGGCATGGCACGGCACGGTTGGTGCCATAGACAGGCATGGCACGAGCATGGGCACGAAAAATTCTTGTGTCGAGCTGGCCCAGGCACGGCCGAATCGTGCCTTGCCTCGTGCCTGGCCAACCTAGGCTGGCCTGGTTGACACCTCTAGCCTAGGCTGAGGCGAGCCAATTTGTGGATGGCACAAAAAGACATGTCTTGCAACAAGCATTCCTGATGGGAGGCACATCTAAATTGAATCCTAAACACATGTGTCCCTACCCACATGACAAATAATCCTAAAACAGACCCCCTCCCCCCACACAAATAATCCCATACACAAAAGAGCTATTGGAGCTAAAGCACGAGCAACTAGAGCTGAGAAGCTAAAGATTTATACAAGTGCTAATACAAGTTCAACCAAAACACCAACATTATAAATCATAAAACTCTAAACATACTCCTATTATTACTTTTGATTGATAAAAATGAAATGATTACTTATTTATTGGAAGAGGAATATAAAGAAAAAAAAGAATTCACGAATGATGATGAAAAGAATAATAACGACAATAATTTTATGAAAATTAAAATTTGAGAAAGACTAATGAGTATTTATTTTATTTATCTTTTTGAACTTTTATTTTTTATTATGAAGAAAGTTGCATTAATGAAATTTTATTTTTTTATTTCATGTGATATATTTGATATTTAAAGTTTAAATTATATTTGTTGAACTATTACAATTTAAATATTTTTTTTTATAATTTTGAATGATTGTGATGAGGAAAAATATGAATGATATTTGATTTTTATTTTTGATATTATTTATGTGATTGTATTTCATTAATATATAAAAATTATAGATAATTATTTAGTAAAATATATAATTTTTATATATTTTTGTAGAGTGTACATCACAAATAAAAGTTCACACCTTAATTGTGCCTTGCGCCTCAAAACTCCAAAATGATTTTGTACCTCGGTGAACCTTGCACCTCAAATAACTATGCGCACAACACACAAAAACTATGTCAAGCACATTATGACATGACCAAGAATCATGCCATATTGGGTATGGGCAGACCTGAAACTTCCACACTGAGTAGCATGAACCTGCCAAAGCAAGTGAACTTCACATGATATTATTTATTTATTAAAAAAGGAACATGAGTTCCACATTCCTTTTTTTATTTATTTTTCAGAAGGGGGTGCACTAAATCCACGTGCCCCATTTCAAAAAGGAACGTGAGTTCCACATGCCTTTTTTTATTTATTTTTCAGAAGGGGGTGCATTAAATGTCTAAATCCATGTGACCCATTTAAAAAAGGAACGTGAGTTCCACATGCCGTAGACAAGACAATGATGCACATTACCATCGACAATGACATGCCACTATTTAATATTAAAAAAAATAGAAAAAACATTTTTTAAAATAACTATTAAATTTATGTTCAACAATTCTAAACAGAAAATCCAATGATTATTGGATTTCTGCCAACAAAAAAAAAATAATATTTAAATTTTTTTAAAAAATATAAATAAGTAAATAACAGTTATATTTTTTACACTCAAATTATAATATTTTATCTCTCTAATTCTCTATAAAATCTCAATTATAATAGTACGCTGTTCATTTTTTTTATTTTTATTCAAATAGTATAAAATTTAATAAATTATTATGGTTGACTAGAAAGTCATGCGTCCACAATCAACAGAAAATAAATTACAGATGCAAACTTGTAATTGATCATCTTTGGATTCGTGTCCATTAAAAAATTAAAAAATTAAAAAATTAAACATATATTTGCAAGATACATAATTTTTTACAAGATACATAATTTTAACATATATCTGCGGACTAATTTTTTACAAGATACATAATCTTTGGATTCGTGTCCATTAATATATGCGGACTAATTTTTTACAAGATACATAATTTTTTTATTCAACATATATTTTGTACTAGATAATTTAAAAAATTAAAAAATCTCTCTCACTCAAAACTCTCTAATAATAAAAAAAATTAAAAATTATTATTATAAAAATAAATTAAATATTAATTTAGATAATAACAACTTGAATAAAAGTCAATTTCTAAATTATCTCATAGTCATAGATCAACATCGACTCAGACATCTGCAGAACATTGGATTAATAAACAAATTTATTTAATATAATTTCACATTAAAATTATTAAAAATAAAAATTCTAAAGAAATAAAAAAAGATTCAGTATAATATATATATTATAAAAATATATATACCAGTAAAACTAGTACAAGCTAAACAATATACCAAGAAAATAGTGCATTATATCCCAAATAACTCCAACTAAGTGGTGAGATCATTAAATTTAAATCAATTTCAAGTTCAATAATCTTTATTATTTACTATCATGAGTATGCAAGGAATGACATAGCTAAGTTTATTGCTAGCATTAGTCTTATAATTAAATTTTCAAAATATATTATACTAATTTATTGTATTCATGAATACTTTCAGCTCACTTATTATATGATCCATGGGTCAACCTATAAGACTAACATAAAAAAATTATAAAATAAAAAAAATAATTAATAATTAAAAAACTTAAGAAATAAAATTGAGTGGTCTTAGTGATTTTCATCATTTAGAATAATCATAATGATAATGCATTCACATGCATCATCATCCATTATATTAATTTTAACTAGAAACTAAATAGAAGAATATTAAAATTTCATGAAATCTTTCATCCTCATGATAACTTTATTATATATAAGTGTATAACATGAATTATTAAAAAATACGAGATACAAAATAAAAAATATATAGTATATCATTTGATAATATTTCAAATAATAGAATCATAATAAATATTTTTATAAGAATTATTAAAAATAATCCGTTAACTAACATTTTTCAAGTTGAGTATATATATAACATAAAAATTAATAGTAAAAGCCAACTTAAAAATAATTTCCCCTTGTCAGAAGAAATACAAAACACATTAAAATATATTTGAATATCCAGCAAATTACAAAACTTTACAGTCTATGTAAATCAATAAACTTAAAAAAAATTCAACTAGATATTAAATACAATTAGATTTCTATAGATCTAATGTTGGATTGATATACATATGTTGATTACTAACATATAATATTTAACTACATTAATAATAAAACCAATAAAATACTAATCAAACTGTAATATAAATTTTTCTTTTTAAAATTTATAAAATTATTTATGATATAATAAATTTATATTTGTCAATATACATTCTAATATCATGCATTATACTTATGTGCATATGCACCATAAGTAATCTCTTTAAGCAATAAAAAAAATATCTATTTTTTGAGGACATGATTATTAAGATGTAAAAATATATATTCAAAATATTAGTTCCCAATTTCAACTCTTTCTTGCTTAGATATATGTATGAATCTTAGGATTAAATAAAAAAGTATTTAAAATATTATCATATTCATATCAAATTTTATGAAATAAACACAAGAACTAGATGATCGTATTTATGAATAATTAAATAATATATTTAAATATTACAAAAAAATATACATTATTTTTAATGAGTCTCTGAATACAAAAATCAATATCATATTTGAAGATGATAATTTTTTTATTTAGTTGGATAAGGACAACTCACAAGTCGAGTGTTTATAAATAATAAAAAAATAAATACAATAATAGAAAATAATAGAAAATAAACTAAATTTCAATAAGTACATATTTAACTAATATTATGTGTTTATATTCTAATTATGCATCGAAAGAACTAAATAATATTTTTGCTTTTTATTAGTCATGAATATTTGTATTGACTAGCATTATATTAAACACATTCATTTTGTGGTCAAGGGAATCTCACTCTTAATAAGATTTTTCTAAAAAACAAAACTATTTGTTTTCAAAACATTATTTTAAAAAGTCAATTTGGAGTCTAATCATGATTCGATAAGCTTGTCTTTAATGTGCTCAAGCAAAATATAGCTACATATTTATCATTTAAAGTATTTATATGCTTAGAATATCTTTGTGTCACTCATTTTAATGTGTTTGAAAAAGAAACATTCTACGAGTTATCATCAAACTCATTATTTAGTTTTGTTTACATGCAATAAAATTGAAATAAGTTTTATGTATTGTCTTAAAACTCTCTCTTTAGTTTCATTTCAATGTGTTCGGACAAGAAGAATTTCAAAAATTACCTTGAAAGTTATTATTTGATATCATTCAAATATGTTCAAATGAAATGAGTCTTACCATCAATATAATAATAAACAATAAAAATAAAACTATACAGTTAAAAATTACATCTCTCATCAAGCTAATATAAAGTCCAGAAGATCAAGATTAAAAAAATAAAGCTAAGGCATGGGCACTGACCTAAGGGTTTCGGGTTGGTCCAACCCAACATGAACCATGCATGAACTTTTGCACCAAAAGATTAATGTGCTATGTCAGGCAGCCACTTTTTGAGGCGTACTGAGTCAGCACAGCCCAAATACCAAACCAGGTCATGTCCAGCACAACACAATGATAATTTAGGAAAAAAAAAAGTCGTGTCAGCCTAACACTATCAGCTTGACACCTCTAACACTCAATTTCACAACAAGTATATTTTTAATTTGTTTTGGTATTTGTGGATGATTAGTCCCGGGATTTCTCCTTGGGGGTTTCCTAATCAAAGGGATGAGTAAAAAATATTATGTTTAGTTCCTGGACAAGTTGCCCTTGAATTTTTCTCTTGTAAAATTTTTCACACATAAAAAGTAAGGTACTTGTACCTTAAATATTGTTTGTATACTTTTATTTATATATTCGATTGCTAGTGAAATATTTGTAGAATATTAATGATTAAATATTCAAATTGAATTATACATGATTTTATTTTCTAGTTGTATGTGATTTATCAAATTATTCTTTTTGTGACTAGTATATGGGTTTACACAAACTAATATAATTTATGTTAGTATAAATATGTGATCAGGCAAGTTTCTGTTTATCCCATTACCTCTAAGTGGTTTTAGAAAAACACTTCAAAATCCACATATAATTGGTGTTTGTTCCAATATCTTCAAATGAAACAATATTAAATCAAGTGGTTTAACAATCAAGCTTTGAGTTTCCTCACATTTAAATATGCAAACAAGTGTCGTAGGTGTTCATGTTCATTTGAGATATTATCTGTCATCCATACACTAGGAAAGATCTTGCATTTCAGAACTGAAAAATATAAGTTTCGAATTTTAGATACGTACCAGTTGTATCTGTGAACCAAAATGTCTACGGACAATGATATCAGCAACAGCCTGGATTAAAAACAAACATTAGGCATACAATGATCAGAAATCAAATTGTGTGAAAGCAATTGCATCTTGCAATTTATGTTGGATCCCAACTAGGAACCCCTTTCAGATTAAGATCATCCAAGCTGCTTCTTTCCATTTTTTAGAATCAAAAAACTAGATAAATAAAGTAAAATCCAAGTATAACAAGGAGTGCATTCTTGCATGCTAGTGAAAATTATAGATCTTTGAAAAATAATTAAAATCTCTTCTTTGTATACATGTATCATATAGTAACATAGGACAACACATCCCACAAAACACTTGTATCATTGGACTAGATTGGACAAAGATAGAACAATTGCAGAGAGGACCCATGTGTTGCTCAATCCAGTCCAATGTAAAAAAACACTTATATCACAATTTAACAAACAAAATAAAAAATTAAAATTGAAGATCAAAAACCATATATGAATGACTACACAATTACGTATATTATATGATTTTCATTAGTTTGTTTCATTGTATTTTTAACTTGTAAATGTATGGGTCACATTCTGATAAATCTCTGGAAAAACATATAATACCAAATGATAAGAATCTAATCACTAAATCTACTAATCGCAGTTAAATCAATTAATATAAACATCATCTCATCAATTTTCTCACACTTATATCCCGATTGCATAATAAATAATCTAATCATGATCAATCAATTCATATGTCAATACCTAGGAAATATTTTCATATAAATAAAATATATCACAATATAATAAGACAGCCAAATCTCATACTTTCTTACATATATGATAAGAACCAAATATATTAGGCTTACTCAAATTAATCAATCATCACAGATAAGCACATAACTATTTGAGGTGCCTTAGCATGGCCCGGCATGGCCAAACTTGTGCATGAAACAGGCACTGACCATGCCAGGCCTGGAGGGTCAGCTTGATTGCCTTTTCACCAAGCCACAGCTAGCCGTTAGCCCAAGCCCAGGCTAGCCTAAGTTTGAATAGTGTTGAACCAAACATGGTTCAAACCTTGTGCCCAAATTGTGTTAGGCTAGCATGCGGGTCATCAGGTCGGGCTGCCCTGTTAATAGGCATGTCCAAAGTTTTAAAAGTCGAAAGCGTAAGGCGAGACATTTTTGTATTTGTGAGGCGAGGCGTAAGCCTCGAGGCGTTGAGGCGTAAGCTTTTTGAACCTCACAATATATAATTAATTAATATTTTAAAATATATAAAATAAAATAAAATAAAATAACATAAATAAAAACATGAAAACAATTCATTAGGATTATTTAAAAACATAACCAAATCATGAAATAAGAAGTAGAGTAAATTATTTTAATTTAAATCCTCCTCTCCAAGGTCATCATCATCCTCATCCAATGTATCAAAAGTAGGAAAATGTTCACTATCATGTAACCCCATTTCATGTAAATCTTCATCTTTATCAATTGGTGTCAAATTGAACTCCTTCACTTTGCCTTTGCCTCCACTTGTACCTAGTATAAATTATTAATGAGGTGTAAATATTATAAGTTTTTTTATTAAATTTAATCAAATTTATGACTTCAATTTTTGAGTACTTACTTGGAGGAACTCATTCTAAAAAAAACACCAATAATAATATTCACATCTCTATATAACAATATAATTGACAAAAAAATAATAACAAGACATAATTGAAAGGAATTTAAAAATGAAATTCATAATTTAATTGGTTTAAATTTTAAAAAGCCAATATTTTTTTAGAGGAATTTAAAATGAAATTAAAAATTTAATTCGTTTAAATTTTAAAAAGTCAATATTTTTTTAGAGGAATTTAAAAAAAAAATCGAAAGGCTGTTTAAGGCTGTTTGAATTTTTTTTTTTTAAAAAGATGATTGATAAGCTGAAGCTAAAGCTCCAATTACCTTAAATAAAAAAAAATTAAGAATAAAAGAGATTGGATGAATATCTTTTAAATTATTTAACAAAAAAAATAGACAAAAAAAATTGAAGGGGGGGTGGAATCGGGATTTCGAAGGGGGGGGGGGTGGATTCGGGATTTCGAGGGGGGGGGGGGTGGATTCGGGATTTCGAAGGGGGGGGGGGTGGATTCGGGATTTCGAAGGGGGGGGGGGGTGGATTCGGGATTTCGAAGGGGGGGGGGTGGATTCGGGATTTCGAAGGGGGGGGGGTGGATTCGGGATTTCGAAGGGGGGGGGGGGGATCGGGATTTCGAAGAAGGGGGATCGGGAGGTCGCCGAGGAGGGGAGGAATCGGGAGAGAAGACATACCTGGAAATCAGGATTTTGTGCATAAATGGGTCGCCGCTTGAGGTAGGGTTTCGGGTTTGAGCTTTTCTACTTTTCTCCCCAATCAGTTTTCGAGCTTTCGATTTAGTTTGAGAAAGCTTTTGATTTAGTTATCCATTTCATGTGTTACGCTTTTCTTTCGACGCCTCAACGCGTTTTTCCGCCGCCTCGCCCTGAAGCGCGCATCAAGGCGCGCCTGGAAACCACCTTTGAATACAGTGGGCATGTCAAACTGATATAACTCATTTGTCACCTCTAATAATTATGTATCAACTACTAACCACTTATCTAAATTAATCTTAGATTAGTTATTTCATATGGTAATACATTGATTATCATTATTTATTATTATTAAATAATATGCAGCAAACACATCAAAAACTACCTAAAAAACAAATCCCATTGTTTGTAGCATGTAGCAAAATGATAAATTTGCCACTAGATAGTAGATAGCAAACACTACCACTGCACCGTACACACATCATTGCGCAGGCACGTCTCGACTGGGCACCTTCACACTAAAACATCGACACACTACCACTACATAGTGGACATGCTAAAATTGTACAAGCATACCTCCACTGTGCACCTTTACACTATCATTGCACAACAACAAGCACAGCAACCACATAGTACACACATCACTTTTTCACAAGCACAATTCCATTATGCACCTTCACATTGAATACTTGATGACAATAAAAGGTTGACATTGATATCTAATGAAACATAAATGGTTGGTTGATGTTACATTTCCCACAGAATTATAGATGTCTTCACCCCGAAACTTCTCTAATACCATGTTATTAAAAATGACAAAGATAGTTCACTATCCCTCAGATCAATCATTTATATATAGTTAGGGTTAAGGCAACCCACTTACCGGGTGTTTTCATCCAATTGAAGAAAAATAGCAAATAATTAAAATAAAATAAAAAGAGCAATTAAACTCAAGGATATTAATAATCCTACAATAGATCAATCAACAAATATCTTCTTGATAGTTCAAAGAAAATCTCCGCTTTCTCATCTTTTCTACATCCTTTATATGATGAATTTAGACACACTAATTTGAGATGAAAGTATTAAGATATATAATATTTCTTGTATTTATTTTACTTTTTTTTTATTTTCCAATTTTGTATTCATCTTATAATTAGCTTAGATAGTGTAGTGCCCATAGCAATGAGGTTCTCTGATCATATATGTATACATATTCATATTTTTCAGATTAATAAAATGATACTAATTTCATTCTCAATGTAACAAGTCATGACACCAAAAGGTTTGGATAAATCTATAGCTAGTCTTGAGAGAATAGTATCATATTAAACTTTATATATATTGATGTATCATTGAATAGACTTTACATAAATCCTTGTATGGTGTGAACAGACCAATCACGACCTTAATACTTCGAAACATATGTCACTACTACTTGGGATGCACACCCAACAACTATGTCAAGTATATTCAACCCTCCTGTAATGTAAGCACTAAGAGAGCTCTTACACCTCTCCTTATGTTTCTATTCATACCACCACTCTATGTTCCAACGAAACTATTGTAGGACTTGTTTGTCCTAAAAAATACCTCAATTCTTGATAAATATCAAAAATAAATGAGAATGTCAGCTCCCTAAAGATCTAACTCTAGAAGATGAAATAATTATCTAAGAATAAATATAAATAAAACACCTTAAGAAATTGTTCTTTTTGCATCAATGCTAGTTAAGGATCAACCTAAACGGGAAAAAACTATTTGATAAATTATTAACCAGATGAATAAGATAGAATAAAAAGTATAGTAGGACTGATTTTCTATTTTGAAATTTTCAAACTCGTCATGTACATCAAAATTTCCTAACAAGAAGTTTACATAATAAATATTACTAAAGTTTTTCAACTCAATTAATTGTCATAACAAAAACAATAATTATGAATCAACTTATTGAAAAACATTTCTATTAAACCCAAAAATTAATGTTACTAAGAATATATCTGATCTATCAACATTTAGTATGTAATAATAGTACTATAAAAAATAATAAGCTTATGTTTTGAATCACCTATAAGGAACTTAAAAAATATATATTAGTCTAGACCTATTCAGCATTGTACAATCAAGTCAACCCAATCCAATCGAGTTAATAAAATTAGAGATTCATGTACCTAAATATAAAAAACGCAAAAAATTTTCTAAAACTTCCTAAAATCAAGATGTTACATTATCATTAGCGGAGGTTTTTCTTACTGGAAAAAGTGACAACTAGCAATAGTTATTAGTAGCTGATTATATAAATAGTGACAATAGGTCAATTTCTCAATTCTAATATCAAGTTAAGAGAAAAAACAAGATAGCATATATTGATATTATTGAATATTTTCTTTCTATCTTGTAGATTATATTTTAACATGATATTAAAGTTAAACAGTCATATTGTTATAAACCCTAGCAGGGCACAATAGGCACATAGTAAATTTGACATATGAAATACTAGTTGACATAATTGATGAGCACAAACCCTAAGTATGCACAACCCCTAAGCACACATTATGCACAACAGACATGCATAGTATGCAGACATGATAAATTTTAAATATAGTATACATATTATATAAAGATATGACATATAAGAAAAAGATATTGACAAATATTATCATAGTGGAAGACAACAATGTTACAAAATTTTGAGAGAGACATGACGACAATCATAAGTATTCAAAAGTTATCAGAATTTCTTCACCATGACACTTAAAAAAATTATACAAAGCTCCTCTATAAGTCATCATATATTTCTCATCTGTCATATATTATTTCTCTCATTTCAGCCTCCTAGTTTATGACTCAAGAGTTAATAGTCACATTATAGATAATTAATCATTCATTACTCTACGTTCTTGTTCCCTGAATGTGACAACAATCAATAATAATTCATCAAAAATCTATGATTATAATAATATTTAACTTAATATTTTATTTCTTTTATGTGTTTTTTATTACTGATTATCCTATTAATTGTTTTTCTATAAGTTATTTTTTAAGAGAACTCAATTTTTATTTTATTTTTTCTTTAGATATTATCTTGCAGGATTAAAAAACTTTGAAAATACTTGATTTAAAATTGATCATTATGGATTGTGTATTTTCTTATATAGAAGGTTATTCCACAAGGTGCTTAGACTTAGTCACTAATATTTTCTCAAGCTAATAATATTGGATTCTAGTTTTAGAAATATCTCTACACTAGATAGTGAGATATGTCAATTCAAATAATATACTAGAATTTCATATCCGATCCACCATATTTGTGTGGGTAAGGACTCATTCAATTTAAAACATTAAGATGTATGTGGATCTAATAAAAATAAGACTTTAGATGACTTTAAATATTTTATCATTTTTAATGATAATTATTTATATTTTACTTAGTTATCTTCTATTTTAGATCACAAAATTTTTTTATTTTTTGATCATTAATAAAAAAAATCAATTTAACAAAAATATAAAAATTTTTAGGAATGATAATATATTAAAATATATTACTGATAATTTTAGTACTTATTTTGATCATGAGATCGTACAACAAATTTACCATACTAGCTCACCCCCACATAACATAATTACAGATAAAAAGAATAGATATTTTGCTAATATAATTCAAATTTTCATCTTTGATAGAACTATTTCAAAATATTTTTAAGAAATTATAATTTTAACCACTATTTACATTATCAACCAAATATATTCTTCTATCATTCTCACCGTATGTCCTTTCTAGATCTTGCATCCAGAAAAAAATTATTAAATTTATCTTACAAAATCTTTTAAGGTATTTATTTTATTCAGGATCAATTCTTAAAACATGACAAGATAGCATATAAGATGATAAGTGTGTCTTTCTTGATTACTCTGGTAACCATAAAAGATACAAATAATATTCATTTGAGACTGATAGAATATTGATGACTACTAACATTATATTTTTAGCATTACTCATTTTTTAACAAACTTTAAAAAATAATAACTCAAAGATAAATCTATATTTATTACTTTTTTTTTACTTGTATGCAATCCCACATAGGCCTCCATTTAGGAGAGAAACTCACCTCTCAACTATATTTAAACTTGGTTCACATTATGATTATACTCCTATGGAGTCATCTTATATATACCAACAATCTAATAAACTCCCAATTCTATTTCACTCCTAACTCAGAATGAAGTGAAAATAGTGACTTGACCAAATATGACTTAAAATCTATATTAAGAGAAATTAACATACATAATTTGTTCAAAACAAATAAGAATCTCCTGATATATTAGATGGTCCTGCAACAAACTCTTTTGATCTTAATTTTTGAATACTTTCTAGAAAAAAAAAAGCCATGCACAATATTCAATTCCAAAAATATTGTCATATTCATATTCTTTTTTTTTTGACTTCCTTTATTATTTCTTTTGACGATACAAGAACATATAGATCTCCTTTTAAGATATTATCTCACTCAGAATAGAGTCATATCATATTAGAAGAGATAAATAATCTCAACTCTAAAGGGACATGAGAACTATAACTTATTGGAATGTGTGTTGTTAGTTACAGATAAATATTCATTATGAAAACTAATCTAAATGAAAAGATAAATCATCATAATTCAATATTTAGTATAAGAGAAATCACTTAGATATTTAATATGAATTACCAAAATTTTTTTCATTAATCATCAAAATGACCTCAGTACAAATTTTTACATCACTAAAAATATCTCAGATGAAGAATGCATCAGCTATACATGAAAAATATTTTTTTCCAATGTGGCCTCGAGGAGAAAATGTATTTAGAGCAGTAACCAAAATTTCAAGCAATATAGTCAGACCCAAAATGTAGATAATGAATGTAGTATATGATATGAAATAGTGACTAGAGCTTATTTTGTAATATTTTCATTAATAATTACCTCTTTTGGATTGCAAATGTGTGTAATAGATTTTTTTTCCCAAGTGAGCTCTGATAGCAAGTTTATCATCTTGATTGTACACGTAGTAGACATTCTTATTATAGAAAATGATGAGTTAAGATTTATTCAATTCAATGAGTATTTTCAATCATAATTTCTAGTATAAAATCTTGAATGATTCAAATATTTTCTCGGAATAGAAATTGTTAACTCTAAGAAAGAGATTATATTATCATAAATGAGATATGTAATTGATACAATGACAAATATGAGTTTCTTAGGTTGTGCTCTCGTAGATTTTTTGATTAAGCCATGTAGTAATTTCTTGTCCGAAGTTATACATCTAATTGACTCAACTATATATAAAAAAATTTTATAAAAGATTAACAATCTAGCTATCATCAGATCAAATATAACTTATATAATCCGTATAATTTATAATTTTCTAAATTATTCACAACAAGTTCACTTAAATGCAACTCTTCGCATATAGTTATTTTGATATCTAGTATAGTTAGCTGGGTATCAAGATTTGTTTCAGTATCACAAGTATCGACAGTTAGCTGGGTATCAAGATTTAAGTTAGACATCAACTTACATTGAGATAAAAACCACTATGTGATTTTGTACTTTCTTAAAAATAATCTCTTAAAAAAATAAGAGCAAACAATTATTTTGATATCTAGTGTTGAGACATAATTCAAAACAATGACAACAATTACTTCTAAGATACTTTAAATTAGACATCTTCATAAAAATTTTGGGTATCATTTTGCTTCTTCTACAATTATTTATTATGATAGTTAAGAAGCATGGCATTTATACTTAAATCTGATATTTCATGAATAAAAAAAGTATATAAATGTTGATTATTCTTTTCTCAAAAAGAAGATAAAGAATAAAATTATTATTATTATCTATATTCTATAAAAGATCAGCCATTATATATCTTTACAAATGACTTGAAGAGACCTCAGCTCATATTTCTTTCCTTCAAACTGAGAGGGATGTTTTATTTTTTTTTTTTCAATTTACATTATGGATGGGAACATCCAACATGTGAGCTGCTCCAATCCAAAGAACCTAGTAATTATAGAAACACTCCTTTTCTATGATCACTCTTTTTCCTAAGTTAAAATATACAACTCAAGACAAAAAAAATAAAAAGGTATAACAAAAGTATAATCCTATAATCCCAACAAACTCAATTCATACAGTTAACAAATTAACTTAAAAATTGGCTAACGAGCAAATTTGATTAATTTTATTGTTATGACTGAAAAGAAGAGCAACTGAAGTCATTGTTAAATTATATGCCAGATTATTTTATTTGTTTACCTTCATCTCTGTCTGCGTTAAATAAGGTTGTCCATCAGGATCCCTTGAAAGATGAACTTTCTGCCCTCGTGTTTCTCCAACATCTAGCCATTCATTGCATACCTCATGTTGCTGCCACATTGATTCCATATCCAGTGGATCCACGCAATCATTCCAATATTTGAAGCTGATGGCCATCCTCTTGCTTGCATTCTGAAAGGTCATGCAATCAAAACAATTAGAATTAAGTTTACATAACCAAAAAAATAGTTAGTAGAAGTATAGTGCCATATAATTCCTTGGTGGACTTCCAAAATCAAATACAAAATCTAACATTTTTTGCCAGCATTTCAATTAAAAACCACCACTAAAACATTAAAAATAAACAAATGAGAATTGATTGAAAAACTATTGTGTAAAAGAAAGATGAGATATCGATATTACAAATTGTCGTATAATTATCATATTCTCTGAACACTATATATAAATAAACAAAATAAAAGTAATAAAAAGATTATTGAGGTCTTATTCACCTTTTACAATGTTTTAAGTTGTTTGATGAGAGCATTCAACATGAGGTTTGTCACAAAATAGCATGTATTTGTTATTGATCATTAAGTATTTTTTTTATATATTTCAACTTATAACATAGTATCAACGCCATATTTATGTATGTGGGTAAGGGTTTTCAAACCCTAGAGGGGGTGTACAAAAATCTGTAACAAAAAAAGGGTGGGAAATGCAGCCACACATATTGCACAAGCACGTGCACGATGGAGGTACGCACGCAGAGATTAGCACACGCAATGAAATGAGACACATGCAAAATAAGGGAAGCATTCACGCATCATTGGCAATAGTAAATGCACAGTAAAGGCAAGTGATCCACGTATCGCTTTTTCAGCAAACCCTAGCCGACAGGGCAATGACTGGCAACCAGCAGAAAACAGTGAAAAAAGCCGGAAAATGATATTTATTGTACAAAAACCCTAGTCCCTATCTAGAATTCTAAGAGATTTGTAAAAAAAAAAATAGGTACATTATATTCTATATTCTTTAAAGGAACCACTTTTTTGTGGCATGTATATATTATAATAACAGAAATATATGAAAAAAAATCACAATTCAACATATTCATTAAAGGAGGATAAATCACATCATACATAATTATTAGATATTATTTTTAAAAAAGAGACAGAGAACATTACACAACAATGAAAACAGAAAGTTGATAGTCATAGTTATCCAAAGATACTCATAGAATTTATCCATCATGAAAATTACTAAAGATGAGTATAATACTCCTCTCTAAGATAACAGTTTTTTTTTTTTAGTATTATTAATTATTTCAGTCATACTCTCAAAATCACTTTCGCTAATGGATATTCAGACTCATGAATTACCAACACATTAACAAATATTTACATCACAATAAATTATATTTTATTTTCTATGTTATTTTCTTGTTCTAAGAATATTATTGTCGCTAATAGATAATCCTCCTAAATCATTGGATATGATAATATTTAGCTTGAATTCTTATTACTTCATTGTCATGCTTATTTCTAATTATCCTGTTAATTTAATTTATGTGAGTTATCTTTCTAGACAACTCGACTTTTATTTTATTTTTATTTTTATTTTTATTAATATTTATTTACAAAATCAGCAGACTCTAAAGAAGATTCCATTTGGAATTGAACAGGTTGATTATATATTCTCTGTTCAATAAAAAAATCTTCCTCTAGATGTATGCGTATTTTGAACCCAATACTTGAGCATTCTCAACTTAGGAACTCATTATTGTTCAAATTAAACATATTTTACTCTAGACTTAAAGGTATTTTAACCAAAGAGTGTGGGGTATGTCAGCTAATTAAAGCTTACCAAAGATTAATATCTTATACATTAGTATGGTTTGAATAGGGATCCATTTGATCTAATTCACTCAAATATATGAGGACTTAATATAGATATAACCAGAAAGGTATTTAGATACTTGATTACATTTGTTAATGAATGCTCGAGATATATTATACTAATTAAGTACATATTATATAGAACATAATATTATACACCATATTTCCTAAACAAGCATACTCCAATATAATGAAATAGTATATATATATCTAATTAAGATGGCCCAAATATCTTATTAGAAAAGTATTCTAAACTATTTTTGGAGAGAAACTATTTTACCATATCTAGCCCACAATTAAATATCCTCTTTTGACTTTTTACAGTGCATACCCTTATAGATTATATATTTGGTTAAGAAGTTATTTAGTTTGTCTCTCATAATTTTTAGATGCACTTATTTTGCCCTCAATCACTCTCCAAGACGGGACAAATTGGTATTTAGGTTCTAAAATATATTTTTCTTGGATACTCTAATACCCAAAAATAATACAAGTATTTCTCATTAAAGATTAGTAAAATTTTAGTAAGTATAAATATTATTTATTTTAACTATGACTTATTCTTAAATAAGCATATAAAAAGTGTGAATCCAAATATTACGCATTATTCATTACTCTTCTTGTTTTACTTATAGTCTTGCATAGTCCACCAGTTAATAGAGAGAGTTACTCATTAGTTACATCTAATTATTTTGGTACTTAGTATGATGTTACTCGCATATAATCATTATACATATTAACAAATTCTAATCATAGAGTCAAAAAAAATAAGGATTCCCAAGTTGGGAGATCTCATTCAAATTCATATGATATAATTATACAAGAGTCTGCACTGCACTAATAGAGACTTATTACGAGTTGACAACTAGGAGACTCAACTACTCAAGACTTAGAATCTATACCAAGAAAGAGGGAGAAAGAGGAATTTAACTTTCTCAAGCAAAAAACTCATATTGCTCTCTGAAAGAAATAGAGTTATGCTCAGCACTCGATTTTATAGATTTTATAATATATTCATATTGTTTATTTTTTTATTTTTTTTATTTTTTCACTTAATGGTGTTAGCATACTCAAGTCTTTTTCTGATATATTATCTCATCTAGAATAATATCTAGTCACGATAGAAAAGAAACATATCATACAATCTAATGGCACCTGAGAAATATAACCAAAATCTTCGTAAAGATTTATTGTTGATCACAGGTAGATATTCACTTTAAAAACATATATAGATGAAAAGATAAATTATCTTAAAAAATGACTTGTAGTGAAAAAATATACTATTACATTTGGTATAAACTATCTGGATATTTACTTTGCGATGATCAAGATGACATCAATATATATTTTTATTTCTCTTATAGCATCTCACAATAAGAAAAGAAACCCACAAGAAGTAAAAATTATATTTATTAACAATGAACTTGAAAAAAAGATGTAAATGAATGGAGCAGCCAAGTTTTAGAGGTACAATCAGGTGTAATTTAGAGATTACAAAAAATATTGTATGGCTTAAAATCATTGTCAAGAACCTATTTGTGAGATTTTTACATACAATCACTTCATTTGTGTTACATATGTGTATTACTAATTTTTTTTGTTCTTTCTAAAAATTCCTAATGACAAGATAATTTTGTTGATCATTAATATAAATAATATTTTAATTACAAAAGATAATGAATTATGAATTACTCAACTAAATGAGTGCTTTCAGATATAATTTCAGACAAATAACCTAGAAAGACTCATATTTTCTTAACATAAGAATGAATTATTCTACGAAAAATATCATCTTGCCACAGAGAAGATATATTCTTGATACTCTTATAGAGATTGATCTTTTGGATTGTGCTCTGACAGATACTCCTATTAGTTCATATATTGATTTTACTTCTAAAATGATACTTTCCATTTGACTCTACTATGTATATGAGAATCATAACAAAAATTTAACTATCTGACTATACTCAAACCAAATATAGTATATATAGTCAATATAATTAATTATTTTCTAGATTCTCCTCAACAAATTCACTTAGACACAGCTCTTCACATACTAAGGTAAGTGAAAAAACTTCCAAGAATTAGAATATTTTTTAGGAATCATGAATACTTATAATTAACTAGGTATTTAGATTCAAGTTGGAACATCAATTGCACCAAGAGGAGATATACGAAAAGAATCTGTACTTTTCTTAGAAGCAACATTATTTCCTAGAAAAATAAAACTATCAATAATTTTAAGATTTAGTGCATAGATAAAATTCAAAGTGATTATAACAGATACTTGTATGATATTTTAGATGCATCATCTACTTGAGAACATCAAATAAATATTATTTTCTCATATTATCTTTTATTGTAACAGTTAGACAACAAGACATATAATCTCAAATTGAATATTTCATGAGCATATAAAATACATCAAGGTGAATTGCTTCTTTCTTAAAGAGAAAATTTAAGATGAAATCATTATTACAACACATATTAAGATAACAAATCAACTAGTTAATACATTTACGAATATCTTGAAGAGACTATAGTTTATTTTTCTTTCCTCCAAGCTGAATGTAATTGACTTGTATACACTAGCATTATGAGGATTATTCAAATTTATTCAGCTTTTATATTTTTCTTTTATTAGTTTGTTGGGAAACCAATATGAAGATTGTCTCAATCATTTTCACTCATTACCATAGTTTTAAAAAGCACAAGGCGTACCAAGGCGCAAAGGTTTCTTGGAATCTTGAGGCACAATGTGTACCTAAGGCGTGGGCTTTTGTGAAGTGAAATGTGACTTTAGATGCACATAAATTTTTATTAAATATGATTCTATTGATAAAAAAATAAATATTCCTAATATTTAAATAAATTTTGATCAAAAAAATAAATGAAATTATATAAATTTTAATATATAATTATAAATTTTGAGAATAAAAGAATTTTTTTAAAAAAACTATAGTATATAAGGGGCGCCTCTTCAGTAAGGCGCATGCCTTGGAAAACGAGGCATTATAGCTAGGGAGTGATCGTGCCTTGAGCCTAGGTGCACCTTAAGCACGTCTTTCACAACTATGCTCATTACATAAATAAGGACGACATGTATTTGTTAATGATCAATGGTGTTCATTTTTATTTTTGTATTTCAATTTTTAACAAAGATCAAATAACTCAATACTTGTTCAAGGTGATGCATAACTATCGTGAAAAACAAACTTGGAAGAGAAAAATTAACCTAACATCATGGTAAGATCTTCATCAACACATATGTTTGCTAATCTATGATAGACACGGATTATAGTTATCAAATTATCCAAAATCATTTCCAAGATAAAAAGAATTAATATTAATACGTTTATTTTTTGATGAAAACAATCAAACCATGTATTATTTCGATTATTTTTATCTATTATATAAGAATAATATTTATATTGAGTTAATATGAGGTAAGTGTAATTATATTTTATTATTTTATATGCCTTATACTTCAAAATGATAATAGAACCATGACTAGTGATAATTTGATCCTAAAAATGTGTGGGTGGATAATGATTAATAAATCCTAAAAAAATAAAATTGTGTGCACTATACAACATAGTGCATGCACACAATCTATGAGAAGCAAAGAAAGGCAGTAGGCAACAAGATTATATACAAGCATGCATGTTTTTCGAGGCATGAATTTTTCATTTTGTACAGGCACATACATCTTTTTCAAGCATCACACATATAGAATCGATGCCCCAAAAATTAAAATTTCAAGACAATTTCTCTAATCTAGGGACCCAAATTTATTGTACATTGGAAGGGGGCTGATTTATCTATTTTCGATGGTACATTATTTGGAGAATTTTTATGTTTTAGGATTTCGAATTAAAAAAACCTTACTTTTATTAGATATATTGAATATGTAAAGAAGTTGTCACAACAAAGGTAGATAAGAAAAATCTCATTTAAGTGTACATATTATAAGAAAATAAGTCATAACAAAGACAGATGTTCGATATTATTTCTAAAAATAGACTGAGAATATTATATAGTATTAAGAAAAATAAACAGACTACTAGAGTCATCTAAACATCCTCACAAAATTCACCAACTATAACACTTTAACTTATTAAAGAAAAATATATAAAACTACTCTCTAAGACAATAGCAAATCTTTCTTTTTCTTCACGTATCATTGGTTAATTCACTCGTACACTCACTTCAAACTCCTAGATTATCAACATGTGAGTTAATATTCATATCATTAATAATCATATTATATCCAAATTATTTTTTTCTGAGTTTTGAAAACATTGTAATAGCTCATAATGAACATTCTAAAGCTAATTGATATAATAATATTCAACTTTGATCTTTGTTACTTCCACATATCATGCTTATTTCAGATTATATTATAATCATAAATTTACTTTCTATTAATTATATTTCCAAAGAACTCAATTTCAATTTTATTTTTACTAATTTTTATTTTTTCCTTACATGTAGTCCCACCTAGATCACCATTAAAAGAAAGAATCATTCACCAATTATATCTGATTATTTTAAATATTCAATATGATATCACTCATATTGAAGTTTTTGTTTATTTTTTCAATTTTTATACTTATGATAGAAACACTCAACTTGTAAATTATTCCAATCATTTTTACTCATTATATAAGGTTTGGTGTATAATTTTTATTAAAATGTTGTCTTCATTTTTTAATATTATTTCTCAATGTGGTATTAGAACCAACCTAAAATAAGTTTAACACTAGTTTTATTTTTTTAGCATTATTTTCCAACAATTGTGAACATGTGATATTGAATATAGGTGCATGATAGTAGCAGGCATGCATTATGGTGGTGGTAACAAAGGCATGCCATGGTGGAAGCAATCAAGCATGATGGTGACAGCACAGGCACATGCTATAATATGCACAAAAAGTTGGCGTGTAATAGTAGGCAAAAGTTTGTTACGCACAATGGTAATTTTTCGTAGTAAACCCATTTCAACACAATTGCGCATTGTGGTGCATGAATCTATTTTGCAAAGAAACCCTAACTAGTATTTCAATAGATTTATAAAAAAAAACATAATTTAAGATTTGCAAAAAAACCTAAATTAAGTATAATTTTTATTTAAAGAAATTACAACTTTACGGTAAAGTACAGAAAAAGATTATTACAACAAAGATAGAACTTCATTTAGAGTGTTCACTATATGAGGATAAGTCATACTAGAAATAATTATTAGTTATTATATCCAGAGAAAAATATAAGGACTTTACACATTATTAAGAATAATATGTTGACTATGAGAGTCATTCAAAAATTCTCAAAGAATTTATCCTCCATGACAATTACTAGAGATGAATATAAAAGACTCCTCTCCAAGACAACAACAGATCATTTCATTCTTTTAGATATCACTGATTATTTTACTCATAATCTCACTTCAAACTCAGATTATCAACACAATAGTAAATACTCATATTATAAATAAATGCACTCTATTCTATCTCATTATTTTATTTACCTGCTCTGAAAAATATTATTATAGTCAATGACAAATATTCAAAAGTCATTAGATATAATAGTAATCAATTTGGGTCTCTAGTCTTTTCTCATCTCTCATTTATTTCTAATTGTTCTATTATTTATTATATATTAGTTATCTTTCTAAATAACTCGACTCTGATTTTAATTTATTTCTACTAATATTTTTTGTATTATCGTGAGACTAAGAAAAACTTGATTTGGAATTGAGCAATATTGATTATATGTTCGCTCTTCAACGATAAGATATCATTCTAGATATTTGACTGTGTTAGATCATTTACACATGCATTATAAGCTAAGTCATTTATCAATAATCAAGTTATAAATATTTTAACCTAGTCTTGAGAATATTTCAGTCCTAGAGTGTAAAGCATGTCAGTTAAAAAAATTTACCAAAACTTCATATCTTATACGTCAATCTAACTTGAATAGAGATTAATTCAATATGATATGCTCAAACATAGAAAGATAAAGTAGATATGCCGGCCAAAGAAAAATTTATTTATCTAATCACGTTTGTTAATGATTGCTCAAAGTATATATATATATATATATATCTTTTTAAAAATAGATCACAAGTTTCTTCTATTTTAATTTTTCATAAAAAAATAAAAAACTAATTTAATAAAAATATTAAAAAAATAAAGATATGACAATATATTAAAATATATATTAAACTAATTCAATATTTATTGTACATATGATGGGACTATATATTAGACTTCTTGTAAATGCATTCTTAACATAATGGAGTTGGTGAAAGAAAAAATAAATATTTAATTAAGATAACTCAAAAACTCCTACTTTGTAAGAGTGTTCCAAATATATTTTGGAAGATATAGTTTTAGCCGCAAACTACCTCATCAATTAAATATTATTTTTGATTCTTTCTCATCATATATTCTTTTAAATCCTACATCATGGAGAGTAGATATTTAGCTTGTTTTCCATAATTTTTGAATGTACTTATTTTATCTTAGATCACTCTCTGGGATGGAAGAAGTTAACATTTAGAGCTTTATTTACATTGTATATATTCAAATAGCAGAATAGTTAGCAAAATATTCACAAGATCCTTTAAGATATATCAGCTTATATTTCTTTCCTATAAGCTTAGTGTTGTAGACTTGTAAGCATCAACTTAATGTAGTATTGCAATTTTTCTTAATTTTTACTTTTTGTGCTTTTAATGAAAGCATCCAACATGTTGATTGCCCTAATGACTTTTGATCATTATATAATAATATTTGATATATAATTTTTATATTATTGTTTGCATTCCTATTTTTAGCATCCAACAGAGTGAGATTTCCCAAGAAGAGAGATCTTCAAGTTCAAATGACACATTAATTCACAAAACCTCCCAAATACAAGTCCATACTGAGCCAAAACCTATACATTGTCACTCAAGACCTATACTCGATACTAGGAAAATGAGACATATCAGACCTTCTCAAACCAGAAGATAAATCATCAATAAACCAAGTGATTCTGCAGCTAGTTCCTTAATCTTAACCTTAAAATTGCTCTCCAAAAGGATAAAAAAGTTGTATTGATGTGAATACTATATTTTGAAACCAAATGATTCTACAACCCCTTAAACCCCTTTGAACATATTCACATTAATTAGAAAAATTTTAATGTATAAATTAGATCCTAGTACCATATTCTATGGCCCAGGTGTAATAATCCTTATGTTAGTAAGAGGTGATGCTCATGAAGTTTTAATATGTAGACCAATTTTTCAACTTTCTTACTCCACATTGGGGATTCGGAAATGAGAGCAAGTTTAAAAACATTTACAAGATTTGATTCAGATGTTAAGGGCAATGTTTTTCCCCAAAATGCAAGGAAAGGAAAAAATGAGAATTTCTCAACGGAAACAAAAGGAAAGCCTAATCTAAATGTTAGCTACAAATAAGGATTTTGAGAATTATCGAATTTGGAGTTTTATTAGGTTGGTGTTCAAAATTATTTAATTGCAATGTAGAGGGCATGAAATTGAGGCTATCGGTTGGAAAATGAGAAGAATTAAATTCAGTAATCCAATTTTCTAAATTTGGAATTTCAAGAATTTAAGGGATTTTGGCCGAATTGAATTTAATTTGGTGAGGATTAATTCTGAAATTCAATTTCTCAAATTAGCATTTCAGAAATTTAGAGATTTTGGTCAAATTGAATTTAATTTGATAAGAATTGAATCTAGAAACATAATTTGTCAGATTAGAATTTTAGAAAATTAAAGATTTTGACCGAATTTAGTATAATTTAGTGGGATTAAATTCGGACTCAAATACCACTTAGAGTTTAGGATTTCGGGGTATATTTTATATTCTGTTTTGAGGATTATTAGTAAGCGGTGGTTAGATGGATATGGGGAGGTGATAATTCAATTTCACAGAGAGAGAGTGTGTGAGAAAACAGGGGGCTTCACATTCCCCATTGTGCATCCCCCAAAAAGATATCCAACTCTCACCAAAAGGCTTTGGAAGAAATTGGAACAAGGGGTCAGGGCTTCACGCATGACACGCCCACCCACCTAAGCTACTTATTGAATGCTTCAATGCCAAAATCGAATCCACAAACAATAAGAAAATACTTCAAATCATCCTTCAATTTACTCTTCATTGTTATTCGAAACAGTGCATTGGACTATTTTATATAGCTCATATAAAAAAACTAGGAGGAATAATAACAAAGAAAAAAAAAAGGAGAAAAATATTTAGTCAACCAAATATTGGTTGACCCTACCAAAAAACATAAAATTTATTAAAGACACATGAACAATAAGACAAAACACCAAAAGAATATAAGAGATAAATTACCCTTTGCCCTAAGTGGGTTTTTCTCATTACTCCTCGAAAACTTTATTCCAAGCTCCAATGTAAGGTGCCCTCTAGATGGTATCATTGTCGATATGATGATCATGGATATCCTCATCATTTTTTCATGGTGGAATAACTATTGCATGTGCCACAGAAATAGATTGACTGTTTTCATAGTCCTTTGGAAGGCGAGAATTGATCCGTTGTAGCTCACAGTGTGAAATCTAATTGTTGTTCAGTCTCTAGGCACCCTCGACATCGATGATCGAACAAAATATCTGTGAATAAAATTATCCTTGGCAAACATTTTTTTTAGATCAATAATATTATCAATATCATTAGTCATTGGGACTAATGAATTTTTGTAAAGGGTGTATCAATATACACCCATGTGTACGCTCAAATCACCCTGGTACAGCCCATGCTTGACAAAAATTCATGTAGTTCTTACTCTCGTATTGGGACTAATGAGTGTCATCTTTGTATATTTAGCATTCACTCCCTCTTCAAAAAGATTCAAACACGAACCTTAAAAGGTTACTAGTTTAGAATTTTTGCCCCATACACACTTTTTGGGAAAGACATTAATATATCCCCTTAAAAATGATGTATCTTTAATGGGAATTTAAATAATTACTTCATTCAAAAACTCTTGAGTAGTTATCAAGACAACAAGATAATCCTTTACTACCCCACAGTTCATCTCCTTGTAGTAAACAAAACTCACCTTTGCATGTGGGTTCATATAGCTTGGTTGCTGACTTTCAACCTTGAGCTGAACTGGTATAATATTAATCTTTCAACTTTGATTAACTTTGTATAATTAGGGACATCCTAGGATAATCTATCCAGCATATATATCCAAAACATCACATCAAACCTCATCCAAGTAAACATAGAATTGCAAAGATATGCAACAATGCTCATGGACATTGAGTGTTGGCCATTAATCTAAGTGACCTTATAGAAGCTTGGGTGCAGAACCACCTTAGGCCTACCTTGGTCATGGGAGATGCAGAGGCGACATTGATCCATTTTCCACCACGTACAATCACTTTGCATTTTTTGTCCCTAATTTCTATATAAGTATAAAATACAGTAGTATGCCTCCAATCCTAAATGACCTGAGACTGAGAAAATACATATTGCACTACTGCAGGTGACTTGATAGGGATCACCTAAAAATCATGGTGACTAGGTATGTCTTCTAAGATATCATCAAGATATTCACAATTACATCAACTTGGTAAGCCAAGACATCATCATCTAGATCATCTAAGACTTTCTTAACACATTTACTTTATAAGGACTTCATCAGTTGACAATGATTTGCCCATGCTATTAACAATGGCATCACTTAGATCATGAGCCTATCTTAGAAAAATCATGCTCAACTCACTTTTCTCTAACATCTAATGGAGAAGATATGTGAGATATTAGATAAATACTGACTACTTTTTTTCAGTAATTTCATATATGTAAAACTCCCCTTACATTCTTCTAGAATTATACACAACTTAAAATAGCAATCTATACCCTTTAACCAATTGAGAAAATACTGGGGGTTGAGTTGTTCATTAAAAATATGAGCAACAATCATATTCTCAGACACTGAGCTTCAAAGTTTATGAAACCATATCCCAATGATGGTTCTCGGAAAGGAGAGTGTGAATGACAAGGTTATTGCCAATAATCAAACTCATTCTGTCAATAATCATATTTTAAGTTGGCAAGGCATTCGTTGGTTTTCCTTTGAAATAGGGTAAAATCATTATGAAATCTCGTAAGATCTTTTAATCTAGTATATATATGAGCAAGGGTTTCGACATATCGAATCAAAGAGTCACGTTGCACAGTAACAAATTTTTTTGGATTAGTCAAAGGATTCAATTCATACTTATGGTGATTTTTATTGATGTGAGTACACATCCAAATTTAGTAAAAATTATGAAAAATAATTTTGTAAAGACCAAACAAGAAGGCCCTAGAATCATAATCCTCATATACCAAAATTATTTGAATACTAATCTCCTTCTATTCCTTTTAACCAACATTTTAAAATACAAAAGCGTAAGGTAAGACATTTTTGTGATTGTGGGACGAAACGTAAGCCTTGAGATGTTGAGACGTAAGTTTTTTAAGCATCATAATATATAATTAATTAATATTTTAAAATATATAAAATAAAATAATATATATATAAAATAAAAAATCAAAATTTTTAAAAATATTTTTAAGATGCCCCTTGACTATAAATATAATTAATAAATATTTTATAATATATTAAATTAAAATAAATTATTTCATGCTTGGATGAAATAATTTAGGGTTTAATAATACTATGTACCAGTTTCAATCAAATGTTTGTGACTTAAGGAGAATCTTGGATGTGTAATTTCATGCTACCTAGAGGATTTTATTTCCACGTAGTAGGCCTGTAGTCGAATATGACCAACATGGTCTAGTCTTTGCTATAGCAATATAGTTGCATCTTATATTTTTTTTTTAATTCCTTTATGAATTTATTTTGTATCTCTATTATAAGGTCCTTTTGATACATTTTTAGTTGGAGGAGATATATATGAGATTTGTGATATCAAATTCAGTATAGATAGGATTTGACCAACATCCTCCTGTTGTCATCCCTACTCTTGCCCTCGCCCCTCACCTCTCGCCCTCGCACCTCTCCCCTAGTCCACAGAAAGCTCGATGGAGCTCCGTAGAGCTCCAGCAAGCTCCATCATGGAGCTTGATGGAGCTCGTTGGAGCTGCACGAGCTCCATCATGGAGCTCGCGTGGAGTTCAATCGAGCTTGATGATGGAGGTCCGTCAAGCTCTATGTTTTTTAATGCCATGAGGCATTTTACGAATGTATCATCTTGATGTGCGTGTTAAGGGGTTAAAAAATTGCTTTTTAAAACACTGCTTTTAAAAGATTCAAATTAATTAAAAAAAGTAAAATATACAAAAAGAACTTAATATTAATATCATATTTCATGACGTGACCTAGAAATAATGATATTTTCATCAACAAAAGGTGATACATGTGAGAGTCTACTGTTGAGAGCAATTTTTTGATTTCCTTACCCCACTTTAGAGATCGAAAAATAGGAGCAGGTTTAAAGACTTTTGTGAGATTCCCTTTCAAGATTAAGGGCAATAATTTTACCTATGATGAGAGATGAAAAATTGAGATTTTCTAGCGAGAACAAAAGAAATACCTAATTTGAATTTTAGGCCCAAATTAAAATTTCAAGAATTATAAATTTTGAGTTTTATTAGGCTAAGATTTAGAATTATTTAATTACAAGGAAGTGAGTATGAGGTTGAAGCTATTGGTTAAAAATTAAAGAAAACTAAAATTAAAAATACAATTTCTCAAATTAGAATTTCTAAATGTTAGAGATTTTGGCAGAATTAGATTTAATTTGGAAAAAATAAATATGAAAATTTCAATTCAACAACTTAGAGTTTCAAAATTTTATGAATTTAGCCAAATTAGATTTAATTGGATGATAATGAATTTGGAAATTCAATTTTCCAAATTAAAATTTCAGAAATTTAGGAATCTTGACCAAATTGAATTTTAGTTGATAGGAATTAAATTCAAAAAGTAAAGTAATCAAATAAAATTTAAGTAATTTGAGAGTTTTAGCAGAATTTAGTTTAATTTGGTGGGATTCAATTTGGAAACTCAATTCCCACTTAGGATTTAAAATATTAGCCGAATTAGATATGTCTTTATACTTAACTTTGAGGATTATTAGTAAGCAATGGTCAGATGGCTATGAGAATGTGATACCTCCATTTGAGGGAGAAAAAGGAGAAGCTTTCAAACTCCCCACCGTGCATCCACCAAAATGGATGCTCAACTCCTACCAGAAGGCTTTGCAAGAAATGGAACAAGGTATTAAGGTTTCACATACCCACACAAGTACTTACTGAATGCTCCAATGTCAAAATCAGGGCCACAAACAAAGAGAAAATTCTTCAATTCATCCATCAATTTACTCTTTCCTGCTTTTCAAAACAATACACTGACTATTTTATACAACTCGTAAAAAAACTAAGGAGAGATGATAACAACAAAAGGGAATAAGGAATAGGGAAATAATTGATCAATCAAATATAAGTTGACCCAACAAAAAAAAATAAAATTAATTAAAAAACAAGAACAAGACAAAAAAAAATAAAAGACAATTTGTCATTTGCCCTAAGTGAGCATTTCTAATAATTACTCGAATGTTCTATTCCAAGATTCAATGTGGGGTGCTCTCCAAATGGTGTCCTAGTTAGTATAATGACCACGAATATTAGGTGTCCAAATGGGCTAACAACCATGTCATGGCACGGCATGGCTGGAAGCATGCCTAGAATAGTGTTGGGGTAGCCCCATGACATAACCTGTGTCATGTCAAGCCATGGTTTTTGGCCAACATGGCTCAAAAGATGCAGCACGGCACAAAAAAGCATGTCTACCCATGTGGGCCAATTTCGACCAACCTAGCCCGAAATGAACTCAGATACCACAGGATAGCATGGGTTCAAGTCATACTTGGTGATCAATCGTGATGGGTTTGGCACGACCCGAACCGACATGATTCGACATGACTTAGGCAGCTAGCAAGCCAACGAGCAATCATGCTGGCACGACATGTGCTATTAAACACCTCTAATAGATGTTCTCATTATTTACTCAACACTTAATTTCATAAATTTTATAATACTATCATTTTGTTTTTTCTTTTGGTTTTTATATGTTACTTCTTTTGTTTCATAGTATCTAAGTCTCCTTTTGAGTTATTATCTTGTCGTCACGTCCAAAATGACACCAGATCATGATGAAAAATATGCATGTCCTTCATTCTAATAGAACTTGAGAATTAGTATCATGGTATTAGAAAAGATATTTTATTAATTTCAAATGAGTGTGACTGCAAAGACAAATCCAAATATAAATATAGATCACCTTAAGACAAAATTTATTATAAGGAACTTCACCCAAAAACCCGGTGTAAAATATCAAAAAATTCTCTCTAATTGTCAATATGATTTTAATATAAATTCTTATTTTTCCTGCAATGTCTCATTGTTTGAGAATATATCAACTAGACATAAAAAATATATTTCTTCATGATGATATTGAAGAGGATTTGTATATGAAATAATCACCTAGAATTTAAACAGTATAATCAAATATAATTTACAGATTATATTAGATATTATATGACTACTATTAACCTAGTTTAAAAGATTTTTATTGAAATTATCACATTTGAATTACACAAATAAGTTAATGACTTTTATTTATTTTTCTAAAGGAGTTTTAATAACATGATAATTTTGTTAATTATTTACATCAATGATATTTTAATTATAAGAAATGACGAGTTAGTGATCACCCAACTCGAAAAGTATCTTCAGATACAAATTCAAATGAAAAACCTTACTAAACTCAGAAATTTTTCTGGTATAAAAATGACTTATTTTACAAATAATATCACCTTGTCACAGATGAGGTATATGCTTGATACTCTTACAAAAAATATTCTTTTGGGTGGTGCTGCTCTCAGAGATACTCTTATTGATATATGTACTAATTTACTTCTGATGCGACCTTTCTAATTGACGTTATTACTTTTAGAAGAATCATATAAAAGATATATAATTATAAACAAACCAGATATGACATATACAATTGATACAATTAATCATGTCCAAGATTTTCATCAAAAAATTTAGCTTCACTCATCTTTTCATAATTTGAGGTATGTGAATCAATTTTTAAAATTTGGGATCTATTTCAATAATCATTGGCATTTGGAATTGAGTGAATATTCAATTTTAAGTTAGGTATCAGCAAGAACTTAGAAAATATCTACAACATGTTTTTTGTATTTTTGTTGAAAGCAATCATATCTTTAGAAAAAATAAGAAACAACCAATTATTTTAAGATTCAATACAAAGATAAAATTCTGTACACACAATAACTATTTATGAAATATTTTAAATGTATTACCTACTCGAGGAGAATGATACCTAGTTTCTTCTCAAAATATTCTTTCCTATGATAATCAAGCAACAAAACATATAATCATAAATTCAGAATTTTATGAGTTGACAAAGCACAAAATAGTCATATGACCTAATACATCGGATCTCATAAACTTTAAAGATAAATATATTTGGGTAATAATAGTATTAGGACTATTGATCACTTCTGAAGTCATTATATTGTATTATATATATTGGAGATCATGCATTGATGAGATAACAAATGCATTCTTCCAAGGACAATAAGTCTCAGATTAGAAACTCATCAGACATAGTCCCGACTTTCAAAGGCAACAAAGCACCTTGTGAATATCTTTATAAAGACCTTGATGAGGTATTAGCTTAATTTTCTCTCCTCTAAGTTTGGAATTCTGAACTTGCATAGATCAACTTTATGGGGAATGTTGTAAAATTATATCATTATGTTTAAAATAATTAATTATACTAATAAAATAAAAAATATTATGTCTTATTATATAGTTATTGTTAGAAAAAATTCTCTTATACTTAGCAGTATCGACAACCACACTTATATTAGAAATAAAATTTATACTCAAAGTCTCATGTCAAGAAGATGGATTTTGCATTAAATAGGTATGTATAAAAACTCAAAGATAAACTAAAAATCTAATCTCCTATATGTAAAATTTTAAAAAATATTTAAATCAAAAAAGACGGATAAAAATAAATAATTAAATAATTTATAGTTAAAATCATATTTTTCCCAAAAACATCTAAGAATATATCTATGTAAAACAAAATTTCTAGTTATCTCAATTAAATATTTATTTTTTATTTCTAGAACCTCAATCACAGATTAAGTATCTGCATAAAAAAAATAAAGAAATATCTCATACTCAAGATAATAGGGATAAAATAGCTAAAATTAACTCAAGTATTAAAAGTAAAATTTATATTGATATCAAATCAGAAAGATCAAAAAAAAATCATATAATTAACCAAATACTTTGTAGTTAAAATAATATTATCACAAAAATGGTTGGAAATACAAAAATATTAAAAAAGTCTTCTATTAGCCTCAATCAAATACTTATTTTCTCTTTATTATTTAATTTTCAAGTGAAGTACTAGCATAAAAAATTCAAAGAATTATCTCATACTCAAGATAGTGAGAAGTGAAATGACAAGAAATGTACTCGGGTATATTATTATCCCTAATCACTTTAATTTTATGATTAAATTAAATCTTTAATATTTTATGAAAAAGTATAAAGATAAAAGAATAATTTTTATTTTAACAAAAATATGCATGAAGATCAAGAATAACTATAAACATAGGTGACTATATCATTTAAAACAACAATACAACTAAATTCTTAAATATGTAGAAGAATTAGATAGAATGAAATCCTAAAAATTCAAAATATCAAATCATATAAGAAATTTTAATATATTTTTCTACAAGACATGCCTAATAATCAATATAAAGACCCACTTTATGCTGAAATCCATCAACCTCAACTTAGCCAACAAAAAATAACCAAGTTATAAGTATACAAGTAAATAATCAAGAAATAACAAGTATCTAGAAATTCTCATCATAGTAGAGTGAAACACAAAATCCTCATATTCTCAAAGAAACTTATCATAAATATCACATGATATTACAAAATGATATCATTTCTCATAATGTAATACCTAATGGAATGTAATAACTAAATCAAATACTAATTTTTTTTTCTCTATAAATCTCATTCTCAGGCTTATTGATTGCATAAAAAATTAAAGAATCGTATTATATTCAAGATAGTAAGAGTTGAAGTGACTAAAAGTATATTATACTCAAATCAAGAGGAGATCTTGCAAAAAATAAGTACCCCCAAAAACCAAAAGAGAAATTAATATTTTTTTCTCCTAAACATAAAATTTAAAATGATATCAAACTAGAAAGAGTATAAGAATCCAAATATCGATCAAATAAGTTATGATTAAAATCATAATTTCCTAAAAATATCTATAAATACTGCTATATAAAATATCAAAAAACTTAGAAACAATAAACAACTCAATAGCTCAATAATGATATCATACATACAACGCTCTTATATAACGAATAAATACTATTGAGGAAGGCCACAAATTGAGTGCTTCCATCAACACAACATTAAAAAAAGTACAATAAAACTTAAAAAAACTGCAACACTCCTCATCAAGCTGATACAAATAAATCTAAAACACAAGTTTTAAGAAAAGAAATATATAATGAGGCCTCTTCTAGGCTTTCCCAAAGATTCTCACTAGCTACTCTGTTGTCTGAATATATGATATAACAATGATCTCTTCCTAAATATTCTTCCTGAATATGAAGCGATCCATTTCTATGTACTTTATCGACTCGTGAAAAATTAAATTTGAAACTATATATCTCGTTGTCTAACTATCATAGTAAATAATAAAGTGTGAAAAAAATAGATATTTGATCTTTTTAAATAGATGTTGAATCCAAAGCATCTCATAAATAGTATTCATTATCGCGCAAAACGTTATCTATATACTTGATATTAAAATAATTATCTTTTATTTTTCTAGAAAAAAATTAACTCTATCAAAAATACAAAATCATGTTAGATATCTTTTCGCAATACAAGTTAAAGTCAACTCAAATCTTTATACTCGACTAATTACAAATGCCCATAAACATTAAAAGAGAATTCAAGTCCTAAAGACCTCTTTCCATATCTCAATATGTGAAGAGATACTCACGTGAACAATTCAATAAAAATTAAGAAAATAACTAATTATACTAATATATATATATATATATATATATATATTATCTAAGAAATATGAACACGAACACAAACACGGATATAGGAATACGACACGGCAGGATATGAGGACACAGACACGAGAATACGACACGGCGGGATACGGGAACACGGACACAAAAATATGACACGGCAGAATACAAGGATACAACAAATACTAAAAAATTAGGATACGGATACAACTAGGATACGGCATGATAAAAAAAATAAAAATAAAAATTATTTTTTTATAAATATTAAGTTTTTTATAAAATAAAATGTTTTATTCTATAAAATAAATATATTTTTTTATTTAATAAAATTAAAATATTTTATTTTATTTTATTTTATAAGATAATAATTATAATTATCTTATTTTATTAAATAATATTTTATAATTAATTATATTATATAAAAATATTTTTTTATTTTATTTTATAAAAATCACGCCCCCAATCGTGCCCTGCCTTAGAATTGCTCCCGCCCCATGCCTCCCCACAAATCGCACCTGCCACTGCCTCTCCATTGATCGCGCCCGCCCACTGCTCCCTCCACAGCATCACGCCCGCCCACTGCTCCCTCCACAGAATCGTGCCCGCCCACTGCTCCCTCCACAGAATCGCGCCCGCCCACTGCTCCCTCCACAGAATCGTGCCCGCCCACTGCTCCCTCCACAGAATCGTGCCCGCCTACTGCTCCCTCCACAGAATCGTGCCCGCCCACTGCTCCCTCCACAGAATCGTGCCCGCCCACTGCTCCCTCCACAGAATCGTGCCCGCCCACTGCTCCCTCCACAGAATCGCGCCCGCCCACTGCTCCCTCCACCGAATTGCGCCCGCCCACTACCCCTCCACAGAATCGTGCCCGCCCACTACCCCTCCACAGAATCGTGCCCGCCCACTGCTCCCTCCACAGAATCGTGCCCGCCCACTGCTCCCTCCACAGAATCGTGCCCGCCCACTGCTCCCTCCACAGAATCGTGCCCGCCCACTGCTCCCTCCACAGAATCATGCCCGCCCACTGCTCCCTCCACTAAATCGTGCCCGCCCACTGCTCCCTCCACAGAATTGCGCCCGCCCACTGCTCCCTCCACCGAATTGCGCCCGCCCACTACTCCCTCCACAGAATCGTGCCCGCCCACTGCTCCCTCCACAGAATCGCGCCCACCCCCTGCTCCCCCCACAGAATCGTTCATTCGGCATCATGGGCGATGTCTGCCAATCTTTGACTCATAATGAGTCTAAACTAAAATAAACTCATAAACTATTATGTCATCTATAATCTATAGAGATTTCTTCTCTTGAGATACCTCGTTCTCTCCAAAGTCACCAAGATTATACTTTTTGGGACATATAATAATTTTATATGGCTATCATCATAATATAGATCAACCAATTCAAATACAACGGATGAATGACTCTATCATAGCTTAAAGTCCAAATGAGACTAATGAAAAGTAAGATATATGATCACTAAAAAATAATTTACTCAAAAAATAAATACCAGCACTTACTAAGATCTTATCAATCTCAATTAAAAATACTTATATCCTCTTTGTGTACTAAAGCATCCAAAAATCATATATCTTAAAGTTTTGGGTATCAACTTATTTCATCTTCAAAAGTGATTATAAATAAAACAAATACTCTTCAAAATTAAGTGAGATAGACAAAACGATCTCTCTAGGATGTAGGATCTTAAAAAATACATACTAAAAAATGACAGACTATGCATCAGATTGATAGGATAATTTATAATTTAAACTAGAGGTGTCAACCGGGCCGGGTTGACCCGATGCAGCACGAGGCACGACACGATTCGTCAGTGCCTGGGCCGGCCCGGCACAAAAATTTCCCGTGCCCGCACCAGTGTCGTGCTTGTCCACAGCATCAATCATGTCGTACCGTGCCGAGGCCAACCATGCCTCGTGCCATGCCTAGCCCGGCATGGTATCATAGCCTGTGGGCACGATACCTCGGCACGAGACGAGAAACTAGCTCAGTGGCAAAAGTTGAGCCAGACGGGCGGGGCTCGCCCAGCCCCGAAAGTAAAGAAGAATCGCACTGCACGACACCACGACGGTGCACCGCCGAAATGACGAAACCCTAATTTTTTTTAAATTAGGGTTTCGACCCGACCGAGCCGAACCTGCCAGATTCATGCCACGGGCCCGTGCCGGGCTGACCTCCATGTGCTTCCATGCAGGGCCAGGCACGACAAGGTTAATGTACCGTGTCGTGCCAGGCCCTGCACAAAAGCACGGCCGGGCCGGCTAAAAATGGGTCGGGCCGGCCCGGCACGTCCCGTTTGATACATCTAATTTAAACTATATCTCCCAAAATTATTTTGGAATATTTCTCTCAAATAGAAATATCCGAGTAATCTCAATTAGATATTTATTTTTTCTTTCAACCATCTCACTTTGTGCAAATATGATGGCATAAAAAGTTTGATGCATAATTCAATGATCCGTACAATAAGTATTAAATTTGTCTGATATATCTTCTAAAGTATTGTCACTTTTTATTTTTCTTAATTTTTATCAGATTATTTTTTTATTATTTTATAAAATTTCTAAAAAATAAAAAAATATATATGATCAATGACAAAAAAAATATTCAATTATACCATAAGTAGTCATTAATAAAAATGATCAAGTATATAAAATCTTCTCTATGTGCATTTCTATTAGATCTTCATATGTTTTGAGTATACTATATCAGATAGATTCTTAGCCATACTGGACTAGCTGGCAAGATAAAAAGCTCTAGTATATTTTTATAGCTTATATATCTCACATTATAAAATAAAAATATCCTTATTAAGACTAGGTTATAATATTATCAACTTAACCAAAAATAAATTATCAAGTTGATAATGCATAAGTAAGAAATCAAACGCACTCAAAAATCTATAATGAAATCCTATCATATGAATATATATATATATATATATATATATATATATATCATAATATTCAATTTCAAATAATCTTTCTTAGAATTTAGCAATTCTGCAAATAAACAACAATAAAAAAAATAAAATTTGAATTAAATTGACTAAAAAAATAACTCACTGAAAACATACTAACAACACATTCAAAAATAAACATAACATAATCAAAAAATAAAAATCACTATTAACACTATCATACCCAATAATTTTAAAGAATTTATTATTGGCTATAATTATATTTTCAGAGCATGAAAGAAATAATAATGAATGACTCCTAAATCAATAATCCAAGAATTTGTATAGAAAGTATGAATGACAAAACCAATAATAGCTGAGGAATGAAAAAATATTTATTGTCGACTTAGAGAAGAGTTTTGTATGCTCTCTAATAAATGTCACGATAGATAAACTATGTGAGAATACCCAAATAGCTTCGACAATCAACATATCTTTTTGTAATACTTTCAGGTTCCTCTTTAGAATCAACTTAATAATTATCTGGTGTAATAATTATTACAACAAACAAAGCTCTCATCAAGCTAAGTTTGTTGTAATAATCTCTCTACATAGTCAATATGCCAACTAAGAATAGTGTTTCCAAAAAATATTACTAAAACCAAAATAAATACACCTCAAATGAATAGTAAACTCTTAGCTTGGAAATTGTGTTCAAATATGTAAAAACTATCTATATCAAATAACTTTTCTACACCAAAATGAGCTTGCCTCAAAACACTAATTTTCAAAGAATACCTCTATAAAATAAATATGACCACCTTACTTCTCACCATGCATCCCATTACATTCTTAGAAAGAAAATTTTTTTATATGAATTATCACCTATTATATTAATTTTAAGTAAAAATTAAATAAAATATATTAAAATTTCATATGATATTACATCCTCATGATGACACTGTCATATATGACAGTCTAACAAATATCTTAAGAAATATAAAATATAAAATAATATATAAAAATAAAATATAAATTAAATATATAATATTATATTTGATAATGCTTTAGATAATAGAAATCATTAGAAATGATCCTCTATCTAAGATATTTTATATTAAATGTATATATCATATCATCAACTTATTTGTCCAAGTCATATTTATTACATTGTGGGACAAGTATTTATGTATATCGACATCTCAAACATTCGACACCCACCCCATCGGTTCCCCTAGTTAATTAAATAAAAAACATCATCTTCAAATACTATATTAGTCTATGTACTCAAAAGTTCATTATAACTATTATACTTATTGTTGTAATACTTAAATAAATTTTATAATTATTCATAAATTTTATCTTATGTTTCATGTGGTCAATTCATACAAGTATATATAAATTTTATAGTATTTTCTACTCATTCAACTTTAATCATAAGATCATTACAAATAATTAAATAATAGAGTAGAATGACCACTCAGTATTTTAATATTTTTTATCTCAATATCTATGTCACAAAATTATAGATATTTTTTTATATTATTTAAACACACTACTCATATGACATGTGTATTTAAGTTCAATGCAAGATGTGAAAATGATATAGAAACAAATATATGTTCATGATATAGTAATAAAATTTTATTAATTTTAAAAAAGAAAATTTTACATCTCAATCTAATTCATTAATTATTACTTAATCAATTTTACTATTGACGAAATCAAAAATAATAAGTTAATAAACTAACAAATAAATCCAAAATCATGTATATTGAATTCAAATAATATTTCACATCTAATGAGAATTTTTTGTATATCTACTAACCTATATAAAATTATTACAATTTATAGATGTCCTAATATATGTTAATTAATTTCAAATTTATTTTTTAAGAGAAAGAGATTATTTTTAAGGCGACTTGTACAATTAAATTTATTATGTGTCATATATATTTACCATAAAAAATCTCAGATAAGAAAATGTCTCTTATAGTTTTTATGAATATACTTACTACAGTACTATTATTTATAATATTATTAATTATTATACTAAATATGTTATTTAATATTTTTTTTATTCTCTAAAAGCTCTCATCATACTATTATATGAATGTATGATTTCACAAAATTTTAATTTTTTTTATTTAATTTTTAGTTAAAATCAATATAATAGATTATGATGCATAGAATATCATCTTGACTAAAGGTATCAACCGGGCCGGGCCAGCCCGGCACGAAGCACGGCATGATTCGGCCGTGCCTGGGCCGACCTGGCATGGAAAATTTCTGTGGCCTAGCTCATGTTGTGCCATGCCGAGGCCAACCAGGCCTCGTGCCATGCCTAGCCCGAAACCAATTTTTTTAAAAAATTAGGGTTACGAGAGCACCGAAACCCTAATTTTTTTTAATTTAGGGTTTGGTCTTTGGTCCGGCCGGGCCACCCGGTAAATCGTGGCACGGGCCCGTGCTGGGCTGAACTCGACAAAACCGTGCAGTGTCTGGCCCGGAACAAAAGCACAGTCGGGCCTGAAAAAATGGGTCGGGCCAGCCCGGCACGTCCCATTTGATACCTCTAATCTTGACTAGTCAACATATTTGACATCACTGATATTGCTCCATTATAATTTCTAATATCATTAATTATTAATTATTTATTAAATGTATATGTGATTACAAAATATTAATATATTGAATCTCATAAAAATTCCAAAATTAAATATTTTTAAAAGAATTATAATATTAAAATAACTGATCACTTAAAAAATTCTTCATTCAAGGAATATAAGTCTCAGATTTGAGACTCATCATATACAATATCTCTAACTTCCAATAATAAGTCTATCGGGAGATTAACTTCTCTTATACCTTATGCTAAAAAGAAAGTCTTATGTAATAGATATGACAACCAATGACTTTCATTAATTATTTATCAAATTTACAAATTTTTATTAGATCAAACATACATGTCGACCTGAGGATCATATGAATAAAAAGCAAGTCAAATATATTTATGCATATTATAAACTAGTTAATGATATTTTATAAATTAAAGCAAAAAAAACTCATATTAGTAATCATCCTAATAATTTCTTCTCTTACAAACTCGTGATTTTAAATAAAGAGAATCACTAAATCTAAAATGTATCTAAATTCAACGATCTCGCTACTAAATTAAGTTTTACTAGAATCTAATAAGTAATATTTTTTGATATATTATTCAGTGTTTCCTTATATATCTAGTATCATCACTAGTTTACTAACGATAAGTTTGTTTATAATATTTACATTACAATAAATCTTATTTCACTCTTAAATCTTCTTTCAATCTTCAATATTATGTTAAAGTGGTTCTACACCATAGAATTTTGTTTATAAAGCCTAAATTTTTAAGTGCATAAAGTTTTCAGTTAGATAATCATTATTTAAATTAAAATTATTTATAATTTTGATTTAATAAATTTATTATTAAATCTTATAATAAAATTATTATAATTATTATTTTTTACTTTTTTTAAAATTAATTATTCAATATTGAGATTTATTTTGAAGAGTTTGAAGTTGAAAAAGAATTTTTGTAATTATTATATATCTTATAATTTTAACTCTATTATGGATCCAATATATAAAACTAAAAAGAATTATAGATGCGTACTTTACAAAAGATAATAGAACCCACAACTACAATTTTATTGATCATGATTCATTAGATCATGCACTATCTATTACCAATTACAAAATTAAATTATTAATATAAATAAACTCAAATAAAAAACTAAAAATTATCTTTTTAAAAATTAAAAAAATTTAAGAGAAAAAAAATTATAGTTTGAATATTAAAAAATTTAAATTTTATTTACCTATTTATATAATTTTTAAAACTTAAAATATTTTTTACAACTTTTCTAGGCAAAATTTTTATGTCAGTTGGATTCTGTCTAGCTCATTAAAGACAAAATCCAACATGCAAATGAAGCTAAAAAAAATTAAATTGTCGCACATGCATGCGAATGCACGTGAAATGTTAATGGTCAATCTTACCTTTGATGTAATATCACAACGATTGGATTGCCATAGGGACATTAAAAAGTATAAAATTTAGATTCAATTCAATTTGATGTTAAATTCAAACCAACCCAATTTGATTTAAAAAAATTAGGCACATGGAACACACACACCATACTTAGACACTTTTAAAAATTGTTGTCATGTGAAACCCGATCAGGTGGTGCCCGACTTGGGCACAGCCTGAGTCTTTTTTCTGCCATGTTGATTTCGTCCTATGTGAGATGACAACTCAGGTCATGCATTGCCGAATAGAAATTGGGCAAGCTAACCAAACAACACGGCCTAACTTTCAGCAGTGCCATCGTGTCGACCAGCATCAATGCCTGGCATGGGTCTAGCCATGTTGATCCATGTCTAGGCAACTCTTTGTAGGCTGTGCAATGGATCATATATGAGGAACCCAACCCAAATGCCACCTATACTCATCTATTACAAAGAACTTATGAGAGAGTTCTCTATTTGGTTCATCCAAACTTAATCCTATGAAATATATCCTCATTGATTTTTTCATTTTTAGTTAATATAGAATCAAAGTATTTGAAATGATAAATATTTAATACTTATTGTTTTCTCATTTTGATTATCAATTATTACTACTCTTAACATAATTAAATTTATATTTCAAAAACTTCGTCTTACTATGATTAATACTAAAGCCTTTAGACTCAAGTGATATCTTCTAAATTTTAATTTCCTACCTAATTCTTCTTCAGTCGCATTAATTAATATTATGTTATCTATAAATATTATATATCAAAAAATATCTTCTTAAAAAATTCTTATCATTTCATCTATAATTAACACAAAAGTACAAGAAGTGAATGATGATTCTTAATGAAGTCCCATAACTTCAATCAAATTAGCTCTAAACATCTTTCTATCATACATATTTTTGATTAGTTTAGTATATATAATTGATATTTCTTTCTTAAAAAATACTAATCAAATTAAATCTATTGAGAAGATTAATGATAAGATTTTATACTTTTTTTTTGAGATAATATTGTCTCATAAAAAAATAAGAAATAAATAATTATTTTGAGATCCAATACAAAAATAAATTTCGAGATGAATTGATTATTACTTATGAAATACTTTGAATTATGTACCTAATCATGAAAATCTGATATTTAATGTCGCCTCTCACTATTCTTTATTATGATAATCATACAATAAAATATATAACCTCAATTTTGATATTTCAAAGACAGATGAAATACATAAAGGTGAATTGTTTCTTACATATTATTGTAGATATTCTCCATCTAAAAAATTTATTTTTAGAATGTGTGTGTGTGTGTGTGTGTAATTTATATATAAAATGTATACATAAAATATATAGATTTTTTATACATAGATATAAAATCTATATAAATATTATGTGTATATATATATACAAAATTTACATTCATAATTTACATCATTATGTAACCTGCATATATATACAAAATTTAGATATTATATATATAAATCATTCCATGACATGTATATTATATATATTTGTATATATATTATATACATAATAATATATTTTTTTTTGTATTTGAATATATATACAAAACCCATATTATATTTATATATATATAATTATAGATGTTATTGAAGAAAATATTAGAATATTTAAATGTTTTTTTGTAGAATAAATTCCTTCCATTTAGAATATTCAAAAAAGAATTTGGGTAAATATATGTTGATAAATTTTCCAAAGAATAATATTGAAGATATAATTTTGCAATCAAAAAAACATCAGACGAGTGAATAGACTTGAGCATCACTTAGTTAAAATTCATCATTGAACAAAGTTCTTAAAAATATTAGATTTAAATGCAAAAGAATAATGGCCAATATTAAAAATTAAAAAAAATAATTTATTCCAAGAAACTAATGTGGAAAACTTCAATGCATGAGTATATATTTTCTAAAAAATAAAGTTATTAGAAAGGTTTAATGGATCAATGAGTATAAGTGAGAGTGAGGAACTTATTCCTAGAGGACCCTTAAATAAATTTACTACTTCACGACCTAAACATATTAATTTTAATTCAATATAAAAACAAGAAAAAATAAAAAAATATATACAAAAAAATTAGCAAATTCTAGAGGTGTCAAACGGTATTTTACCGTGCCCAACACGGCCCACCGGCACTTCCTGTGTTTTACCGTGCCGGGTCTTGCCCATACGAGCCAGAAGAGGCCCGTACTAGCCCTAAAAAAATAAAAAAAAGATTATTTTTTTGTTTATAATATTTACGTAATTATAAAATATAAATTAGATAATGTTTAAAAATATTTAAATTTTAAATTCTAAATATTTAAATTTTAAATTCTAAATATTTAAATAGTTATAAAGTTTATTTTTTTATGTTATTTATTTTAATTATGTATTAATTAGATTAATAAATTATAATTTATTAGAATTAAATTATTAAACACAACAATAAAATAAACACAAAATTTCTTTAACAAAAATGACAAATTCACAAAGTCAAGCGCCCAAATCAAAACAAATACAATATAAATACAAATGAATACAAAATATCAAAATCAAAAATTAGAATCAAACATAACTCATAAGCATGAGCATAACTGTAACATAACTATCACTGTCGGCATATCACAATCCCATAATCATCAACCGTCAGGCATCAAGTGGCAACCTCATCAATCTCTATCGGTATATCATTATCATCATCAACCTCAATATCAAAATCACTATCATATAGATCATCATTAACAATCAACTCCTCCACTTTTCCTGTAGTTCATGTCTCAGTACGATCCTGGATGCTAAACATCGAATCCTCCTAATTCCTCGTGCAAGCTAAAGCCTCAACAATATCTAGATGTAATCTCGATCTCTTATCTAAAATCACATTCACGACAACAACAAAAAATAGACACCGATACTATGTTCAATACTGGATGAGTCGGTAGATCTCGTGTCATCTTAGATAGCACATGAATAAATGGACTTATGATTTTTACCACTATAATATATCAAGATTCTTAGTATCAGAATGTGATAGAATTGAGCAGCAATCGATATCTAAGTACCAAAAAAAACTCGCTCCTATTCGATGATTCATCTCATCATTTCCCCCATGCTAACTGAATGAAAAATTTATCTCCGAATATGATATCCATGATTGTATCACAGTCTCACTACTACTACCACTATACCAAATATCATAATATGTGAAAAGGTCAGTCAACTTCTTGTGAATAAACCCTTCAAATGAGTCTTCCAGGTTCATGCATGAGAAAATGTAAGTCAAAATATCTATCCATTTCATCTTAACCCTAGGATCAATGCATATAGTGGGATAATAAAAAGATAAAATAGTAAACCAGTACTTTAAGTACTTGATTTTCATCTCTACAACCATATGACTAAGTGTCAGGTCAGCTCAATACTTTCTAAACATGCTACTAATGTAACATATGCACCTGAGTGCAATATAAATCGTGGAAGTATAAACTAACGAAGACATGTTCGTCGTATCACAAAAAATCTTTAGGAATTTCATAAATGAAATTTCTATAACCCAGTCAGTGTCGTCAATAACAAATTTATCACTATTACTATTAACATAATCGAATATCATGTATTTGTATCCAACACATGACTCCAACATCAGGTACGTGTAATTCCAATGGTGTCTCATATCCGATTGAAATTTCTTCTTAAGATTCACAGACAAACAGAGACTACCGAACTTTTATTATCTGCGAGACGTGCAAATGTAAATTAGTGAGTTACATATATTATCCAAAACGAGAAAACTCACTTTCATCCTCACTTGTACAATCAAGTTAATCACATGACACATACATCTGACATAGAAAATCTCTCCTAATAAAACATCTCTAATATTCCTAATAAACATATTAATCGTTACTCTATTATTTGATATATTATCAAATATGATACTAAAAGTTTTATTTTAAATTTTATATTCTCTAAGATACGCTCAAAAAAAATCGGGTCATCATGAAGATAGAGAATCTCAGAGAATCCTAAAATTTTTTTATTTATAGTCCATTTAAAATCTACATAGTGGACGGTGTGACATGCATAAGATGAATCATCGTGACTAGTTCAGATATTGGATGTCACGAACACCACTCTATTATATGCCATAAATTTATTAATTATTATTTATTTTTCTAATTTATGAAATTTTAGTATGTCATTCCTAGATATAGACCTAGGAATCCTACGATAAGCATGCTGGAAATATGTCTGCATGATGCTCACTAGCCTTAAATCTTCCGAAAATATGATCGAAAGTCCCATCAAGGTGATAAGTTTAGCCATGTCTGACCTACTCAAATTATTGTGATATATGAATGGGATAAACTTTGAGACTAAACTTAATCCAACCTCAAAAAATACACTGCTAAGTTAGGTATATCTAGGATCTAATATACCATATTTTTTGGTACATATTTCGACATATCTCTTAAGGTGCTCAGTCCCAAACACACTCTTACAAGTAAAAATTTTCTTACAATATTGTACAATATTATTTCTTCTTCCACATCCCTAAATTTTTTTTTATTATATTAAAATAAGTCAAAACTACAAAAGTCCTCCTAATTTTTTATTTTTTAGATGTTTAAGTTGAGACGATCGGAAAAATAAAAATTTCAACAACCTCGGACCTTTGTGTAAGATTTTCATTTTCTTAATTTAAATTTAATTTTTTATCATTTATTATTTTTTGGTTTTTTAGACAAGAGGATAGATTAAAGAGTAGAAAGAAAGAGAAAGTAAAAAACTAATTATTTTTAATATTAATTATTATGTTAAGACTTAAGAGTTTTAGTGAACTAATTAAAAAAAATAAAAATACCTGTAAAATAGTATAAAGGTAAAGCACGCATACCAAAATTTCAACTTCTAAAACCGAGCCAAAATTGTGAGTCCCAAAAAACGAAGCCAAAATCCCAAGAAAAAGAATTTTAGAAGAGAGATTTGAGAGATAATGAGAATTTATGTTTTTAAAAAACATAAAAATTAGAGAGAGGAGTGGAGGGGATCTTTTGTAGAATAAAATTTAAAAAAAATTTAAAAAAAAATATTTTTTTATTTTTTTATTATTTTATTGATTTTTTTAGGGCAGAATCATATGGGCCGTCAGGTTCTTCCCCATAGCCATTAAAGGTGAAATCCAATGGTAAAAATTTAAAATTTTTAATTTTTTTATTTTTATTTTTTTTAATTTTGAACCATTGAAGATTTGGGGCAAGTGCAAGGGCGGGGGCGAGGAGGTGGAATTGGGCAATTTCCTAAACCATTGGGCTCAGCTTCTGCTACTAGGGCAGTTTCTCAACTCGTGCCGAGAATACCGTACCAACGAGTCATAGTATCATGCCGGGCCATGCATGGCACGAGGCCCAATTCACCTTGGCACGGCACGGCATGGCACGATTCATGCTGTGGACAAGCACAACACGGGCATGGGCATGGAAAATTCTCGTGTCAGGCCGGGCCAGGCACCACCGAATCGTGTCGTGACTCATGCAATGTCGGAATAGCCCGGCCTGGTTGACACCTCTAGCAAATTTATGTATTCAAATGGTCTCTCATTCAATATTATAAATGATCCATATTTAATTTTTATAATGGATGCTGTCAATTTTGGGCTCAAAATTAAATCTCCATTAATACATGAATTAAGAAAACGAATTTTTAAAAAAGAAGCAAAATGAAGCTAAGTATCATTATTGAAGTTTACAAAAAATCTTAAAAATAATATAGATGCTCAATTAAATGAGATGATTAAACAAATAACAAGAATATATTTATTCTTAATTTTTTGATGAATAATTTTACTGACACATAATTTATGAAATCAATTGAAATATCTGATATAATAAAAAAAAAGAATATTCAAACATCTTGATAACAAAGTTGACGAAATTGAAGAGGAGAATATTATATAAGTCATCACTAATATTCCTCTAATTAGGTAAATGATGTAATGAATCTTATAAAAAAAAGAAATTTATGGTAGACTCCTCATATTGCTCATTGTATTAATTTGATATTAAAATATATTGAAAAGCTAAATGTTCATGCTAATATACTCTCTTGAGTTAGACAAGTCAATAATTCATATATGAGCATCCTTAAGTTCTTAATACGATGAGAATATTTATAAAAAAAATAAACTTCTTCATCCATCAATTACACAATATAGAATGTGTGAAAATTATATTTAATCCTAAGTTTTAGTCTCGTATTGTTTTATGCAAAAGACTACTATTGCATTAATTAATAACTTAAGTGAAATTTCAAAAGAAAGACCAAACACAAGTTATATTTATAAAATGATAAATTCAACTAATAAGAAAATTATATTTAATTATAGAGATGTAAAAAAAAATATGACTTAATTTAAAAAAAATTTGATACAAGATGGACTCTATCATTTTATCGATCTTTATATGAAACAAATTATATTTTTAATCCTCAATTATAGTATTGAGACAAGTTTTCTAATATTAATGAGGTGGGGAGATCAATTGAAAGAACTAATTATACAAAGAAAATAAAATATTAATCTAACTTTGGAGGATATTGATTCGGATGATTAGTAGATTCTAAAGAAAAAAAATTATCTTTTCCCTCTTGACCTTTGTTGGCTTCAAAATGATAAGTTATTTAATATTGATGCTACTATAGTTACATGATTCAACTTTAAAAAAACTCAAGTATCATTGCATCACATGGTTTCATCATGTTTCTACTTATAAAAAGAGGTTGTAATAAAGTATCAAGTGAGTATTCATGAATTAATATTTACATACAATTAATATGTAATTTTATTAAAAATTGGTAATATTTACATTTAATTAGTATTTTTTAGTTTTTATTAGGTACAAATGAAAGAAAAGACATGGAAGAATTTTATTTCATGTCAATTGATGAATATAAAGATTTATATAAAATAAAGAAAATAATGATGACCTTGAAAAATAATATTTTAATTGTTATTTTATAAATTTTTTATGATTTTTTTGTAAAAATTTAAAACTATTATTATGACTACATTTATTTTCTATTTTATTACAAAGTGGCAAACAAGTAATACTGAGCCATCAATGGCTAGTTTTTTTTGGCCCATCCAAATCACCGTGTTGTGCCGAGCATGGTCTAACACGTTTGTTACTAAAGGAAGCCCAACATGGCATGTGGCCTGACTTCAATCCAGATAGTGCCTAGTTCATGCTAGGTCGATTAGATATGGGTTCCAAACCTGACATTAACCATGCCAAAGGATTGGCATGTGGCTTACCCAAGCCAGCTCAAACAAATGCTATCATGGATGCCTCCAAGGTGGCCTTGGTGCTGAACATGTCCAACGGGCTAGCCCAGTGGCCCCAAACCAAGCTGCTTGGACAGGTCAAAGCTGCATATTAGCATTATATATATATATGAAATAAAAAAAAACTTAAATAATATTTAAAAAAATTCTATAATTTAAAAGCATGGTACAATGTAAACTACAATATATTAAAAAATTAAACATGCACAAAAAATAAATTAATAAAATTTTTGAAAAAACAAAAAAAGAAAGCTAATGATAATACTTGTGATATTTAATGTTGAATGATAACTACTGAAATTTTATCATTATGACATTGTCTGTCAGACTGTCGATTTATCTGGTTCCAATTTTAATAGCTCCAAGTTTTGGTTTTATTATATAATTTATCAACTAATTATAGAACTAATACTTGATCTTGAAGACTTATTTGTATATCTTCTCAATTTTTTAAGCATAACAATTTTAATAATATCTAATTATAATTTTTTCCTCTTATTTGATATAATATTTACAGACAAATAAAGAGCAAACTCCAATAATCCAATAGACATTGATGGTGTTGGTAGATCATATGTTATTTTATTCTAAATCTTTCATAATCAAAAAAAAATATGACAAAAATTGTGATCGACTTATATTCTACTCAAAAAAAAAATAAGATAAACTCAAGCTACTCAAACTAAATCATTATATATCATAAGACTCATAATCAATTAAGACATACTAATATAACCTATCACCAATGATTAAAATATCAATTTTTAATGATATATCGGTACTTGAATTTTACAGATATATCAGTATATATTTAATGCGAGTATCAATCAAGGATAGATATATTAATTTTGATTAATATATCAATACTTAAAATTTAGGGATATTTTAAAAATATATTAGTGGATAAATCAGTAATTTTTATCACTACCTATAACTACTTTTAAAGAAAGATATCCAAATAATAAAAACTCTTATATTTATACAAAAAGGAATTGCAACCAAACTAAAAAAATGATTAAGTCAAACAATAAACTTTATTAAGCATACTATTTCTTTTAGAAAAAAAATATCACAAATTGAGTTCGTAACTAATTAAAACCAAAAGTTTGGTAGATGTTGCCAATGTTGAAGATCAATGCCAATCTAAGTTAATGTAGGTACTCAATGCCAATTGACCACAACTACTATTCATGCAATGGAAATGAGTTGTATTAATTTTTCTTTCTACCCAATTAATATATACAATGTTGAAAAAAATTCATGTTGTGGTATTGAGTTATATTATTTATCATTATATTGAAAAATACAAGTTAAATGCACTCTCAAGCCACGCTTATACTTGGAGCACTTTCAAGACACATTAGATGCATTGAGTATGAGCTCGATGCACATAAGTTTAAACCAAATACGAGTTAAAAATAAATAAATATATAAATACATATAAAATTTCAATAAAAATAGAATAAATAAAATAATATTCTAAAAAAATACAAGTATACAAAATATAACACCTCTCAACGCATAGATGTAACTATTTTGCATCATGTGTATGAATAAAAAATATATATGATAATCTTCATTGTATTAACTATCACTGCCTTACTTTCAAAAAATTTCATATCAATGAGTATACTCGTATATTGGGAGAGTACTCCTAGTAATGTACTTATTTTCTGAGTGCTAGCAGGTATTGCAAGGGGTGCTCCAGTGATTGCTATTTATTTATGCTTGTATTCCAATTGAAGCATAAGTTTGAAGATAACCGAACGGAAAAAATATTACCATACATCAATACATAGCAAAATATTATTCATGAACATTACATTTAAACAATAAACATCTAACTGAAGCAGTGAACATACAAAATGATTCAAAAAAAATCCTAGACAATCAAAAAGATCAACTCATGCCTTACTCTAAATCCCATAACACAAGTAGAAGATGAAATCACCGGAATTTTATATCAGCTCCTCTCGTATGTTAGCAATGCAAGGAGAAAAGGCCTGCTGCTCATCCAGATTTCAGAATTATTTGCAGTGTTGCAGGACAATGAGACACAACAACGCGAGAAAAAAATATGTTTGAGGGGTGACCATTCTGGACCGTGGTTCTCGCTATCGTTCTCTCTCGTCTTTGTCTCCTCCCTGGATCTTTCTCTCTCTGTCGTTCTCATCTCATAAGACGTAATCTGAGATGTGTTGTTGAGAAAAGCGCGCGAGATGATTTCCCGGAGAGGGAGCCAATGACATGCACGCATGGTTGTTGGAAGAAACCCAGATCGTTACAAATAAACACGCACCAGGCAAGACCTCAAGAGGAGGAAGACCGTTAATTTTTTGGAAAATGAGCAACATCAAACATGGCTAATCTAATAACTACTTGTTCAATATTTTTTTGCATAAATATGTTTAACAATGAGGTGGATTAAATAATTAGTGAGATATTGATAACATTTGTAAAATTAATGGGAATGCAATGCTATAAAAAAATAGATATCAATATTCAATATGCCCTTAACCATAAACAAACATGAGGGAAGGAAAAAAATATTTTTTCCTTATGTTTTTATATCAACAAGAATATAAACATATAAATATGTCACACAAACACATAAAAGTAGCATATTAGACATTGTTTTAAAATAAAAAATACTATTTTTTATTATAGTAATATGTGACATAGAAATACATAATAGTGGTGCTAGCATAATGGAATAATAGAGAGATAGTGAAAAAAATAGAGGAGATAAATGGAGAGAGAAGGGATAGTGTGTTAGATATAATTTATTATATTTATGTTTGAATATACTTTGTTTCATTCAATAGTCTATTGATAAGTCAGTCTCTAGAAAGTTATATTTTTTATGAATGATATAATTTGTTTTGTTTCAAATTTTAATCACCCATTATAGGCTTATAAAGTGTGGTTTGTTATTTACATTCTAATTTATAAAGACTATAAATAGCCCATATTTGCTAAAATAAAAGATATTTATTTTGATTATTCTTGAATTCTGCATATCAATATTGTGGTATCAAAGGAATGATTTGAGCCTGGTTTGTTGTGTAAAATTTAAGACAAATACAAAAGTTTGTGAGTGTGAGTCAAACACAGAGAAATAATAATGTCTATCTCAAAGAAGTTTGTGCAACCATCCATTTGAGATTCAATGGCCATTATAATTATTGGTCAATGATGATACAGAACTTTCTAAGGAGCAAACTAGTGAACGAAGGGATCCCTATGCCGACAATTGGGACAACACTAGCGAGTGAGGTGTAAAGGAATACCATGAAATATAAAAGGCTTAAAGATCTGATAGTTTAGAACTTTATGTTCTAGGTAATTTAATGAGAAATAATGGACACAATTCTCGACAAAGAGATGCCTAAGGCAATTTGAGACTCAATGAAATAAAAATATCAAGTGTCCATTAAATGAAATGGCACAACTTCAAGTATTGAGAAGGCATCTTGAGTTGTTTGCCATTAAAGAAGAGAAGGTTGATAGCTTCTTAGGACGAACCTTGATAGTGAGGAACAAGATGAAGTCAAATAGTGAGAAATGGAGTATAATGATTGATAATATGATTAGATCATTGAAGGCCAAGTTCAATTATGTTGTTTGTTCAATATAGAAGTCAAATAATTTATGTTCTTTGAGCATTGATGAATTACATGAAAGTCTGCTTGTCCATGAACAAAGGATGTAGAGATACCAAGAAGATGAATATATGTTGAAAGTGGCTCATGAGGATAGGTCGGACAGAGGAAGGGGTTCAAAAGTATTTAGAGTCGGGCATGGCAGAAGTAGAGAAAGATAACCTTTGAACAAAGCAAATATTGAGTATTTAAAATATGATAAACTAGGACACTTTCAATATGAGTGTCTCGGCTAGGAAAAGAAAGCAAATTATGATGAGTTAGATGAAGAAGAAAAGCTTTTGTTGATGTCCCATGAAGAGATTCATCAAAAAAAGAGAAAAGAGATATGATTTATTGACTCATGCAATAATAATCATATAATGGGAAACAAAGAATTATGTTCGAATTTGGAAGAAGATTTCAATCATACAATGAAGCTTTGGAATGATACGAAAATAAAAGTGGTAGCAAAAAGAAAATATAAGAGTGCAATTGAATGGCATAACCTAGATAATATCTGATGTTTATTATATTCTTTAGCTTAAGAATAATTTATTAAGCATAGGATAACTTTAAGAAAATGGGTTAGCCATTTTGATTTATGATAGAACTTGCAAAGCATTACATCATGAGAAAAGGTTGATTATGCAAAATGATATGAGTGGAAATAGAATGTTTTATCTATTAGATTTTATAGCACCAAAAAATTCTATGTATACAAGCTGAAGCTGTATCGAAGAAAAAAGCTCACATGTGATATTGTCATATTGGGCACTTGAAACATAAGGGACTATGAACATTTTCTTATAAGAAGATGATGGTTGATTTACCCTCTATAAAGTCTCCAAAGAAGATGTGCAGCACATGCTTAACCAGCAAACCACGTAGAGATTATGTACTGAGCAGGAGTTTTTAGAGGACATCAAAATATCTTCAACTAGTATGCATTCGGATATACATGGTCTTATCAAGCCACTTTTAAATAGTGACGAGAGGTACATCTCAAATTTTATTGATGGTCATACTTATAAAACTTGAGATTATTTCTTACATCAGAAGTTTTTGTTACATTCAAAAATTGTGAGGCTTGTGTTGAAATGGAGATAGATGCATACATTACTTATCTGAGGATTGATAGGGATGGTGAGTTCATCTTGAATGAATTTGGAGAGTTTTGTCATAGGGCATCAATAGACAATTGATGGTAGCTTATACTCCTCAATAGAGTAGAGTAGTTGAGAGGAAGAACAAGATGAGTATGAATCGATGTGAGATAGTGTGTGCATATTTAGAATCATTATCAAACATAATAGTTAAAAAACATGAATCCATAAGAGGCATGGAGTGGCAAAAAACTAGTTGTAAAGTATTTTTTAATTTTTAAATGTGTAGCACATGTTAATGTATCAAATCAAAGGAAGAGTAAGTTGGTTAATAAGAGTATGAAATGTGCATTCCTAGGAGTTAGAGGGATGAGTCTAAGGCATGGAGGTTATATGATGTAGTTTCAAAAAAGATCATCATCAACAAGAATATTGTATTTGAAGAAGAAGACAGTTGAGATTGGGGCAGAACAAAGAAAGAAATCAAGCGAGATATATTAGAATAAGAAGATAAAAATGAAAGTGTGACGAGTATGACCAAAAAAAAAAGAAAATGATAGAACATGTTTGAATACTTTGAGTAGCAATCTAACAAAGTCACTTCCAAATGAGCCAAACTCTATCTCACATGGAAAATTAACATAAGGAATTGGTGTATTAGAAAGAAGAGTATAGGGATGGATAGTAAATTATGAAACAAAAAAAAGATTATTTGAAGAAGAAAATTTGAATGCAATGATGATGATAACAGAAAATGACTCAATTTCATTTAGAGAAGCAATGAAAAACAAAAATATATATAGGGAAGTAATGTCAGTAGAAATTGAAGCCACTAAGAGAAATCAAATTTGGGAATTTTATATGCTGCCTAAAGGAGTCAAACCTATTGGAGTTAAGTGGTGTTCAAAATTAAACTAATGAAGACGGGGATGTGGAAAAGTTCAAAGCAAGACCAGTGGCAAAAGAGTATGCACAATTTCATGGAATAGATTACCCTAAAGGGTTTGTTCCAATGGCAAGACTTGACACCATCCATGTGATACTTGAAATAGTTGCTCAATTATGTTGGAGGTTTTTCAAAGCAATATAAATAATGCATTTTTTTATGGGGAGCTCAAGCAAAAAATATTTGCGCAACTGTTTGAGGGATTTATAAAGAAAGGAGAAGAAAAAGTTCAAAGTCAAAAAGTGTCTCAATGAGAGTTGAAGCTTATTTTGTGCCACAAGCTTCATAATAATGTATTATATGGCCTTAAACAAGCGCCACAAGTTTGTTTATTCATAACGAACTCAATGCATTTTAACTTATTATACTTACATTTCTTCGGATTGAAGAAGTTTTTATATGACCTTAAACAAATTCCACAAGCTTGGTACAATAGAATTGAAGCTTATTTTGTGCGTACAGATTTGAAAGGTATCCTAATGAGGGTGAGTTCACACAATTCATAAAGTTGAAATGAGATAAAATATTAATAATAAGTTTTTATGTTGCTGACTTGATTTTTACTGAGAATGATATAAGCATATGTGATGAGTTTAAAAAATTCAATGATGTTGGAATTTGATATGTCTGACTTGGGAAGGATGGAACATTTTCTTGGGGTAAAAGTTAAATAGTATTTAGATGGAATTTTCATCTGCCAAAAAGGGTATGCAAGAAAAGTGTTATCAAGGTTTGGTATGAGGGATGGTAATGTAGTGAAGAATTTAATAGTACTAGGTACAAAGCTGTCAAAGGATGAGGGTGGAGTTAGGATTGATGAAATTTTATTTGAGTTGGTGGTTGGAAGCCTCATGTATTTGACTATAATTATGCATGACTTGATGCATGGTATCAGATTGATAAGCAAGTTCATGTCCAATCCCACTATGTCACATTGGCTTGTGGAAAAAAGAATTTTAAGGTATTTAAAAGGTACAACAAATCTTGGGATTTTTTATAAGAAAGGAGAAAGCAGCTTGAAAATCATGGCCAAGATAGTGATTATGCCGATGACTTAGACGATCAAAGAAGTACCTCTAGGTTTGTGTTTATGTTGAGGTCTAGAGTTGTTTCTTGGCCCTCAAAGAAATAATTAGTATATTCTATATTACTACTGGAAGCAAATTATATAGCAGCATTGTGTGCTTGTTAATGTGCTTGGCTTAGAAATGTGTTGGAAAAACTTGGAGTTAAAGAGAAAACATACACTCTCTTATGTGGGATAACAAGTCCACTATACATTTGTCAAAGAATTTTGTGATTCATGAAAAAAGTAAGCATATTGATGTAAGATTATATTTCCTAAGAGACTTGGTGAATGATGGAGCTGTCGAGATGAGCTGCTACACAACTCTCAGAATCAAATTGTAGATATTATGACAAAACCATTAGGGCTAGAGTTGTTTAAGAAGCTTCATGGCATGTCTGGAGTGACTAAAGTAAGCTAAGTGCAGATGCATTAGCTTAAGGAAGGGAAAGTTAGATATAATTTATTGGTATAAGATCATCATCATCATCATCATCTCTTTTTTCTTCTACTTTTTTTACTTCTTCTAATTTTTTTATTCTTCTCCTTCTACTTATGATTCTTCTATTTCTTTTTTTCTTCTTATTTACCATTTTCTTTTATTTCATCTTTTATTCTTCTTCTTTTTCTCCTCCTCCTCCTCCTCTCCATCTTCTTATTCATCATCTTCATCTTCATTTTATTCATCTTCTATTTCTTCTTCACCATCATCTTTTTCTTCTTCATCTTCTTTTTCTTTTTTATATCATTCTTCTTTATCTCCTAATCATTCATCTTTATTTTCTCCCTATCCTTCTCATCCTCCTCATTTTTCTTCCCCTTCTTCATCTCTTTCTACTACTTCTATTTCTTCTTCTTCTTCTTCTTCTTCTTCTTTTTCTCATTATTATTCTTCTACTTCTTTTTCTTCTTCTCCTTCTTTTCTTTATTTTTCTTATCCTTTTTAATTTTCTCCTCCTCCTCTTCATCCTCCTCCTTCTCATTCTTTTGTTTCTTCTTCTTCTTCTTCTTCTACTTCTCCTTTACATTATTATTATTATTATTCTTCTTCTATTTCTCCTTCTATTTTTTCTTAATCTTCTTCTACTTCTTATTCTCGTTTTTCTTCTGCTTCTTCTGCTTGTTCTTCTTCTTGTAACTCTACCACTACTGCAACTACTACTACTTCTTCTTCTTCTTTGACTTATTCTTATTTTTATTCTTCTATTCTTCTTCTTCCTCCTCCTCCTCCTCCTCCTTCTACTTCTCCTTCATCTTCCTTCCCCCATCTTATTATTCTCCTTTTTCTTATTCTTCAACTTCTTTTCATACATTTTCTTCTTTTTCTCCTCCTTATTCTTGTTTTATTCTTCTAATTTATTTTTATTCTTCTTTTTTTTGTTTTTCTTCATCATCATCATCTTCTACTTATTCATCTTCCTCTCCATTTCTTCATCTCTTTCTTCTTTTTATTTTTTGCGTCATCTTATACTTTTTCTTCTTTCTTTTTTTTCTCATCCTCATCATTCGTCTTCTTTTCCTTCTTCACCTCATTCTTTTTCTTATTTTTCTTATTTTTCTTCTTATCCTACTTATTCTCAGACTTCTTATTCTTCTTTTTCTTATTTTTCATCTTATTTTTTTTATTATTTTTCTTCCTATTTTGTTTTTTGTTTTTTTCTTCTCCTCCTCCTTCTCCTCCTCATCCTCCTCCTTGTTATTCATCTTCTCCTTCTACTCCTTCTTATTCTTCTTCAACTTCAACATCAACATTTTCTTTTTTTTTTCTTCTTATTTTGTTTTTATTTTTCTTTTTTTTTCTTCTTCTTTTTCTTCTTCGTCTCTTTCTTCTTCTTCTTCTCATTTCTTCTTCTTCTTCTTCTTCTTTTCTTCTCCTCCTACTCCTCATCCTCCTCCTCCTTTATCTTCTTCATCTTCTCCTTCTATTCCTTCTTATTCTTCTTCAACTTCATCATTAACACCTTCTTTTTCTATTTACTATAATAATAATAATAATTATTATTATTATTCTTCTTCTTCTTATTCTGCTTTATTTTCTTATTATTATTATTATTCTTCTTCTCCTTCTCCTCTTCCTCATCCTCCAACTTCTTCTCTTTTTTCTTCTTCTACTTTTGCTCATTCTTATTCTCCTTCTCCTTCTTCTTATTCTCCTACTCCTCCTACTTATTCTCCTACTCCTCCTACTCCTCATTTTTATTCATTTTATTTTGCTTCTTCTCCTTCTTCAGCATCTTCTTCTTTTCCTTCTTCATCTTCTCCTTCTACTACTTCTTTTTCTCTTTCTAATTCTTCTTCATCTTCATCTTCAACATCTTCTTCTTCTTTTCCTCCTCATTTTTTTTCTTCTCCTAATTATTCTTAATTTTCTTCTTCTTATTATTTCTTCTTCTTCTTCTCCTTATTCTTATTCTCCTTCATCTTCTTCTTCTCCTTCTTCTTCTTTATCATCTTTTTCTACTTTTTCATAATCATCTCATCAACTTCTACATCTTCTACTACTTTTTTTATTTTCTTCTCCTCCTCATCCTCCTTCTACTTCATTATTTTCTTCTTCTACTTCTTCTCCTTCTTCTTTTTAATATTATTCTTCTTCTTTTTATTCTCCTTCTTCTGCTGCTGCTGCTGCTGCTTCTTCTTCTTCTTCTTCTTCTTCTTATTCTTTTTTTTATTCTTCTTCTCCTTATGTTTATTTTTCTCCTTATGTTTATTCTTCTCCTCCTCCTCTTACATTTGTTCTCTTTTTTGTCATTCTTCACTTTAATCATTTTCTTCTTCTTCTCCTACCTAGTTGTCTTATTGTTCTTTTTTTCTTCTAATACTTTTTCTTCTTCTACTTTTTCTTCTTCTTGTTTTTTTCCGTCGCATTCTTCTTCTTCTACTACCTGTTATACTTCTCATTCTCTTTCCCCCCTTCTTCTGCTTCATTTCTTTCATTTTCTTCTCCTCCTATTTTTTATTGTTATTATTATTATTATTATTCTTTTTCTTTTATTTCTACTTATTCTTTTTCGATTTTTTTCTTATTCTTCTCTTTCTTGTTCTGCTTTTTGTGCGTCATCTTCTTTTTTTTCCTCCTAGTTACTCTTCTTTTTCTACTCCACCTTTTTTTCTTCTTCTAATTATTCTTCCCCAACTTATTCTTCTTCTTTTTGCTCTTCTACATTTTTTTATTCATCTTCTCCTTCTTAATCACATTCTTCTTGTTCTTCTACATTGTCTTCTCCTTCTACTCCTTCTGCTTCTTTTTGTTCTAAATCTTCTTGTTCTTTTTCTTCTACATTTTTTCCCTTTCTTCTTCTTCTTTTTAATATTCTTTTTCTTGTTGTTTTTTTTTCTCCTTTTTATTTTTTTTTCTTTTTCTTCTTCCTATTCTAATTCTTTTTCTTATTTTTCTTTCACTACTTATTTTTCTTTTTATTATTATTATTCTTCTTCATTTTTCTTCTTCTCCATATTCTACTTGTTCTCTTTCTTCTACTTATTTTTCATCTTTTTTTCTTCTCATTATTCTTCTTTTTCTTCTTATCATTCTTATTTTTCTCATTCTTCCTTTTCTTTTTCTTCTTCTTGTTCTTCTTTTTCTCCTTCTTCTTATTCTCATTCTTTTCCTTCTTCTTATTCTTCTTCTTCTTCATTTTGTTTTTATTCTCCTCCTCCTCCTTCATCTTCTCCTTTTTCTTCTTCACCTCCTTCTTCAACTATTTCTTCTCTTTCTCTTTCTTCTTCTTATTATATTTCTTCTTCTTTTCCTCCTCCTCCGCCTTTTTTTTCATCATCTTCTTCTACTTAAGCTTCTTCTTCTTCTGCTCCTCCTCCTCCTCCTCCTTATTTTCATTCCCCCTCTTTTTCTTCTTCTCATCCTACTCCTCTTACTTATAGTTCTTATTTTCTTTATTCTTTTTTTTCCCCTTCTCCTTCTTTTCTTCTTCTCGTGCATCATCATCATCATCATTTTCTTCTTCTTCTTCTCCATATTCTCATTCTCCATTTTATTATTATTCTTATTCTTCTTCTTTATTTTTATTTCTTTTTTTCTCTTCTCCTCCTCCTCCTCCTCCTCCTTCTCATTGTTCTTATTCATCATCTCATTCTTCTTCTTCTTCTTCTTCTCTACCTTCTTCTTCATCTTTTCTTCCTCCTTTATTTTCTCATTCTTCTTTATATTCTTTTTTTTCTTCTTCTATTCCTTCTCCTCCTCTTCCTTCTTATTCTTCTCATTTTTCTTTTCTTTCTATTTGTTCTTCTTCTATTGCTTCATCTCCTCCTCCTCCTACTTATTATTCTCCTCCTCCTCCTCCTCCTCATCCTCCTTTTTTTTCTCATTCTTCTTTTGTTTCTTCTTCTTCTTCACATTCTTTTTTTTTCTTCTTCTTCTTCATCTTCTTCTTCTTCTTCTTCTTCTTCTTCTTCTTCTTCTTCTTCTTCTTTGTCTTCTTCTTCTCTTCCTCCTCCGTCTAATCATTTTTCTTCTTCTCCTTATCCTCCTTCATATTCTTCATTAACTCTTCTTCTAATTTTTCTTTAACTTCTCATTCTTCAACATCATCATCTACATCATCACCATCATCATAATTATCTTCTACTTATTATTATTATTATTATTATTATTCTCCTCCTACTCATTATCCTTAATCTTTATTTTCTTATTCTTCTTCTCTTTCTTCTACATCATCATCATCATCATAATTATCTTTTACTTATGATTCATTTTTTTCTTCTTTTTCTTCTTTTTCTTCTTTTTCTTCCTCACATTTATCTTTTTTTTTCTTCTTATCTTCTTTCCCCTCCTCCTTCTCCTTCTCTCCATCTTTTTAATCATCTTTATCTTCATCATTTTCTTCATCTTATTCTTCTTTTTCTTCATCATTATTATCATCTTTTCCTTTTTATTCTCTTTCATTTTTTTCTGTACCTCCTTCATCTTTTTCTTCTTATTCTTTTTTCTTCTTCTTTTCTCCTCCTCCTCCTTTTTCTTCCCCATCTTCATCACTTTTTGTTTCTCCTACTTCTTCTTATCTTTCTTCTTTTTCTTTTTCTTTTACTTATTATTATTATTATTATTATTCTTCTTCTTCTACTCATTTTTTTTTCTTATTCTCAATTTTCCCCTTCTTCTTTTTTATGTCCTTTTTCTCTTCCTCCTTCTTCTACTGCTTATTCTTCTTCTATTTCTCCTTCTTTTTCTTATCATTCTTCTTCTTCTTCTTCTTCTCCTTTTCGTTCTCTTTTTTCTTCATCTTTTCTACTTCTTGTTCTTGTTGCTCTTCTACTTATTGTTCTTGTTGTACAACTTCTTCTAATTCTACATCTTCTTTTTCTTATTTTCATTCTTATTCTTCTTCTACATCTTCTTTTTCTTATTTTTATTATTCTTCTTCTTTTCTCCATCTTCATAATCATCATCATCATCATCTCATCATTCTTTTTCTCATTATTATTATTATTATTATTCTTCATATTCTACTTCTTAATTTCTTCTTTCAATTTTTCATCTTCTTCTAGTCATCCTCCTCCTTTTTTTTATTCGCCTACGTCTTATTATTATTCTTCTTATTCTTCTTCTTATTTTTATTCTTTTACTTCTTATTCTAGTCGTCCTTCTTCTTCTCCTCCTCATCCTCCGTCTCCTCCTCCTCCTTCTTCTCCGTCTTCTCCTCCTCCTTATCCATCTCCTCCTCCTCCTTCTTATCCATCTCCTCCACCTCCTCCACCACCTCCTCCTCCTTCTTCGTCTTCTCCTCCTCCTTCTCTGTCTTCTCCTCATCATTCTTCTTATCCATCTCCTCCACCTCCTCCACCACCTCCTCCTCCTTCTTCGTCTTCTCCTCCTCCTTCTTTGTCTTCTCCTCATCATTCTTCTTCTTCTTCTTCTTCTTCTTCTTCTTCTTCTTCTCCTCCTCCTCCTCCTCCTTTTTCTTCTCATTCTTTATGTTCTTATTTTTCTCCGTCTTATTTTCCTCCTTATTCTTCTTCATCTATTTTATATTTTTCTTTTATTTTTCTTCTTCTTTTTATTCTTATTCTATTTATTCTTCTTCTTTGTCTACTTATTCTTTTAGATTATCTTCATCATCATCAACTTCTTCTTCTTCTTTTTATTCTCCTTCTTCTTATTCTTTATCTATTTCTTGTTATTCTTCTTCTTCTATTTATTATTATTATTATTATTATTATTCTTCTTTTTCTTTTTCTTTTTCTCTTTATTACTTTATTCTTTTCCTCCTCCTCCTCCTCCTATTTCTTTTCCAAATTTCTTTTCTTCTCCTTGTTCTTTTTTTTCTTCTTCTTCATTTATTTGTCCTCATCCTCCTCCTTATTTTCCTTATTTTTCTATTTCTCCTTCTTCATCTCATTATTATTATTATTTTTATTTTTTTTCTTCTTTTTCATCTTATTCTCCTTCTTGTTTTTTTGTCTTCTTTACCTTCTTCTTCTTCTTCTTCTTCTTTTACTTTTGCTTATTCTTCTTCTCCATCTCCTCCTCCATCTTTTTATTATTCTTCTTTTTCTCCTTCTTCTTTTTATTCTTATTCTTCTACTACTACTACTACTTCTTCTTCTTATACTTCTTTAATTTCTTCTTCTTTTGTGTCTTCTTCTTCTTCTTCTTCTTCTAAATCTTCCTCTTATTATTTTTTTTTCAGTGTGTTCATCTTCTTCGTCATCTACTTCTTTATTTTTTTTCTTTCTTCATTTTCTTCTTCTTCTACTTCTCCTCCTTCTCTACCTTTTTTTTTCTGCTTCTTTTCTATCTTCTTCTGCATTTTCATCATAAACATCATCATCTTCTTTTTCTTTTTCTCTATTTCCTTCTTCTCTATTTTCTTCTTCCCTTTCTCCATTTTCTTCTTATTTTCCTTTTTCTTTTTCTCCTCCTCCTTCTATTCCTCCTCTTTCTCATTCTCTTTTTTCTTGTGCTTATTATTATTATTATTATTATTCTTCTTCTTCTTCTTCTTCTTCTTTTTCTTATTATTCTTGTTATTATTATAATTTTTTTATCTTTTTTCTTCTCCTCCTTTTTCTCCTTCTACTCCTACTACAACTTCTTCTTCTTCTTTACATTCTTTTATCTTTTTTATTCTTCTTCTTTTTCTTATCCTCCTCCACTCCTCCTCTTCATTCTTCTTCTCCTTCTTCCTTTTCTTCTTCTCCTTCTTCTCTTTCGCCTCTATCTTCTTCTTCTTTTTCTTCTTCATCAACTTCATCTTCTTATTTTTCTTCGTATTCTTCTTAATTATCTTCATCATCATTATCTTCATCATCATTATCTTCATCATCTTCTTCATCTATCATTCTTTTTCTTTATCTCTATCTTCTTCATCTATTCATCTTCTCATTCCTCTTCGTATTTTTCTTTTTCTTTTTCTCCTTTTTTATTATTCTTCTTCCTATCGTTCTTTTTCTTTTTCTTCTTCTTTTTTTTCTTCTTTTTTTTCTTCTCCTCCTCCTCCTCCTCTTCATCCGCTTCTTTCTTCTTCTTTTACTTCTACTTCTCATTAATATTCTTCTTCTTATTCTACTTCTTTTTCTTCTTTTTGATTCTACTTATTCTTCATCTTCTTCTTCATAGTTTTCTCCTTCTTCTCCTTCTACTACTACTACTTCTTATTCTTGTTTTTTTTATTATTCTTCTTCTCTTTTATTTTTTTGTTTTTTTCACCTTATTATTATTTTTGTTATTATTATTATTCTTTTTATTTTCCTTTTTCTTTTTTTCTTCTTCACTACTTATTCTTCTTTTCATATTCTTTTTTTTATTCTCATTCTTTATCTTCTTGTTCTTCTTAATATTTTCCTCCGTGTTGTTATTATTATTATTATTATTGTTGTTGTTGCTGTTATTATTATTATTCTTCTTCTACTTTTACTACTACTACAACTTCTTCTTTTACTTCATCATCTTCTCCTTCATCTTCTTCTTATCCTTCTACTCCTATGTCTCCTCCTCCTCATTTTTTTACTCCTTCTTTTGTTTTTTTTATTTCTTCTTCTTCTCATTCTTCTTTTCCTTCTTCTCCTTTATTATTATTATTATTTTTTTTTTCTTCTTCATTTTCTTTTACTTCACCTTCTTATTCTCCTCCTCCTCTTCCTCATCCTCCTTCTCCACCTCCTCCACCTCCATCTTCTTCTTCTTCTTCTTCTTCTTCTTCTTCTTCTTCTTCTTTTTTCCTTTTTCTTATTATTCTTTTTCTATATCATTATCATCATCATTATCTTCATCTTCTACATCATCATCATCATCTTTATCTTCATCTTCATCTTCTACATCATAATTATCATCTTCTCCTCCTTCTTCATCTCTTTCTTTCTCTTTTCCTTTTCCTTTTCCTTCTCCCCCTCCTCCTCCTCCTCCTCCTCCTACGACTACTACTACTACTACTTCTTCTTTTTCTCATTCTTTTCATTCTTCTTTTTCTTCTTCTACCTCATCATCATCACATTCTTCTTCTTCTCATTCTTTTCATTCTTCTTTTTCTTCTTCTACCTCATCATCATCACATTCTTCTTCTTCAACTACTCCTTCTTCTATCCTATCTCCTTTTCATTCTTTTTCTTCTTTTTCTTTCTTTTTATTTTTCTTCTTCTTTTCCTACTTTTTCTTTTTCTTCTTCTTGTTTTACTTATTATTATTATTATTATTATTCTTCTCCTATCTCTTCTCCTTTTTCTTTTTTTTTTTCTTCTTGTTATTATCCTCCTCCTCCTCATTTTCCTCCTCATCTTCCTCCTTTATCTACTTATCCTCCTCCTTTTCCTCTTTTTTCTACTTCTCCTCTTCCTCATTCTTCTTCTTTTTCATCATCATCATATTCTTCTTCTTATTCTGCTTCTTATTCTTGTTTTAATTTTACTTCTTCTTCTTCTCTTTTTACTTATTTTTCTTTTCCTTCTTCTTTGTCTTCTCATTCTTATACTACTTCTTCTCATTCTTATCATTCTTCTCTATATTTTCTTTTTCTTCTTCTCCTCTTCCTCATCCTCCTCCTCCCCATCCTCCTTCTCTTTCTTATTCATTTTATTTTTCTTCATCTACTCTTTATCATCTTCTTATTATTCTACTTCTTGTCCTTATTCTTCTTCTTATTCTTATTTTCCCCCTTTTACTACTTATTCTTCTTCTGCATTTTTTTCTTTTTCTTTATCTCCTCCTTTTTATTCCTCTCATTCTTCTTCATCTTATTCATTTTTTCTTTTACTCTTTCTTTTTTGCCTTCTCTCCTTCTCATTCTTCTTCTATATTATATTATACTTTTCTTCTTCTATTTCTTCTACTCATCCTTCTTCTTTTTTATTTTTTTTTCTTCTTATTCTTCTTTTTCTTTATCTACTTATTATTCTTCTTTATATTCTATTTCTTTATCTTTCTTTCTTTCTTCTTCCATTTCTTTCTTTCTTCTTCTTTATCTTTGTTTTGTAATTATTGCTAATTATTCATATTCTTCTTATTCATTTTCTTATTCTTCTTTTTCTTTGTCATCTTTTTTTTTTGTTTCTTCTACTACATCTTCATTTTCTATTTTTTCTACTTTTTTTCTTCTTCGTATTCTCTTTCTTCTTCTCCTACTTTTTCTCATTCTTATTTTCATTTTTCATCTCCATCATCATCTTCTTCTCCTACTTCTTATCATTCTTATATTCCTTCATCATCATCTTCTTCTCCTAATTCTTCTTCTTCTTCTACTTATATTTGTTCTTTTTCTTCTTCTCATTCAACTTCAACTTCTTCTTCTTATTCTTCTTAGTCTCCATCTTCTTCTTCTTCTTCTTCTTCTTATTCTTCTTCTTCTCTATCTCCATCTTCTTCTCCATCATCATCATCATCATCATCATCATCTTCTTCTTCTTCTTCTTCTTTTTGGTCTCCATCTTCTTCTTCTTTTTGGTTTCCATCATCATCATCATCATCATCTTCTTCTCTATCTCCATCTTTTTTTTTCTTCTTATTCATCATCACCATCATCTTCTTCATCTTTATCTTCGAATTATTCTCCTTATTCTCTTTCTTCCATTGCTTCTTTTTCTACATCTTCTATTTTTCTTCTTCTTCTTTTCTTTCTTTTTTATCTTCTTCTTCTTCTTCTCTATCTCTATCTTCTTCTTATTCTTCTCCATCATTATCATTATCATCATCATCATCATCATCATCATCATCTTCTTCTTCTTCTCTATCTCCATCTTTTTTTTTCTTCTTATTCATCATCACCATCATCTTCTTCATATTTATCTTCGAATTATTCTCCTTATTTTCTTTCTTCCATTGCTTCTTTTTCTACATCTTCTATTTTTCTTCTTCTTCTTTTCTTTCTTCTTTATCTTATTATTATTATTATTCTTCTTCTTCTTCTTCTTCTCTATCTCCATCTTCTTCTTATTCTTCTCCATCATCATCATCATCATCATCATCATCATCATCATCTTCTTCTTCTTCTTCTTCTTTTTGGTCTCCATCTTCTTCTTCTTTTTGGTTTCCATCATCATCATCATCATCATCTTCTTCTCTATATCCATCTTTTTTTTTCTTCTTATTCATCATCACCATCATATTCTTCATCTTTATCTTCGAATTATTCTCCTTATTCTCTTTCTTCCATTGCTTCTTTTTCTACATCTTCTATTTTTCTTCTTCTTCTTCTTTTCTTTCTTCATCATCATCATCATCTTCTTCTCTTCCGCATCCTCCTTGTTATTGTTCTTTTCATTCATTTCTTCTTCTTCTTCTTCTACTTCTTATCTTCTTCTTCTTATTCATCTTGTTCTCCTACTTATTTTTATTCTTTTTATTCTTCTTGTTTTTATTATTCATATTCTTCTTTATCTACTTCTCATTCTTATTTTTCATTTTCTTCTTATTCTTATTCTTTTTTTTAATTATTCTTCTCATTTTATTTTTTTTTCTTTTTATTTTTCTTCTTTTCCTTCTTTCTTCCTCTTCTTCTTCTTTTTCTTCTTATTTTTATTTTCTTCTCTTTCTTCTACTTCTCCTCATTTTTCTTCTCCTTCATCCACATTTCTTCTTTCCTATCTTCTACTTTTTCTCTTTCTTCTTCTCATTCTCCTTCTCCTTCTTCTCATTCTCCTTCTTCTCATTCTTCTTCTCCTTCATCTCCTTCTCCTTATTATTCTCATTCATCTCCTTTTTCTCCTTCTTCTTCTCATTCATCTCATTTTCTTTTTCATCATCATCATCATCAACTTATTCTACTACTACTACTACTACTACTTTTTCTTTTTTTTTTCTTCTTCTTTTTCTACTTTATCTTCTAATTCTTCTCCTTATTCTCCTTCTTTTAGTTATTATTATTATTATTATTATTATTTTTCTTCTTCTTCTTATCCTGCTTCTTCACTATCTTCTTCTTCTTCTTCTTATGTTCTTCGCTATCTTCTTCTTCTTATTTTCCTATTTCTTATCCTACTTCTTTTTCTTGTCCTTATTCTTTTTTTTTCTTCTATTTTCTCACCTTATTTTCTTCTTCTTTTATTTCTTCATCTTCTACTTTATTACCTTATTTTTTTTCTTCTTATTGTTCTCCTTCTTCTACTTCTCCTCCTCCTCCTTTTTATTCTTCTTTTTCTTTTCTACTTCTTGTTTTTCTTATTCTCGAACTTCTTCCTCTTCCCCCTCGTCTCCTCCTCCTCCTCATTCTCATCATCATCATCATCAACCTCCTCCTCCTCTTCCTTCTTTTTTTTTTCTTCTTCTCATTCTCCTCCTCCTTCTGCATCTCCTTCTTTTTCTCCTCCTCCTCCTCCTCCATCTTTTCATTTTTATTCATCTTCTCAATCTTCTCCTTTATCTTTTTTTTTTCTTCTTCTTCTCCTTCTCATTCTTATTTGTCTTCTTTTTGTTCTTTTTCTTATCCTTTTTGTTTTTTTTTTCTTATTTTCCTCCTCCTCATTCTTCTACTTCTTTTCCTTTTTTTTCTTCTAATTTTCCTCCTCCTCATTCTTTTTCTTCTTTTACTTCTTCTCACTCTTCTTCTTCTTCACCTTTTTCTACTTCTTCTTCACCTACAACTTCATCTTCAGCTTCTTATACTACTATTTCTTCTTCATCTTCATCTTTTTATTCTTTTTCTTCATCATCTTCAGCATCATTTTATCATCTTCTTCTTTTTCTCCTCATCCTCCTCATCCTCCTCCTCCTGCTCATTCTTCTCCCTTTTCTTCTTTACCTTTTTCTTCTTCATCTCATTCTTCATCTTTTTCTTCTTTACCTTTTTCTTCTTCATTTCATTCTTCATCTTTTTCTTCTTATCCTTCATTTTCTTCTTCCTTTTTTTCTTCTTTACCTTTTTCTTCTTTACTTTTATCTTTTTCAGCTCATTATTATTATTATTCTTCTCCTCCTCCGCCTCCTCCATCTTCTTCTGCTTATCCTTCTTCTTCTCAATCTTTTTTTTTTTCATATACTTCTTCTTCTACTACTACTACAACTACTTTTTCTATTTTTTTTTATTTTCTTCTCATTCTCCTTTATCTTCTTTTTATTATTCTTCTTTTTCTCTTTATTCTTCTCCTCCCCCCCCCCCCCCCCCCCCACTTTGTCTTCTCATTCTTTTTCTTTTTCTGCTTCATCTTCCCCTTCTTCCTTTGTTTCTACATCTTATTCTTCTTCTTATTCAATTTTCCTTCATATCATCATCGTCTTCTTATTCAATTTTCCCTTTTCTTCTTCTCCTCTCTTTATCTTCATCTTATATTTAATCTTCATCTTGTACTAATCATTTATTTATTCTCTTTATTGATTGATTACATATATGAATCCTAGAATTAAGGTGAAAAAATTAGAAAATATATTAAAGTATATATTTATTTGTTTGAACTAAGCAGAATAACCAAAAAATTAGATATATTTTATCTCTTTATTGATTAATTACATTTATTCAAACTTGATATTTATTACTCTAATTGAAGTGTACATCTACATTATTGATTTAGCAAATGATTTTAACTTGCTATACAGGCAACCAAAGTGAAATTTCCATTGAAAGAAATGTTGGAGGTTAAAATTATTAACATTTATAATATTATCCTTTTTTTAATACCAATTTTTAGAAAAACATTTTATTTTGAAAGAATTGATATTTCACTCATTTTTTAAAAAAATTCTTTTTTTTTTTTGTAAGCTGGTGATTATGTATATTCATGTGCTAATTTGAAGATTGAAAAAACATTTGCTAAGTGGTAAACCATTTTACATTGGAGTGAAGTGTCTTATATGCCAACAAAAATATTGAAGTTCACGTGTGTACCAAGGATACCCCAAAAAAAATTTTAGCTGATTCATTTGTATGGTATTATTTACTGTAATATAATAGTTTCCAATCAAAAGATGAACAAGTAGGGCTGACTGTATATTTGATAAAGTAAAGAAATAAATTGTTAGAAGGGTTAAATAAATTTGATTTTGGTCTTAGGTAAAACATAGATGATTGAGGTAACAAACAGGCCGCCACTAGGTAGCCCGGGCCCAGCCCAAAGCACAGCCAGACTTGCCCGTGCAATGGCCTGGCCCCAGCTCGGCCTGACCTAGCACAGCAGGGTCGAGACCCATACCCTTGCCGGTGCAGGAGCAGGTGCCGGTGGCAGGCCAACTAACTACACGGCTCATGCTGCTCCATGCCTATGTCTACCAAGCATGTGCAAGGCCAGACATGATACAGTATAAGGGCCCATGGGCACGCTAAATTGGCACGACCCGAACCATGCCCCGACCCACCCCACCCTAACACCGGACGCCCACCAAGTCGACATATCTGAAAATCCAATGGGCCCGAAACCCAACCCAACCTACGATCTTTTTTTCCCGAGCCCCCCAGCCCAATAGTTCCAGAAGCCGAAGCTTCTGGAACCAATGACCGTTTGGGTCAGTTCGACGATCAAAGCGACCAGTGGCCCGATTAAAAAAAATTAAAAAATAAAAATTCAAATCTCACCGATTGGATTTCGCCCTAAAAAACTATTTTTTTTTAAAAAAATAAAGATCTGTCTGTCATAAGTATTTTGCTTAAATTAAAAAAAATTTCAAAAAAATATTAAAAAAAAATACTTTTCCATATCTATGAAGCTGTGCTGGTTGTGATGAAGCCATGCTGGGCCAACACGGCCCAGTGGCCCGGTTGGGCTACCTAAAAACAGGTCAGGCTGGCCCACTTGACACCGCTAGATGATTCTGGGCCAAAAAAAAGTTCCCAGCATGTCTGATTCATGACTGAATCATGTAACGATGGGCACGTATTACATGGTCAGTTTCTTTCAAGGACTAGAAACACAGAAACCAGCAAATCAATGGCCATAGATATCATGACTATTCTGATTTGAGATTCAACTACCTCAACTTCACTTTCTTCCCAATTAGCTCTTTGCGTAGTTGTAGGATTTCCAAGTCTTGGTATCAGGGTGATGATGTGAAATGGCATAGGAAAAGGTGTTCTTGCCAAACTGTGCTCGAGCAGAAGTGAGTACTCCCATCCCCTCAAGAGAAAAAAAAAATCAAAGAAACATAGTTATTCAAAAATGGGCAAGGAAATGGAGAAGAAAGATATCTCAAAGCAATGAGTCATGTAGTTGTTCGAGTTGCCAGAGTTGGAGCAGCAGCAGCAGCAGCAGCAGCAGCAGCATGGACAACAGAAACGGGAGTGATGGGGGCAACACGGTGAGGTGTAAGGCATTGAAGGACAACAACCAGGGAAAAGGAAAAAATGTAAAGCCCCCAAGGAACACAATCACAGAGCAAAGAAAGTGAGAAAAGAAAGATACAGATTGAGGCAGAGTTTCCAGGAATGTACAGAAGTTTAAGTGTGATGAAAGCAGTGATAGTAATGTTAGGAGAAACAAGAAAATTGCTGCATCTCTGCTTATGATGCACAAATAAAAAGAAACAAAAGAAAAATAATGAAAAGAAGGATGCTCGTCATCCCCTCATTTCAAAATGAGATGATGATTTGGAACTCATAGGATTGATAGAGAAGGTACCCCCATTTCAAAAGGAGAAAATACACTGGAAGAGGAATCGAAGTAGAAACATGCAAGCTCCCAAAATGAAGCATCTGGATCTGTTGCCCCCTTGAGGCTGTCAGCTCAGATGAATTTCCAGAAGGGCCATATGAGGGAGGACATGTACAATCAGAACAGAAGATAATGCCTGTGATGAAGGGAGGGGAAGCAGTTCAGGTGATAAATACCATCTATTATATTATAAGTGTCTCTGGTTAGTGTTGTATTGTAGTGTGAACAGATGAGGCTACAATCAAGAGGAGCCAACTTGAACCATACGGCCACTACTGTTTAATTTTTTTTTACATAATTTGGGAAAAAATATCATTAAATGTATTCTTAAAATAGAAAAGTATTTTTTAAAATGATGATCAGCATAGATGTTTTGTCGTCGTTGTTGCATTGAGTAAACAAAAAGAATAATTCCGGGTTAACCTGAATCAGTTGCCCATGATCGACCTTGGCAATGCCATCTGCATCAGAAACAGGTGAGTTTTAAAATAATAAAACATGACATTAACGCACATCATCATGTTTGACACATTGCTACATTTACACACACACACACACACACGACCATACAACTGAATAACCTCCCCATCCCATGCAAACTCTAATACATAAGACTACATCTCTGCTTAATGAAAAAATAGAAAAAAAAAATTACAACTTGGGCTTCCGCCATAGGATTTTTGTTGATATATGGATTATGTTTTTTTAACTTAAGAGTAATATTGTATTACATATTATTGGATGTTATGGATGATTATATATATATTTTTACATGGCATCATAACTATTGCTGATCACAAGCAAAGTGAAAGCACGCTATCAGAAACATCTGCAACAAAAGATCTCAGATGTGTCTTCCAAAAAGTAGTTGACCTTGCTCAATTTCTGGCCAACAGTGCCACAAACACTTCTGCAACAAAAGATAGAAAGAAGGATAGTCCCCTCGAACATGTCCTAATCTGACAAACCATCTCCAATGCAGAGAACAAAATCAGGATGAGTTCCCTTAACAGCAGATACAAAATCATGATGAGTTCCCTCATCTGACCAATCATCTCACTTTCTGGTCCATTTTCATGGTGTGGTGCCCCACTCTTGACTGAAACAGGTTCCAGATGATCAAGAAGCTTTATGCCTGTCATTTGCCAAAGCTCTTTGATTTCAATGTAAGAACCATCTATTTTTTCCAAATGAAATTTAGGCACTGATACATGAATTTACCAATCTTCTTTCAAATTTGGCCTCAGAAAATATCCTCGCTTTGTTATTAACAGCAGAGAACCACTGATTTAAGGTTTCCCCATCTTTCCTACTATTGCAGAAAACAATATTTTTATGGTTTTTGTACAATCTGTTTATGATGGCAATGGCCTTGTCATTAACAAATAACAATCATGCCAGAAGAACCATGGAGAATCAAAGGACTATCATAATCCAAAATTATTACCCTGCTCCTTTTTCTTTTATAAGTGGAGTTTACATGCTCCACCAAAAGCTTTATGAAATTCAGATCCAAGGCAATCAGACAAGAGTTCAAATTAAACCCAAATACCCATAACTTCATTTTTTCGTGATCCCCAATATGAAACATTATAAGCATTCACATACATAGAAAACTAAGAATAATTGAAGAACCTACAAACTAGGGAGGTTAAACACTAAATATTATATTCATGGATGAAATTTGAAAATATTTAAAATATAATTGAATAGTTTAAACTTAGAGAAAGACTAATTCAATCAATTAATTATCTTTGTTATACCCCCTGTTGATAGCTTGGGAAATAAATTCAACCTTATGTAAGTACAAGAAAAATGTTGAAGTGGAAGTGGCATGGTATGAGCATTTGCAAGCTGATCCTTAGAAGAGACATGAGCTATACAAAGAGCTCCATTTTGAACTTGATCTTTAATAAAATAAAAATCTTTGACATGCTTCATGTGGAAATAAAAATATAGATTAGAAGAGAGCTAATTTGCCTTAATATTATCACAATCAATAACAGAGAAATAAGAAAGTAAAATACCAATATAGAACAAAAGATAACAAACAAAAATTAAACTCGATAATTGTATTTACAACAGAGAAATACTCTGCCTCAGCAAAAGATCTATCAACAGTCCATTATTTTTTAGAACTCCAAGAGATTAGATTTTTACCAAGATAAAAAATATAAGCTCTGGAATAGCAAAATGTATCCTTCTCCCCTACCCAGTCAGCATAAAAAAGGCTTATGGGTTAAGAAAAATATCTAAGAACACATGTAAATTGAGGCAAGAATCTCTGTAGTTGTAAATCATATTCAATGGTGCCAACAAGATTACGTAGTAGCCTTTTAAAAAAAGACCTGAGAAAAAGGAACCACAGTCCAACATGATTATTGAATTGGTTAGTATGAGAGTGAAACCAATCTTTGAGTCTTCTGTTTGGTTTGAGTGAGGATATCCATAATGCTTAACTATTGTGTGATAGAATATTAAACCAAGGCCTTTGTTAAAAAATCACTAAGCAAAATTGACAATAAAATACTTAATTGTTGTATCATTATTATGGATGAGAATTAAATTATTAACACTAACATAAATAAGAAGATACATAATATGATTATCATAATGAAAGACAAAATAATGTATCAACATATAAATTCTAAAAACCAAATTATAGAAGAAATATTCTGAGCTCATGATATTATACCTGAGAAGCTTCTTGCAAGTCATAGATTACTTTATTGAGTTGACAGAAATAAGAGAGGTTGTCAAGATCAAAAAATCCTAATAATTTTAATATGTATACATTTTCTAATAGATATCCTTGAAAAAAGACTATTTATATCAAGTTGTCTTAAGGACTGAGGTCCAACTATAGCTGACTGCTATATTGAGAATAATTCAGAAAATAGTCAATTTTACAAGATTGAAAGTATCATGATAGTTTATTCGAAAACATTGATGAAGCCTTACGCAATCAAGTGAGCCTTAAACTTATCAACAAAATGATCAAATTTGCATTTTGTTCAAAAGAACCCACTTACACCCATCTAAATTTTGATTGCTAATTGCTATGTAGTGGAATAAAAGTCCATGTGTCATTCTTTACTAAAATATCACACTATTCAGACATAGCATGATGCCATTTATAATCTTTGAGGGCTTAAGTCAAGGTTGTGGGTTCATGATCAGCACCACATTTGGTTAATCAAGTGTGAAGGTTTGGTTTCGTGGTTAATTTGTGAATGTTGTTTTTGGCTCTAGTAATAATGTTGTAGGTTGGCTTTGGCTCAAGCTCGGGTGGGCTTAAATGGGGTGATCATGTTGGGAATCATTGATGTATAAAAGTTTATGGGATGGTGGTGAAAATTTGGTGTGATAGTGGAATCCATGTAGCATTGGAATCTAATGGAATACTAGATGGAAGGAGCAAAAATATGATTGAAGGAAAAGACAAATTCAACAAATCTAACATGCCAAGATACATATATTTTGAAAGTAGATAGATCAAAGCAATATAATAAACATTTTGAGTTAAAAAGTAGCAAAGAAAAAAACATGATCTGGATCAAGTATCTAATTTAGTTGTTATATATGATCTAAGCCAAATATATCATAAACAACCAAAGATTGAGTTTTGAGCTAAGAAGCACATATATGGACATGGACACGGAAATACGACACGGCAGTATACGAGTACACGACAAATTCTAAAAAACTAGAATACGAATACGGCTAGGATATGACATGATAAAAATAAATAAATACAAATATTATCCTTAAACAATAATTTAGATAAATATATTTAAAATTATACTTAAAATCATACATTTAAAATTAAAATAAATTATATTACATAAATCAAAATTATTTATTTATTATATTTTGCATGTTTATTAAACAAATAATAATAATTAAAAATTAAAATAATAAATTTAAAAGTTTCAAAGCAGTGAAATAGGGGGTTTTAAATTAAAACCCCCTATTTTACTGCTTTGAACCCCCCATCCCACCCGTTACTGCCCCCCCCCCTCCCATTACTGCCCTCCCTCCCATTACTACTCCCCCTTGTTTTAGGATTCAAAAATCCCTAAGCAAAGACAAGCTTCCTTTTCGAAATTTCCCGTGCTTAGAAAATTTCCGACGCATAGGATTCGTAACCGACGCATCGGATTCGTAACAACGCGTCAAATACGTCTCCGAAGCATCTATCCGATATGCCACGTGGTGTATTGGACACGGATTGGTCAACGATATGCCACATGACATATCGGACACGTATCCGACGCGTATCAGTACCGTGTCCACGTGTCTGACAGGTGGACACGGCTGTACAGTGACGTATCTGTGCTTCCTTGGTTTTGAGTAATTAGGAGTTGTAAAAATTTTTTATAAAGTGAAGAAAAATTCAATGTGTGTGTCGGAATTAAATTAATTAGGTAAACTACTATTACAAAAACATAAGTCAAATAACTTAAAGGTAGAAATGCATTAGCGAGTAATGTTAATCCCATTTCAACATTATAAAGATACCTAAATTTAAAAAATCCATCATATTCAAGTATATAAGGTAGTATAAAGAGAAAAATTATCATTTAATGAAAAAAATTGAATAAAGATAATATATTTATCATCATTGTCATAATAGAGTATCTGGTAGATAATATATTCATACATGGATCAAGGTCATGTATGACTCAATCTAAAATTTTTATTTGAAAATTAATTTATGAATATTATATTGGACTCTAGTAATCAGGTTAGTTGTGGCTGAGGTTCAAGTGGGCTTAGATGGGGTGATGGTGTTAGGAATTATTGATGTATAAAAGTTTACGGGATGTTAGTAAGAATTTGAATTGATAGTAGAATCCAAGTAGCATTTGAATCTAATGGAAGACTAGATGGAAGGAGCAGAGACATGATTGAAGGAAAGACAAACTCAATAGATCTAACATGCATATATACATATATTTTGAAAATAGATGGACCAAAGCAATATAATCAACATTGAGGTAAAAAGTAGCAAAAAAAAACACATGATTTGGTTAAGTATTTAATTTAGTGGTTATATATGATCTAAGCCAGATATATCATAAACAACCAAAAATTGAGTTTTGAGTACTTAGGGGCGTTGTACAAATTTTTTTATAAGGAGAAAAAAGATTCAATGTGAGTGTTGGTATTCAATTAATTAAATAAACCATTATTACAAAAACATAAGTCCAATAACTTGAAAGAAGAGATGCATTAGAAATTAATGCTAATCCAATTTAATTTAAAGATGTCTACATTTAAAAAACCATCGTGTTTAAATAAATAAAGTGATGTAAAGAGATAAAAAATATCATTTAATAAAAAAAATTGAGCAAAGATAATATATTCATCATCATTATTAGAATAAAGTATTTAACTGTTTTAGTAAAATATTTTTCAACAATGATTTAAAATCAAATAAAATTTTATACTGAGCCATGCATGACTCATGAATAATCCATGCATGAGCAAGAAATTGAGAGATATTATAATTATTTTCATTGAAAAGACCAAGTGAATTACAATGTATTGAAAAAAGCAGACTAACTTCCTAAGTCATGCATGAGTCTTACATAGTTTTCATATGACTTTTACTAAAGAGTACACAAAAACTTTCTTTAAATCGTTAAATCTACAACACAACATATACATCTCATTTTGCAAGTATTATAACTCACATGATTTATTTTTTTATCTGCCTCATGTATTATTGATTTATAGGTCAAATATCACAACACAGTTAATTGCTCACTATTTATTATTTTTTATCATTGTTATTTCAATATTTTTATAACTAACGATAAATTATTAAAAATTTTTCGTTATGAAATATTTATCTTAACAAATTATGTTTTTTTTTATTTTTGAATATTTTATTAATTTATTTTATGAGTTATTTTTTTTTGGCAACTTAATTTTAATATCTTTCTTTTCAATTGATATAATTTTATAGGATTGAAAAATATCAAGAAAGATTATTCACAAGGCTATGTAGGATTAATTGTATGTCATCACTTATACGATTAAATATCATACTAGAAACTTAATTGTTATTGATCATTTATCTATTAATTCTTAACTTAGTCATCTATCTCTATCAAAATTAAGAAATTTAGATCCTTAGATTAAAAATATCTCAATCCTATATTGTGAGGTAAATGAAAATATACTAGAATTTTTTATTCAACCCATCAAAAAAAAATATTCTAGACCTTAACTTACTTTTCTTGTGAGGTATCTAATACCCTTTTATAGAGATATTTTAACATCAAAAGCTTGTGTGCTAGGAAGTTTCCCACTATATCAAAGTTACATCATCAAACAATTCAAATTATATAATACATATTGAGAGTGATTGAAGAGACACCATTCTATATGTTCTAGTAGTCAAGAGAGAGACAAGTCAAATACTAAATCCATCCAAAGGTTCTCATAGAATTTTTCTTCCATGAACCTAACTTATTCTTTCCAAATAAGGCAACAATACCCTTTTCTAGGTCGTCAGGTATTACAACTCTTGTGACTCTTAATTATATTTCAGACTCTTGGATATATTATTTCAAAAGCTAGTACTCTTCTAATTCTTCCCTAGTACTCTAAAGATGAGCCTGAGAGTACAACAACTTTTGTGACTCTTGTTTGTATTTCAAAAAACTATTAGTAATGATAATATATATTATTATTTATTATTTCTTTCACATATTTTATTAATATTTTTGATTATCATTTAGTCTCTTGTATTTTGAAATTCAACATGATAAACTATATATCTTTTCTTTTATGATAAAATATCTTACAAGATGTTTGTGTATAATTAATTAATTGAATACTTATACATTCTCAACTTGACCACTTATCATTGAACGGATTGAGAATACTATATTATAATTTTTAGATGCATCTCTATATTAAAGTATGAGATATATCAGTTAGAAATGCATACTAGAATTTGCTATCCTACTCGCTAGATTGGGATAAATATTAACATATTCAATCTGATCCACATTATGAATAAACTCATATGGGATCATTATATATACCAACAAATATAAATCAAGTGACTATAAAAAAAGTAAAGTTTCCCAAAAAAAAATATCCTTCAAATTCAGAGAGCTTGATGTCCAAGAGTATATTCAAGTTCCATCCCATGATCAAAAAGAGACTGAAATAGTTGACTACCCAAGAGACAATGCCTCGAAAAAAATATAATATCCTATAGCATATCTCTTTTTTATGCAAATTGATATCCAACAAGAATCTAAAAAGCTAACTAGCCAGATGAACATGTGATCATTAAAAGAGAAACTAACACCTGAAGTTTTTTCACATACTTAATTATGCAAAGAGATATATCTATGTGAACATATAATGGAAAATCTATGAAATGATTAACAATATTAATTTTATAAGTTATATCTAAGAAATAAAATTATCATTTGATTTAATGATGTTAGCCAAACAAAGCAAAAATTTAAATAATAAAAACAATTGAATATAAAAGTAAATTTTTATAAAATATAACTAAAAATTTATACCAATTATAGCATAAATAAAATCAACCTATATTTAAGTTCAAATTAACAAAGTTATTTAAATCTATTATATAATAAGTTGTAGAAATTAAAAAACTAAATAAAAATTTTATAGTTTTTAGCTTTATTATTACTTTTTCTTTTTATTATTTTGGTAGTTTTTACTTTTTTTTTGTTTTATTTTATTTTATTTTATGTTTTTGATGAAAATACCTAATTTGTGCAATGCCTCAAATATTTTCTCTTTATATAAAGTCATTAGATATATTCTATTTTTTATTTGAGTGTTATTTACATTATTATTATGTGTGTATATAGTACAATAAACAAAATAATAATAACTCATGTATAACAAGCAAATCCAATTAGGAAAACCCAAATGTTGGGTGCTTCCATCAATGAAGATAAAAATAATGATAATATTTTCTCTTTATATAAAGTCATACCCATTGAGCAAGACCTTCACTTCAGTATGGAATTTGAGAAATGTTACTATTTCGACAACCATAACCTTCAAAATCAAAAATCCTATATCAGATGAGTCTCGAACCTGAGACAAAACACCATTGAATAAATGTGCTTATCATCGCATTAAGATATGTCCACCAACAAATACAAACAACACAAGAACTTCCTAATTGATCGAATATTACATACTATTCTCATAAAAATACCTTTGCCAGAATAGTTAGTATGGTGTTCCCATCAATATAACATAAATTAGAATGAAATAAAATAAAGCTAAAAAAAATCATACTATCACTCATTAAGTTGATACATACAAGTCAAGAATATCAAACTTGAATATAAAAAAGTTAAGCCGAGTTATCTAAGGCTTTCGTGAAGATATTCACTTGCTGCTCTATTGTCTGAATATATACTATAGTCATGGTCCTATCACGGATCTTATTCACGAGAAAGAAACAATTAACCTCTATGAAATTTGTGATGAAATAATGTATGATTAATAAATTAACTTGCGATTATAATCATATCTTTCCATTAATACTTTGAAATACATCTATCAAATAAAAGTGTCTTAGCCATATCAATTAAATATTTATTTATTCTTTCTACAAGACCATGATATAAGAGTGTGTTAGCATAAAATAACGGATATATAATCACATGATCAATATAATAAATACTAAAATTATCTAATATATATCTAATACCATTGTCATTAATGATGATTTTTTTTATATTTAAATTATTCTTTATCCTTTTATGCAATAATTAAAAAAAATAAAAAATTTATGATATCAAATAAAATATAAACATCCAAGTAAAATATGCACAATCATTAATATATAATAAAATATATTAAAATATCTAATCTCAAACATACTAGAATTCTTATACGTCTGAGTGTATTATAAGAAATGAGTTTTTACTTTTACAAGTCTAACATGTATAATATGAATATTAGTGTGATTTCTTAAATTACAAATCTTATAATCTAGCTTAAAGATATCTCAAATAGTAAAATTCAAAATTTTCTACTTGACTAAGATGAAGATTACACCCTATACACAAAACTCCCACTTTAATATAAGACATGAGAAAATTAACATCTTGACAGTATTACCCCAAAAAATCAGAGTCTACATTTTATAATTTTGAACCCATGAGCTAGAAATTAAGAAAGAACCAAAGTATCCTTGATGAAGATACTTACCTTCAAACCAAAGTATGACTTCATTCTACATGGTTAGATTGATAAACTTAAATTAAGAAAGAACAAGAAATTGCTTAATAACACTCAGATACCTAGTAAGATATCTAACCATAATAATAAAAACATACGTGGGACAAAATTAGAAGAAAAAGAAATATCAGTGTTATAACAAAATATAAACAAGACGCGCCTTGGAGCATATCTCAAGGCGAGACGTGCACAAAATACCTCTATGCATACTTGATAGGCGTACGCCTTCTTCTGTGAGACATTTCACGTCGCATTTAAAATGCCCCTTTCACACCTCAAAAAAGAAGGTGTGCACCTACAAGGTGTTTGCAAAAAAAAAAATAAAAATAAATTTCCGTAAACCCTAAACAATGCCGATTGATTTTTTGGCGCTGCTCGAAAATTTCGACACCGAAGCCAACGTCGAATCCGAAAATAAACTCTCCTCCGCTCGACGAGCTCCATCGAGCATAATGGAGCTCACGTGGAGCTCCGTCGAGCTTAATGGAGCTCACATGAAGCTCCACCATGGAGCTCGTGCAGCTCCAACGAGCTCCATTAAGCTCCACCGTGGAGCAGAGAAGAGAGATGAGGGAGAGGGGCGAGGGGCGAGGGGCGAGAAAGATGGGCAAGGACAAGGGCAAGGGCAAAGACATATTAAAAAAAACTATTTAATAAATTATTAAAATTTATTAAAAGTTATTAAAATTTGATAATAACATTTTTAAATAAAAAGTATTAAATTAAAAAAATAGTATTACATTAAAAAAATAGTATTAAATTAAAAATAAAATAAAAATAAAGAAATTAATAAATTTAAAATTTATTAAATTTATGTCTTTAGTCGTAACAAAAAACTTACGCCTTGCATCTCGAGGCTTACGCATCACCTCACAAACACAAATTTGTGATTTATATTGTGATTTATATTGTGTAAATTTAAAATTGATACAACTATTGTGATTTATATTGTGTTTACAATTTTGGAATTTTATATTTTTTTTTGCTTAGTCTATATTTTTAATGGGAGTACTCAACCTATAGGTTGTCCTTATTATTTGTATCCATTATATAATAATAACATATGCATCTATAGAAGATAAGACGAGAAAATTATTTAAAGTAATTTAATCACATCCAAGTTACAACTCAAACCTCCTAATGTGAGACAATTCAAGTTGAAATAGTAAAAATAAATAGGTTCGGGAAAAATTGAATAGTATTGGGTTTTTAGTTTATTTTTTATTATCTGGGAGCACCCAACATGCTAGTTGCTTCAAATCACATATATAGGATTATGTGTTTTCAAAAATTGAACTTTTCACTTTTAATAAAAATTATTTTTCTGTCTTGTGTTCCTTCCCCTCTTCCCTCGCTCGTCTCCTTCCCGAAGCAACCCAAGGAGGGAATTATTACTTCTCAATTTTTTAATAATGTTATCAATTTTTTTATTATTTTGTAAAAATTTTAAAAAATAAAAAAAAATTATGATCTATCTCGAAAATGATATATTCATGTATATCTCGAGCAAAAATTAATAAAAATGATCACATAATAAATTATTTTCTGATCACATCTCTGTAAAATCTCTATAAGCCAAATTGACATAGAGGATAAAAAATTCTAATAAGCTTTTATAACTGATATGTTTGACACACAAGGTCAAAATATCCTTATGACTAAGGTAAAATATTTTCAATTTAACAAGATATGAATAACTAAGATGAGAACACACAAGTAAATGATCAAATACATCTAAAAAAATATAAAAATAAGGCCAAAGTTAACTTATCTGAAAAGATAACTCACAGAGAACAAGCTATCAGGACAAATAAAATAAAGAAAATTTTAATAAGTAAAAAAAATTCAAGCTGGATACTATCATAACCAATAACTTTCTAATTTTTACTATTAGCAATCATAATATTTTTAGAATAAAAAAATATATAATAAATAAGAGTATTAGTTCCTATATCGATAATCTAAGAGTTTGAAGTGAGAATTAAATAAAATAACTTTGATACTTAAAAGGATGAAATAACTCTATCAGGATAATGAATAACTCTAAAAGTTAACTTGTATCTCTTCATAATGAGCAAAACTTTTAGTTTCCTCTCTAGATATAATATCCAATAGATATTTATTGTGTGACCCAACTTCTTGTATAGAGTATAATGGATTGATGTACTCCTCTATCTATCTATATTATGATAATATCTTTCTATACTATGCCACACATTATAGTTCCTTTACACAAAATATAAAATTATACCAAATTAGGTTTTTTTTAATCACTAATTTTTAGATTTAATAATTTTACCCATAAATTATTGCGTGCCACCGTGTACCACCATTGCGTGCCTACTACTACTCAATCACACACACTTGTCACCAACCTCATGCACCTTTGTTACCACCACCATGCATGCCTACAATTACCACCATGCATGCCTACAATCACCACTAAGCATGCCTACAATCACCACCATGCTCGTCAGGCATCAGTTGCAACTATTCTAGTGAAAAATACATTTTTTTGTTCTAATACAACTTTGATACCATGTTAAGAAAAACAATACTAAAAACATAAATATAAATAACACTCAGATAAAATTTATACAATAAATATTTTCAAATAATCAGCAAGAATAGTTGGAACAATCCAAATATTAGATATTCTCATCAAAAATATAAAAAACAAAAAAAAATAAAAAAATTTCGACATACAAAAAAAAATCAATTAGATATAAATTGATTTGGATATACCCCTTCATATGTCTATAAATATTAGATTTGTTCGAATAGAAATAATATTTGGTGTGGAGGATTAAATAAGAAATAGATACTAACAAAAAGCTAATATATTTTTTTTAAGTGTTTCGAAATAATATATATATATATATATATATATATATATATATATATATATAATTTGGGGCATCTGAGAAATCAAATACTCACAAACAATAAAAAATCAAATTAAATAATTAAAAATAAATTACCATACAACAAAATCAAATGAATTCCTATTCAGACCAGACTGAAGGGTTGGATGACAAGTGCTGATATATTTTTTAATTGACACACCTTACAATATAGGTTAAAATACCCTTAAAACAAAGATACTATATCTTTAATTTGATTAGTGTCATATGACCAAATTTAGAATATACAAGTAAAGTAACCAATATCTAGAACGCACCCGAATACATAGAAGAAAATATTATCGTAGACATAGACTATAAAAATATAAACCACCAAGCAGAATTCCACATTGAATATATCTCTAAATCTTTTAATTCTGCAAACAAATATTAATAGATAAAAAAATAAAAAAAAATTAAATTATAAAAAAAAAAAACTCACTGAAAATAAATTGATGAGATAATTAAAAATAATTATAACATGATAAATAAAAAAAAACCAACCTAACACTATCATATCTAATGATTTTAGCGGGCTTATTATTTACTAAAATAATATTCTCAAAACAAAAATAATATAAGTGAATAACTAATAATTACCTATGCAAAAAATAATGAATTCTATAACGACTCAAAAGTTTGAAAAGTATGAGAGATAAAGCTAATAATACCTAAAAAAATATATACTCTTCTCTACTATTAATTTAGAAATAAATTTTGTATAATTTTACCTAGTACATATTATGATAGATGAAATTTATATGGACTCCTAAATATCTATGGAAATTAGCATGTATCTCTCATTATTGTGTAAAAATCTCTTTCTCTTCTCTAAAAATAATACTCAATAATTATCCGTAATATAACTTATTCTCTTGTAATGAGCATATTAAACTAAAAATTTATTGTCTCTATCTCTAATACTACAATACTTTTTCATACTTACACAATCAACAATCAAAAAATATCCAACTAGGATTTCCCAAATCTTAATTTATAACAAAATTGGCTGCCTACGAATTAAATTTTTGTGCCCAGGTTAGGATTTTACAAAATACACTATTTTTTTGTAAAAAATTAGTTGTCCCACAATTAGGATTTCAGTCTAAATCTGCTGCCCAAAGATTAGCATTTAGCCAAAAAAATTGGTCGCCCCAATCAGTGTTTCTGCCAGAAAACTTACATGATTTACACTAAAGTTGGGTATGAATCACCACAAACCTTGAGCATTTCTAAAACAGGACATCAACACTGTGAGTGTCAATGCTCTGTTGCACATGTCGGTACAATCCACAGTGCACACACAATTACAACGAAATACACCCACGCACCAACCCAAGGATTTACGTTCCTTAAGGTATTGCTCTAATACCATGTTAAAATATAAAACTCAATAATATCAATAATAAAAATTATACAAACAAAACTTTAATATAACACATAAATCTTATTGGAGCTACTCACAAGTTAGTTACTCTCATCAACATTATAAAAAAAAAGTATAACAATAAAACTGAAAACTACAATACAAAAAATAAAAAATAAAAAATTATCGATAAAAAAGAAAATAAAGCAAAATATCAATAGTAATATTAATTGTAAATGTCTTGATTATTTATTGTTTTTGCACATAGAAAGTACATCAAATCTTAAAAAATAGCTTACTTGTAGAGAAGAAACTTTGCTAGAGGGCTCAAACTAGGATTTGAACTATGTTGCTTTTTTATTTCAACATCTCCTGTTTTTGCATTTTTATTTTCTTCGGCAGCCATCTTGCTCTCTGAGAAATGGGAAGTAGCTAGTTCTTGAAGAATTTTTATTTCAGATTCTTTTGAACTGTACAAATGCTTGTAGTTCAGTCATAGTATTCTCCAGCAAAAAAGAATAACAATTAAAAAAGCTTAAGGTTCTTTGATGAAATTCAACAGAAACTATCAAAAAACCTGGCCAACTGCTTGAGCAAGTTTGTGACTAAGACATCACATGATCCAGTTTTCCAGTGCTCCATGTTTATCAAGGAGTTTTTGACGGCAAGCACAGCTGAATCTTCTGAATCATTGCGAACCACCTTCGTTATGCACAAAATTGTTTACATCAGCTGGGTGAACATTATATTAGGCATAGCATATTGCAAATTGAAACAGAATTAGTCCACAAGTTAGAAATGCAGAACATTTCTACATAGCAATCTGTTGCAGTTCACAACTTCTAAGTTTTTTCTTTTTACTTTTACTTTTTTTTAAATGTTTTGTAGGATGAGCCAACCTGTGGGCTGTCCCAAACAGGTTTTCCATTACAAAAGGGTTTTCAATATATATTACGATTCATTTAGTTGATGAATTTTATTACTTGTGTGGTCTTGTACTTTACATGGTATCAAAGTTAATATCCTAGGGAAAAAACAAATCCTAGAGCTCTTTACATCTAAGGATTATAAACCCTAGAGAGAGGAGAAAGACATGTACTATATAAGCACAATGCACATACGTGTGTTATAGTGGACGCATGGGTAGAAGGAAAAAAAAAAAAGAAAGGAAGGTACACGTTAATGTGCACCACCCGTATTAGTCATCGACTCCTCGTACATCCGCTATGTGTAATGGTGTCAATGCCCACTACATCGACTCCAAGTTTAGGTGATAGAAAGTGTTTCCAAATTGGTTGTGGCAGAAACAACTAAATGATGACGACAAAACTACCAAACCCGAAAATTAGGGTTTGATTTTATTCTTTAAGGTTTCAGAGGACCTAGAACCCTAATTTAGTGGACAAATTATGTGGCCAGAACTCTGGTGACGGCAGACACTGGTGGTTGGAAGTGCAGAAACAGAGGTGTCGAGTGATATCAGTTTCTATTTAGTAGTAGGTGCCAAAATCCTAGCCCGTTTTTCCAGGAATTTCAGTAGAGGTTTCAGTTTCCCATAAACCTCTTTGCTCATTTTTTTTTTGACAATAAAATTTAGTTGACCTGAAATCCTAGTTTTTGTTGGGTAATTATTTCTGGATTGGTGATTATGGAGGAAATTAAAATTGGAAGCTTAAAAACCAGCTAGACAACCTGAAACAAAACCACCCAATGATAATTCAAAGGAGAAATTATTACATGTAGATTATCGACTTATGATAATGATGTGATCTTCGAGTTAGAGTTGGTTGTTTAGCTTCTTTAACTGAGACTAGAAAGGATCAACAAGTCTAAACAAGTTACCGAATACTATTCACAATTTACCAACTTGACTATGTAGTTCTTAGAGGTGTTTCTAACAAAAATTAAGAATATGGAGAGAACGAGATGAATAGTGAGATTGTTAGACATGATTTTTCTATACTCACTATCATACGACTTTTTAGTATTTCACAACTAAATTTTGGATGACAAGTTTCCTATCATATCAAAGGTACACAACTAAGCAGTTTAATTTATATGAGATAGATCAAGAGACATTGAAAAGGTTTCTCATATTGTAGATATTAGTAGTCAAGAAAGAATTAATTATAGTACAGATAGAAGCAAGAGAGGCCCATTTCAATATATACATTATAAAAAGACGAGTCACCTCAGAGATAATTATTGGATGTTATTTTCATATGTGAGATTGAGAGCACAACATATATTTGAGATGTAGATAGGATGACTATCGAATATATAATTTGTACAAATTTTAACATAGTATAAATTCAAAATGTTAGATGTATCGATAAAAAATCATCACAATACAAATATTATAAGAAAATATTTAACCTATATAATTGCATGTGCTACTAGGTATCTAAAAGGACATGTCAAACAGTGTACCAAAAAATATGATACATTAGATACAAGATAAACCCAACTAAGTAGTAAGATCTTTTAGGTTGAATCAAGTTTAGCTTTTATGTTGACCTTATTCATATAATACAATAAGTTAAGAGTAAATTGTAAATGTATGACCAAACTGATTATCATAATAAGTCTTTCGATTATATCAGAGAATCCAAGAATAGTTAGTATCATACAAACCTATTTGCAGCATGTATATCGTAGGATTCCTAGGTTTACATCCAAGAAAGACATACTAAAATACTATAAATAAAAAAAATAAATAATAACTAATAAATTTTAAAAATATATTAGCGTGATATTTGTGACGTGTGATATCTGAGCTAGTCATGAAGATATATCTTATGCATGTCTCACGGTCTACTATTTAGATTCAAAATAAAGATTAAATAAAAAAATTTTAGGATTATCAGAAATTTTTAATCCTCAAGATGATGAGGCCATAAAAGAGTACGTGATAAAAATAATTAGAAAATATAACATTCAAAATAAAATATATAGTATAATATTTGATTAAGCATCTAATAATAAAATAGCCACTAACATATTTGTTAAGACTATTAGAGCCATTAAAAAAAATTTTCAAAGTTAAATTCACGTGTCACATCATTAACCTCATAGTACAAGTATGGATAAAGTTATTTTTCCCCACTTTAGAAAAAAAAACATAACTCACTAAAGTACCTTCGGAAACCTAGTAGACAACAGAAATTTAGTAGATTTTGTTTATCTGCATGTTTAAATAAGAAGAAATTTTAAACTGATATGAGACACCGTTAGAATTATATATGCTGATATTGAAGTTATGTGTTGGATACGAACATGTGATATCCAACTATATCAATAGTAAACGTGACGAACTTATTATTAACAATATTGACTATGAAACAAAAATAGTAAACGTGACTGAGTTATGAGAAAATTTTTTATGACACGACAAACATGTGTTCGTCAGTTTATACTCTCACTACTTACATTACACTCAGGTGCATATGCAACATTAGTAACATAATTATGAAATATCGAGTTGACCTGATACTAATTCATATGATTGTAGAGATGGAAACCAAATACTGGTCCACAATTCCATCTCTTTATTGTCTGGCTGCCTGTATGAACCTTATGGTTAAAGTGAAGAGTAGAAAATATTTTGACATAAGTAACTTCATGCATGAACTATGATCACCATCCTAAAGGATTCATTCACGAGAAATTGACTGAGTTTTTTACATACTATGATACTAGGTATAGTAGTAATGGTAGTCATGCACCAAGTATGAATATGAATACCTTATTCGAAAATAATAACTTCTCCATTTAGTTAATACGAGAAAAATGATAGGGTGGATCATCGAATAGGAGGGAACTGTCATAGTACTTAGATACTGATTACTACTCAATACTATCACATAACCATAATAGGAAATTTAATATTTTACAATGATACAAATCATATGAGTCACATTTTCCTGTTTTGGTATATCATTCTGCCTAAGATGACACGAGATCTACTGACTCTTCTAATATCAAGCATAACATCAAAATTTACTTTTTTTTATTGTAGTCAATGTGATTTCGAATAGGAGATCAAGACTACGATTAAATATTATTAAGATACTAGCATACATAAAGGATTGAGAAAATTAGAGGTTAAGTATTCATGATTGAGATCATGCTAGAACAAGAGAAAAAAATTTGTTAGCCTGAGTCTGGCTGGGGCATCTAGGGCCATGCCAGTTCTGGCTTAGTTTTCCAACTTAGTGCGTTAGCCAAGGACATAGCATAGCTAAGTCAAAAGAGGCTAGGACTTCGAGTTCGAGTTCGAGACTGACTTGCATAGTCGCACTCATGACTCAACTCACTGTCTAGCTCTCAATCTTAGAATTGTGGATTAATTATTTATTTTTTTTTACATAATTCACATTTAAAGTTAATATTTATGAGTTGTGAGTGCAACATTATATTATAATATTTATTAGGCTCACATAAATGATAAATCATACAAAATATTATAAAAATTTATATCAATTATTCATTTATTATTGAATCCAAAAATAAATAAAATAACACAGAGTCATAAGTATAATTCACAAATTATCACATAAAATAAATTATAACCATTATCAATCTCAATAATAATAATAATAATACAACAAGCTCAACTATTTCAGTAGCTTAATCTCAATGCCAACCCATATGAGCACACAACTGATCATTATCACATACGCATCTAATGACATTACTAGTGGTGGGCTTAACAACCTCAAAGTCCCATGACTTAACTACCAGCAACTTCTCCGCTCTTGTTCCATCACAATCTCGATCATGAATGTCCAACCTCAAATCCTTTCAATCTTTCTATATTAGTGTCTCAATAATATCTGACCACAATCTCGATCTTCTATCCAAAATCATATTAACTACAACAGAAAAAGTAGACAACTATACTACACTCAACACTGGAGGAGTCAGTATATCTCATGTCATCTTAGATAATACGAGATAAGTGATCTTATATGATTTTTATTATTATAAAATATCAAAATTCTTGTTATAATTATATGATAGGATTAAATAGTAATCATTATATAAGTACAAGACAACTCATTCCTATTTAATAATTCACCTCATCGTTTTCTTCTCACTAACTGAATTGAGATGCAATTATCTCCGAATATAGTATCCAAGTCCACAATCGGAGCCAGACTATAAATATCACTATACCCAATGTCATAGTATATAAATAACTCAGTCAACTTTTCATGAATAAACCTTTCAGGTTGGTATTCCTAGTTCTTGCACGAGGATACGTATGTCAAAAAATTTTCTACCCCTTTCACCATAAACTTTTAGTCAATAAAAGCAATCAGACAATAAAGAGATCAAATGATAAACCAGTACTTTAAGTATTTGGTTTCAATTTCAAAAGTCATATCACTAAATATTGGGTTATCTCTAAACTTCCTAAACATATAATTAATATTGCATTTGCATATGAGTGTAATGTAAATTATAAGAGTATAAACTGATGAACACATGATGATAATGTCATAAAAAATCTTTTAGAATTTTATAAATAAAATTATATATTTCAAGAAGTGTCATCAATAATAAGCTATTTACTTTTACTATTGACGTATTCGATAATCAAATGTTCTTATCCAACACATGACTCCAACATCAAATAAATATAATTCCAATAATTTCTCACTTCCGTTTAGAATTTTTTTTTTTTTAGACCTATAGACAAACAAAGACTACTAAACTCTAATTGTCTACTAGGCATCCGAAAATATTTTAGTGAACTACGTATTTTTTCTAAAGCGAGAGAGAAACAATCTTCATTCTCGCTTGTACTATAAGCTTAATGACTTGAAACATGCATTTAACATAAAAAATTTCTCTAAATAACTCATCTCAAATGATACTAACAATCATGTTAATAGCTACTCTATTATTAGATGTGTTATCAAATATGATACTATATATTTTATTTTGAATATTATATTTTCTAAAATTCTCTCCATGCACTCATATATGACCACGCTATCATGAGGTCGAAGAATCTCCGAGTTCTAAAATTTTTTTACTTAATTTTTATTTAGAATCTATATAATGGGTGATGAGACATGCATAAGATGCATCGTCATTACTAGTCCCGATATCCGACATTATAGACACTACACCACTATATTCCCTAAATTCATTAGTTATTATTTATTTTTCTAACTTATAGTATTTTAGTTTATTATTTCTAAATATGAACCTAGGAGTAAAGGTGTCAAACGGGCAGGGATGGCCTGGGCCCGACACAGTTCAACCGTGCCTAGGCTAGCATGGCACGCTACAGTGCCATGCTCGAGCCCTTGTTGAGCAGAGCCTCGACATGAGTCATGCCTTTCCGGGCCTAAAGTTTTCGTCCCGTGCCGTGCCTTGAACGACACGGCACACCTAGCATGTGGGCACGACATGACTGCTCCACGAATCGAGCGAATCCTAATGGGGGAAGATGCGCTGGGGCCTGACGGGCATGGCTTGGCACGCCCGATGGGCATCAACCATGTGACAGCATGGCGACGTGACGCCAAAACCTATGTTGCACGGACACGGATACGGACACGCGGATACGACACGGCAGGATACGGGGACACGGCAAATTTCAAAAAATTAGGATACGGATACGGCTAGGACACGGCATGAAAAAAAAATTAAATATAAATATTATCCATTAACAGAAATTTAGATAAATAAAAAAAATGCTCAAACTTTATTTTTACAAACATTCAAACACAAACATAAGAAATATTAAAATAAAAGATTCGCATTTTCTTATGAATCAAACAAAATAGCTTCCAGTTCAGGTTCATCAAGAGAAAGATCTGCAATCTCGAGAATTCCAGCATTTTTAATATCCATTGATTCAAAACCATCATCGCCTTCATTATAGTTTGGAGATCTCATTGACAGAAGTCGAAGATTGTTATGGATATAAACTAAGTCTCCAGCTCTTTGTGGTGTCAACTTGTTTCTCTTCATGGAGTGAATAAAATTATAAGTGCTCCAATTTCTTTCACAACATGAGGATGAACAAGGTTGTCCTAACAATTTTAATGCAATAGATTGAAGCATCGGTGCAGCAGTTCCAAGAACAACCCACCATTTAATAGGACTCATATACCACCTGTCTTTTATGGAATCACTACTAATAAAAATCTTTCAAAAATGCCGAAAATATAGCATACTCGTCATTTGCTCTTCTCCTTTCACCTTCATTAGAAAAATATCTCTCAAAACATTTTTTTCTTTCTCTTACTATTTCTAAATCTCGATGCGGTGGAACACGATCACCAGACTCAGCAAGCCATTGTTGACTATAATACCTGCAAGTTATGTTATAACATTAGTTATAAAATATTAAAAATCATAGAATATCATTTATATTAAAATTATCATAATCTATAATTTAAACTCTTAAGATTACCTTGGATTTAAGGAATGAGCAAGAGAATGTAAAGGTGTGTGGCTTTTATTCCATCTTTCCACCAGGATATCATTCACAATATAAAAAAACCTATAGGTTAAAATACATAGCAAATCATATAAGTTCAATTATAATTAAAACTTAAACTTTCAATCAAAATAATAAAAATTAAAAATTAAATTAAAAGTATACCTTGAATTTTCTGTGGGGCTTTTATGTTCTTTCTTAAAAATAGCTTCCTTCACTTTTTCGATCATAGAATCCCACCACTAATAAATATTGTGAAGGCAAGGTTTATCAGTGTCAGCTAATCGAAGCATCTCATAAATAGGAGTTGTAAAACTGAGGATATAATCTACATTCATCCAAAAGTCTTCATTTAGGATTTTATCCTTTACTTCTTTAGCTTTCACTAAATCATCATCTTTATACATTTCCCATTCTTCACTTATCACTAATTGCTCCAAACCTCTTTTTATTGTTTTAAATCGTTTAATCATAACAATAGTTGAAGCAAAACGTGTATCGGCCACTGAAAGTAACTTCAGCTTGCAATGATTATTAAACATTGATAATCTCATTGCATGATTCATAATGAAATTCTTGATAAAAAAAATATCACTTGATACTTGAGCGATCCAACCATACTGTTCCATCATATCATCATATTTTGAGTTTGTTGGTGCACAAATATTCTTCAAAGCAAGATTAAGAGTATGAACCACACACGGGGTCCAAAAGATATACCGAAATTTTAATTCCACAATGTATCCTGCTGCTTTGCAAGCTGCAGCATTATCAGTTATAACTTGAACTACCTTTTGTGGACCAATCTCTTGTATAACATTAATCAATAAATCAGATATAAAATGTTTGTCCTTAATCTCTCCTTCACAGTTTATTGCTTTCAAAAACATTGATCCACTTTCTGAGACTGCCATGATATTAATAAGTGTTCTTCTTTGAGCATCTGACCATCCATCACTACAAATGCTCACTCCTTTCTCATTCCAAGTCTTCTTGATTGGTTCTAATAGATTATCAATATTATTTTTCTCCTTCTGCAATAATATTGTTCTTAATGTATTATAGCTTGGTGGGACATAACCTGGAAGTTGACTTGCACTTTTAAAGGCACGTGCATAATAAGGATTTCTAGCTAATTGAAAAGACAACCCTCTAGAATAAAACAGCCTAACTATCTCACTGTCAACTAATTCACGTGCACCAATTTTGAATGCATTTTCAATTGATCCCATAGTTCCCTTTCTCTTTTTTAGATCAATTGGATTAGCACTAGAAGAGGAATTCTCAAAAAAAGAATCTGCAATGCTTAATGTGGGTAAAGAAACTAACTTAGGATTAGATTTTTTCATTCTCTGTTCAGATTCCTCCACCATCCTTCGCATCTCAATCAAATTTTGATTTGTTACTTTAGTACATGATGCAATCCCAGCCCCTTTAATTTTTAACAAGTGAGCCTTGACTCTATAATATGATCCTCTATATATTTGTCTACAAAAATTACATTGAAAAGTAACATTTCCTCCCCCTTTTCCTTTATCTAATTTTACATCTTTCGTGACATATTTTCATAATGGAGCATTATCATCAACATCTTGAATATTTTCTTGATTACTTGAAGGCTCAGAATTACAACTCATTTTATTATATAATCCTGCATGAAAAAAAATTATGCATTTTAAATAATCTATATTAATTCAAAATTAATTTAATCTTATTTTTTTTTCTCCATCAATAATCTATTACATTTTTCATTATATTTTTATTATTTTCATAAAACAATAATTTATTTAAAATAAATTATATAACAAAAACTATTATACTTACATATTATATATTACTAAAGATTACATAATACATACTAACAAAAGTATTCATATTTAAATATTCCATATTTTAATATTACATATTTATTATTATTATTATTAAAATTATGTATTTAAAATTAAAATAAATTATTTATTTATTATATTTTGTATATATATTAAACAAACAATAATAATTAAAATATAAAAAATATATATTTAAGCCCTCTAACCCCTGCCCCCTCCCGTTACAGCTTCTAACTCCCTCTAACATATATTTTAAATACCGTATTTTAAAATAATTTAAAATACAGTATTTTAAAATAATTTAAAATTCTGTTTTTTAAAATAATTTAAAATAAAATTAAACCTCTAACACCCTCCCCCTCCCCCATACAGAACCTTTCCCCCCCTCCCGAAATTCTGTACGGGGGTACAGAACCTTTCCCCCCCTCCCGAAAACCCCTCCCCCCCCCCCTCCCGAAAACCCCCCCCCCCCCCTCCCTCCCGAAAATCCCTCCCGAAACCCCCCCCCCCCTCCCTCCCGAAAATCCCTCCTGAAACCCCCCCACTCCCGATTTTCAATATTCGAACTCTCCCCCTCCCGATTTTCAATATTCGAACTCTCCCCCTCCCGATTTTTGATTTTCGAACTCTCCCCCTCCCGATTTTTGATTTTCGAACTCTCCCCCTCCCGATACAGATTTAAATCCTTACCTTAGGTATAGTCGGCGGCTCGGCAGCTCGGCGGCTCGGCAGCTCGGCGGCGTGCTCCTCACCGTCGGCGGTGTGCTCCTCAATTCGTTGGAGATGTAAGTGTAATTGTTAATAAATGAGGTATTTCCGACGCGTTAGAATCGAAAAAAATGCGGTGGTTAGTAAAAGACGCGTTGGTAGGTAAAGACGCGTCGGGAGGTAAATGACTGTTGCCGGAAAACTCGTCGGATACGTCTCCGAAGCGTATCCGATACGCCACGTGGCGTATCTCATACGGATTTGTGTCCGATACGCCACGTGACGTATCGGACACGTATCCGACCCGTGTCCGCGTGTCCAGGTATCCGACACGCGGACACGGCGCTTCCAAGCCGTGTCCGTGCAACACAGGCCAAAACTATAGGGTTTAAAATTTTTGACCGTTCCAACCCGACCCAAATCAGGCCGAACTGGGCGAAACCCGGTGAATTTCAGGCTATGAGCCTATGCCGGGCCGGCCATCCCAAGAATCGTGCAGTGCCTAGCACGGCATGCCAGCCCGGTGGGCCTGGAAAACCCAAACCCGACCCATTCGACATCTACCTAGGAATCCTACAATATGTACGCTGCAAATAAGTCTGTATGATACTGACTACCCTTAGATCCTCCAAAAATCTAATCAAAAGACTAATCATTATAATTAATTTAGTCATGTCTTCCCTTTCTTAACATATAAACTGAACTAGATTCAACCTCAAAGAATCCATCCTATTTTATAATTTTTTCATAAGATTTTAAAAAAAAGAATTGAAAAAAATATTAAAAAATTTTAAAAAATAATTTGCATTGAAATATAATGGATCAATCTATTACTAATTATATGAATTATAAGATTATACATAATACTTTCTAGACCGACACAACACTAAATTAAAATTACTAATATATATATATATATATATGATTGAGATATTTCAACACTTTTACTAGGAAATAGTGTTTTTAAAAATTTATTAGTAAAATATAATTTTAACTAAAATTTATACCATCAATCATATATCCTCCACTATTTTTTATCAGCGTATACCTTTTTATATCCTAGAGATATCAAATAGGGGGACCGACTTGGCACGGCATAAGAATGACCCATGCCCGTGCCCGTGCCAAACCAGTTCATGACATGGCTCGTGTCGTGTCGTGTGGAGGCTAACCAGGCCTAGTATCGTGCCAGGCACAGCCCGATGCCGAGGCCTGTGGGTACGATTACTTGGCATGAGCTGAGAAATTGCCCGGGCCCCCCCAATGGATCCAAAAATTCCATTGGGGCATTGGGCCCCAATCCAGACCCACAACTTTTTTGACCTGAGTCCGAGTCCACCCCCCAACGATAAAATTAAAAAAAAAATTTAAAAATTCGAATATAAGCAGTAGGATTTCGTCTTCAATGGCTATGAGGCAAAATTTGATGATCCAAATGATTCTGCCCCAAATAAATCATTAAAAATATTAAAAAAATAAAAAAAAAACTTTTTTAAAAAATACTTTTTATTAAAATATAACCCTCCACTCTTTAATATTCATGTTTTTCAAAAACATAAATTTCTCAATTCTAACACACTCTCCCTCTCCTAATTTTCTCTTTCTCGAGATTCAAGTTGATTTTTCGGGACTCGCAACTCAATCTCGGTTTTGCTTGACATTTGGATTAGACTTTGGAATTGTGATTCAATTGTTTTACACTTCTTTATGGGTATTTTATTTTTTTAATTAGTTAAATGTTAAATTAATTAAAAAATATTGGTATTTACTATTTAGTAGTTTTTCACACTCTCTTTACTCTACTCTCGTGCCCACAAAAAATGACAAATACAAATTAAAATTTAAAAATTAAATTAATTTAAATTTAGAAAATAAAAATTCTACACAAAGGTCCGAAACTGTAGAAACTTTGATTTTTCCGCTCACCTCAACCCAAACATCTTAAAAACAAAAAACTAAAAAGAATTTAGTAGTTTAAACTTTCTTTAATATAATAAAATAAAAAAATATTAGGGATATCGAAGAAGAATCGGCATAGTACAAATATTATATAAAAATTTTAATTTATAAGAGTGTATGTATGACTTAGCACCTTAAGAGGCATACCGAACTATGCACCAAAAATCATAGTGCATTAAATCCTAGGCAACCCGAACTCAGCAATGGATTTTTTGAGGCTGGGTCCAGTTCAATCTCAAAGATACCCCTTCATATACCACAGCGAGTTGGGAAGGAAAGACATGGTCAACTGACCACCACGAAGAGTCTTCTGATAAGATTTTTGGAGGATCAAAGAATATTGAATATCATGCAGACATATTTTTAACCTACATATCATATGATTTATAGATCCACATCTAAGAATGAGATACTAAAATATTATAAGTTAGAAAAATAAGTAATAATTAATGAATTTATGATATATTGTTAAATGGTGTCTATGACGTCCGATATAGAAATGTCAAACGGGCCGGGCCGGGTCGGCCCGACATGAGGCACGGCACGGTTCGGCCGTGCCTGGGCAGGCCCGGCACGTTTTTAAACCATGCCCGGGCCCGTGCCATGCCTGGGTTAGGAACTGCTCGTGCCGTGGCACGGCACACCGGCACGGGTTCGTCCCGTACCGGTTCAAGCGGGCACGCGTGGGCCGTGGGCGTGACCCGGCCCCCGGCCCCCGGCCCCCCCTCCCCCCGGTAAAAAGACCGCGGGTCGGGTCTGATTGGACCCGACCCGTGGTCCCGACTGCCGAGCCCCGACGAGCTTAGATCCGACCAATCCCAACGGCCAAAAAAAAAATTCAAACTTTAAAGATTTTCAGCCGTTAGATTCACCTCCAACGGCTAGGGGGCAGAATCCTACGGTCCTCGTGATTCTGCCCCTTAAAATTATATTAAAAATTCAAAAAAATAATAAAAAAATATCTTTTTTTATAAAAAATTAATTTCTTTAGTCTATAAATTCTACCTCCCTCCCTATAACATTTATGTTTTTCAAAAACATATATCCTCTCAAAACTTTATCTCTCTCATAAACCGTGCATCTCTCTCTCGGGCCTCGGGATTTTGATTTCGGCTTGGATTTTCGTGAAACTCTACTTGAGTTTTGAACATCAGAGCTTCCTACGGTGCACCTTGCACGTGACTGACCTCATTGCTTTTACCGGGTAATTTATTTTACGTTTTTATTTAATTTCTCTCTCTAAAGCTTCTCTCTCTAGAAAAACATAGGAAAAAAAAACATAAAAAATGACAAATACACCTAACACGTATTTAAATTTGGAAAATGAAAATGTTAGTGTTACACAGACGTTTGCGGCTGCTGAAACTTTGGTTTCTCCAATCATCTCAACCCAAAGTTCTAAAAAATAAAAAACTAGAAGGACTTCTGTAGTTTGAACTTATTTTAAAATCATAACACAAATAAATGTTAGGGGTGAGGAACTTGAAATAACATAGTGCAAATATTGTATGAGACTTTTAACATGCAAGAGTTCATGTGGGACTGTGCACCTTAAGAGGCATGCCGAATTATGCACCAAAAAACATGGACCCTTAGATCCTAGGCAAACCCAACTTGACACTACATTATTTGAGACTGGATCGAGTTCAGTCTCAAAGTTTACTCCCTTCGTATACTCCAGCGAGTTGGGTAGGGACGACATGGCCAGGCTCATCACATTGATGGGTCTTCCGATCAAATTTTCGGAAGATCCAAGTACAGTGCGCATCATGCAGACTTATTTTCAGCCTTCCTATCGTATGATTTCTAGGTCCACATCTAGGAGTGACATACTAAAAATATATAAGTTAGAAAAATAAAAAATAATTAAGGAATTTATGGCATATAGTGGAGTGGTGTCCGTGACGTCCGATATATGGACATATCACGATGATTCTTCTTATGCATGTCTCACGAATCACTATGTAGATTCTAACTGGACAATCAATAAAAAAATTTTAGGATTCACTGAGATTCTTCATCCTAATGATGACCCGGTCATTTTTGAGTGTATGATGAAAATATTTAGGTAATATAAAATTCAAAATAAAATTTTTAGTGTCACTTTCGATAATGCTTCTAATAATGGAGTAGTGATCAATATGTTTGTTAGGAATATTAGAGACGCACCATTAAGAGAGATCTTTCATGTCAGATGCATGTATCATGTGATTAACTTGATAGTTCAAGTGGGTATGAAGGTGTGTTCCTCGCGTTGAAAAATATACGCAATGCACTCAAGTATATTCGCACTCCTCACAGACAACAAGAGTTTGATACTCTCTCTTTGTCTGCGAATCTTAAGAAGAAGAAATTCTAATCGGATGTGTGACATCGTTGGAATTACACGTACCTGATGTTGAAATCATGTGTTGGATACGAACACGTGATATCCGATTACGTCAATAGTAAGAGTGACAAACTTATTATTGACGACACTGACTGGGCTTCAGGAATTTCATTTATGAAATTCCTGAAGATATTTTATGACACGACGAACATGTGTTCGTCGGTTTATACGCCCACCACTTGCATTGCACTCCGGTGCATATGCAACATTAGTAGCATGTTTAGGAAGTATCGATCTGATCCGACGCTTAACGATATGATTGCAGAGATGGAGACCAAGTACTTGAAGTACTGGTCTACCGTTCCATCTCTTTATTGCCTTGCTACATGCATGGACCCTAGGGCTAAGGTGGAAGGGGTAGAAAACACCCTGACTTTCATTTCCTCGTGCATGAACCTGGAAGAGCCACCTGAAGGATTCATTTACGAGAAGTTGACAGACCTGTTCACATACTACGATACTAGGTATGGTGGTGGTGGTGGTGAGACTGTGATTACGGATATTGATACCTTGTTCGAAGATGACGATTATTCCATTAACCTAGCGAGGGGAAAACGTAGGGGTGGACCATCACATAGGAGTGAGCTGTCTCGGTACTTAGATACCGATTACTGCTCAATCCTATCACATTCTGATAATAAGAATCTTGATTTATTACAGTGGTGGAAATCATATGAGTCCATCTATCCCGTGCCATCTAGGATGGCACGGGATCTACTGACTCCAGTGTCGAGCATAGCATTGAAATCTGCTTTTTCTGTTGCAGTGAACGTGATTTCGGATAGGAGATCGAGATTACGTCCAGATATGGTTGAGGCCTTGACATGTTTGAAGGATTGGGAGGAATCGATGTTTAGCATCCATGATCGTGCTGAAGCTGGGACTAGGACAGACACTGCAGTCGCATCCACATCCACTACGATGGCGAAGGAGCTGATTACCGATGATGATGATCCATATGATACTGATCTTGATGTTGCGGCTGATGATTCTCATGATATGCCGCTTGACGATTTATGCTGATATGCTATTTTTTTTCGATATTTTTTTATTCATTGTATTTATACGCTTTGTTTGTACCGTACGTTGTGTTGAAACTTATACTTGTTTGTTCGGACCATCGATTTCAAAAGCATGATTGGTAATTTTTCATTTGTGTAGTTTAATTTTTTTTTTATTTTTACTAACATAATGTATTGATTTATTTTTTTTACAATTTAAATTTTATTTGAAAAATTAATAACTTTAATATATAATTAATAAATTATAAATATAAAAAAGCTAAACTAATTTGAATTTGATAAAAAAAATAATTTTCTAAAATTTGTTTTTTTTTTAATTCTAATTTTTAACATTTTTAAAAAAAATTATATTTAATAATTAATACTCTACACTTAACCTTAAGCAATAAAATTTACAATATATAAATTAAAAAAAAAACAATATTCTGAAATCTGCCTGTCCGTGCGGCCTCCTGCCTGTCCGTGCGGCCTCCTGCCTGCCCGGCCGGCCGGCCCTGCCTCTCTCTCACTCTCAGTCTCAGGACTCGGGCTGCTCGGGTCAGCCTATGCCCTGCCCCTGGCCTGTATGGCCAGGCCGGGCCCGAGCGGGCCCGGCACGGCACGGCCCGCTCTGCCTACGGGCCGTGCCGGGCCCGTCTATATTTAAACCGTGCCGTAGCACGATCGTGCTGGTTAAAAACGGAGCGGGCCGTGCCGGGCCGCCCCGTTTGACACCTCTAGTCCGATATCTGGACTAATCACAATGATACAACTTATGCATGACTCACCGTTAACTATGTAGATTCAAAATGAACTTTAAATAAAAAAAATTTAGAATTCTTTGAGATTCTTTATTCTCATGATGATCCGGTCTTTTTTGATTACATGATTAAGAATTTTGAGAATATATAATTTAAAATAAAATTTTTAGTATCACATTCGATAACGTAGCTAATAATGAAGTAATGATTAATAAGTTTATTAGAAATATTAAAAATGAACCATTAGGAGAGATTTTCCACGTTAAATACATGTGTCACGTGATTAATCAGATTGTACAAACATAAATGAAAGTGTGTTCTCATGCTTTGAAAAACATAGGTATCTCACTAAAATACATTCGCACACATTGCATACAACGAGAGTTCGATAGTTTTTATTTGTCTGCGAATCTTGCGAAGAAAAAATTTAAATCGAATGTGAGATATCGTTGGAATTATACTTACCTGATGTCGAAGTCATGTATTGATGTCAAATACATGATATCAGACTACGTCAATAGTAAGAGTGACGAATTTATTATTAACAATACTGACAGTGCTACAAAAATTTTATTTATGAAATTTCGGAAGATTTTTTATGATACGACAAATATATGTTCGTTAGTTTATACTCCCACGACTTGCAATGCACTCAGGTGCATATGCAACATAAGTAGCATAATTATAAAGTATTGAGCTAACCTAACACTTAGGCATATGAATGTAGAGATGAAAATCAAGTACTAGTCCACCATTTCATCTCTTCATTGTCTAACTTCTTGCATTGACCCTACGATTAAGGTGAAAGAGATAGATGATATTTTGACTTATATTTTCTCATGAATAATCCTGAAAGGCCTACTTGAAAAGTTCATTCACAAAAAGATTGACTGAACTTTTCACATACTACGATACTAGGTATGATAATAGTAATAGTGAGGCTCCGAGTACGAATATTGATATCATATTTAGAAACGATGATATCATGGTTAATCAAGTCTTTCAATCTCCGACACATCATGGACCAAAACTAGAGCAAACGCACGAATTATTAAATCGTCAAAACTAAAGGTATCTTTTTTCTTTCATGGGAAATCTCTCTATTTAGTATCAACATAATTTATATTTATTGGCACATATGATAATTCCAAAAAAAAGTAATAATATCATTAACCAACAAATTTAATTACAATTGAACGGTGATTGAAGAGAAAGGAAAAGGGATAGGTGTAAAGATAATTTCTAGACTAATGCATTTTTTATGCTCAAAATAAATCATGTTAAAAAAAATAACTTCAAAACTTACTAGAACTCAAATAGACTTAGGTAAAAAATACTTTTTTTGGCATACTCAGCACTCAATTTCATAGATTTTCTTTCTTTATTTTTTCTTTTATTTTTTCTATTATTTCTCTCGACAATACTATGATACTAAAATCTTAATCTATCATCTCATCCATAATAATTTTATACTATGATAGAAGAGCTGCATGCCTCTCTTTTAAAAGACTAAGAAACTAATACTGTGGTTTTCAGGAATGCTCATTGTTGAATGTAGGTCAGTATTCATCATGAGGACATGTCCAAATGAAAAAAGGGATTACTAAAGACGAGACTTGTAGTAGGAAGATTAACATTCACCCAAATAATTGGTATGAACTACTAAACTATTTTTTTTCAATAAACAGATAATAATAATACAAATTTGAATTTCTCTTAAAATATCATATAGTTAAAGGATAAACCAACTAAATATGAACAATATATCTTTCAACGATGACAATGAGAAGAAGTTATATATTGAACAATTACCTAGATTTCAAAAAACACAATTAGATGTTAGTTGATTGCGAAAAGTATTGATGCAGTCATCGAGAATCTAATTTGTGAAATTTCCAAAGACAGCCACCCCATTTAAGTTACACATATATGTTACTAATTTTTTTTTATTTTTTAGGATTAGCTTAAATGACAGTAATTATACGAGATGATAAATTAAAGATTATTCAATTTAATAAATACCTTCAAATTAAGTTTCAAATAAAATTTAGAGATATCATTTCTTGGCATAGACATAGTTTTATCTATGAGGACTACCATCTTGTTACAAAAAAAGATATGTACTTCATACAGTGACATTGCAGGCACGACATGGCGGTGCGATCCACTAGCCATACACGGAATAATGGGCACGACGGTGCTCGATTGTGTCGAACGACAATGATGCATGAGTCGTGCATCTTCGCCATTACCCGACAGAGAATAGTGGTACGGCCCCAAGTGCACGACCATGATGACCAATGTGTGGCAGGCTTACGGGCCGGTCAATTATGCTTGGCCACATGGCCGATTGTTTTTATAAAAATGGATAGCTTGGGCTGATTTATCATGTTACCGGCAGACCTCATCGGGTCATTACCTAGATCGATTTACAATGTCATCAGGTCAAGCAGATAAGTCGTGTCTAGCTCAACATGAGACACAACTCATGCCGGCCCAGCACGGCATGAACAATTCCATGGGACGGCCTGACCCAACACTAGGCAAGGTTCTAGGCTGTGCTGTGAGGTACCAAGCACTGCTGAACCGAGGTGGTCCGCGGGACATCCCCAAGATTCATAGCCTATTTGATATCTCTAACTATGAGAGGACTCAATGAGCACAACTGAATAAATTTGACAGTATGCCTATTTTCCTCAATAATCTATAATGCTTTTAATTTTCCTACAACGTGTGCAATGAACTAATGAACTCATCAAAAAAGTACGAATACGGTAATGGTATAAAGTATTCATGTATTGGATACACGGATACACTCTAGACATGTGTTGGATACGTATCTGATACACCACATGACGTACCATTGACCAAATAGTAGGTCAAAGCAATGAATATATATCAAACATGACTTGGACACGTTTTAGGCACGACTGAACATGTGACATGGTTTAGATAATGTCGTTGTCGGCAGAGAAGTCATAGACAACGACGTCAGTATATCGCGGGAGCTCTGTGTGTGTGTGTGCGTGTGTGTGTATGGGGGGGGGGGATTATATGCGGGAGAGGTATTTTATTTTATAAAATATCTAATACTTATAAAGATAATTATAAATTTTATTTTTATTTTATTTAATTATAATTATGCCATGTCATAGCCGTATTCTAGTTTTTTGAAATTTATAATCTCCTCGTATCTTAGTTTTTTGAAATTTACAATATCCCGTATTGTCATATCCCCATATCCGTATCCATGCCTGTGTTTCTTAGCTCCTCATGCCTCCAAAGTATGTTGTATGAGATATTTCGTCACTATGTCTTAGTCTACCTCATTCAAACATGTACTAAACTGTCCAATGATAACCTCTAATCTAGAGGAGAAATAAAATTACTCAGAACCTGACTACTAAATCATGCAAGTAGGTAATATAACAATATAATGGCAAGAAAATGTAATCTTTATGTTATTCCTAAAATCAAGTCAATCTCTATAAAAAATATCTCCAAGAACTACATAGCTATTTGAAACGAGTTAAATGAATAGTAATCTATTTCATTTCTCTACACTCCACTAATCTCATTCATATCAGTTTAGAATATACAATATATTTGCGTAGTTCAAGATTAGTAGAAGGATACAGCACACCCTAATATCATCATGCATGTCATGCAAAAGGTTGAAAATATAAACAATCACATCTCAATATATTTCCATAAGATAATTAATAAATGAGAATTCATCAATATGTAAGTCTCCTTTATCTCATTACAAGGAGGCTCCTTATGTTAGAAGATCAAAATTCTCGACTGAAGAACTACATTTAAACATCAGCAGCCCAGTAAATATTGTTCATATGTTCGAGACTCTACATAGTAACAACTAAATTTTTTACTTCATTCATCAGTCAAGAAAATATAAAATGTGTACTATCGTACACTGTACCACAATGCCCCACTGACACTGTACACACTGCACTCCCAACACTGTACACCAAACTACAATGCTACACCACACATTACATACTGTCACATACTTATTGTGTACACAACACCACATTGCACTTAACCACACTCCACTGCACTGTACTTCACACCATATCACCCACACCAGACACACTGTTACACTACACTGTTGCATATACTACCCACCCTAGTGTGCGTTACACCACATGGCCACATCATCACACATGCCTATAAACTATGTTATGTTTCAGAATATATGCACCCATTGTATATACTGTACAATGGTCAAGCAAACAACTTCACACAATTTCTCTCTAGAATATGCAAACCTAGCTCTCTTACCATGTAAAAATAAAAAACCAAAGTATCATCAGCATCTTCAACCAAGCCTTATTCCAACTACTTAGAGCCCATTGTATGAATCTTATTAAATCTTTATTTATGATTTCTATCAAATTCCTCCCATGCCTAACTCTAATTTATTTTTATCTCTCCAATCAATAGTCTCACACTTCATAATTGAAACACTATGAAGTTTGAGTTGGATATGACCAAACAACCCTAGATGATTCTTTCTTATCTTATCATATATAAGATTAATTTTAATTTTACTTTAAATTTTTTTTAATTCTATCATTCTTTATTTTATAATGCATTTATCTTACGATGATCATTTCTACTATCATAATTTTTTAATAAATTATTTCTTGATTACTCAATTATTTGATATTTCTTACTTCTCTATTTTGATTAATATATAATTATCACTCTTAAGATAATTAAGCTCATATTTCAAGTATTTTGTTTTACTATGACAAAATCCTAAATTCATTAAATTCAAGTGCAGTTATCCAACTTTCTAATTTTATATTTAACCTTTCAAGTTCATCAATCACTAATATGCAACTGCAAATAACATACACCAAATGATATCTCCTTAGAGGTCTCTTGTCAATTCATTCATAATTAACATAAAAAAAGAATAATTCAATATTAATCTTTGGTATAATCCCACAACTATTAAAAACTTATGAGTAATGACTTGAATCAATTTAATCTCTAGATATCACTCCCTCATAAAAATCTTCCTTTAGTTCAATATATATACCTGAAACATTTTTTCTTATATAAATATTCACTAAATTAAGTTTTTGTGGATTTTGACAAGTTTTCTCTAAATCAATAAATATAATATATAAATTTTTCTTATTTTCCTCATATTTCTCTATTATTTATTAGACTATATACATTACCTTCAGAGCAAACCTATCAAACATAAATCTAGATTCTCAAAAAATTTTATTTTTCTTCTTAGTCTATGTTTACTCTTTTTTTTTCTAAAATATCATAATGTGACTCATGAATTTAATATTTAGATTGTAATTATAATCTTGAACATTTCATTTATTTTTATAAATGATAATTATAATGCCATCTTCATTCATTTGATTTTTTTTTGATATTAATGATCTTTTTAAATAAACTAACCAACCATATCATGTATTTCTCCCAAATGACCATCCAAACAAAAATAAATATATCATCAAGCCATAAGGTTTTTCTAGAATTCATTATTTTGAGAATTTTTTCTAACTTCTATGAGTTTTATTTAGGTTACATATTTATAATTAATTTGTCCTCTAACATCCTATATGAAATCGTGGTTTTGTTCAAAAGATCATAAAAACATTTCTTCTATTTTTCATTAATTTCTTTTTTTTTTATTAGAATTGAATTATTTTTATTTTTAATATATTTTACCTGATTAATATTTTCTCTTCATCTACATCATCCTAGCCAACTTATAAATATCATTTTCATTTTCTCTACTTTTTAGTTAACATAAAATTCATCATATAACTTCAACTTAATTCTTTTTTTTTTTTTTGACAATTATGTAAATAAATATTTATTTTAAACAAACCTAATATTTCTATAAATATATTTTTTATACATTTTAACACTTAATTCCAAATGGTATTCATATCTACATTCAAAGAGCAATTAATTTCATTATCCTACTTTTTCCAAAAAATACTTAACATTTCTCCTTTATTTTCACTCATTTTGTTTCAGACAATTATACAATGTCTCTCTATGATTATGATTTTCAAGATACAAATTAATTTAACTAATTTATATTGAGTGGCTCGATTCTAACCTCATCATTTTACAAAGTTAACATAATACGTTATCCTCTCTCATGATTAGAAAAAAAAATTATTCCATTGATAATAGAACCACTTTTAGAAATCACAAAATATTTCTCCCTTCTTAAAATAAATATTAACTATGAAAAAAAATCATAAGCTAAAAAATATAAGATTATTCTTCTTATTTCATTCATTTCTCCAAACCTATATTCTGAATGATGTCTCTCTCTCTCTCATAACTTACATATTATCATTTCTTCGCTTAATATACCATGTACTATTCGATCTATATCTTCCCAACATGTTTTCTCAAATAACATAAATTGAAAAAAAAACTATAATGTATAAAGAAAAAATAGATTTGGACAACACACATATTTGATGCTATCATAAAGAAATAATAATAACTAAAGAAAAATAAATATAACAAAAATAATAGGAGCACCCATTCACCATGGGCACTAATTTATCTATGTTAAAATATGAAATATAACATCAATACATCATCCACCTTGCATACCTCTTTTAAGGACTGAATAAAATAAAAAACATAAAGATGTGGAAGGCATTGCCCTATCATTTTATCATCATCATTCATCTTGAGAGATCTGGAACATATCCGACATATGAGATAATAACCATCAAGTCTAAGGAGATGTGGTTTCCTTTAGAAATTTTACTAGGCAGAAAAAAGATCAATAAAATTATGTACCTGAATGAATTGGCAGTGTCCACCGTGTGCTCTCTACAATTGGTAACAAGCTCATCATTGTTAAATTTCTGACTGCTGGACTTTTCCCAATAGTTTGCTTTCCATATCCTACCTCCAAGTGCAATCCTTGCCTGCATGAAAATACATTTCGAGATACTTCACATCATGCAACTATATGACCACATAAAATAGCAATACAGATTTAATGTTTTATATGGAGTGTGTTCTATGTTGATTTGTGATCATTTCAAAACACATATAATTAAATAGCAAAGTATGAGAACTTCCTTGAATTTATATTACATATTAATGGTGGTACCAAAAAGCTCCAATCACATTTGTTTTATTATATATTCATGCTGGTACTGAAGTACATTTGATAGAATTTGACATTATTGAGAATAGTGTTATTATCAGCATAGTTTTTAAAAGGTGAAATACATCCTGGGTGCAAACCAAAAAAACAAGCACAAAATATAGCGGACAGTAGAATGTATTACCCAATATTCAATACTTTTACATCATCACAAGTCTAGAAAAGGTTAATATTTTGATAGCCTTATCTTTTAGATTCAGAAAGATTATATCTAATAATTCTGAATCCAAAAAACTACCACATTTGCATAAAGACATTTAGCATCGCACATATATACATGAAACATGAGGACTTTCTAGGTAATCATGTATCCTATTATTATTTTCATCAAAATATAACTTTAAAATTTTTATTATATCTCATATATTAGTATTTATGTAATTACATACACAAGCTGAAAATTTATAAAATATAAATATTAAAACTGGATTTCAACATCTTAATTTAAGATGGAACATAAAAGTAGATTAAAGAAAAAAAAACTGAATTTCTTTTAAAATCTCCATGAATATATCTACAAGTTGATATGTACTAACTACGTGAGAGGTTGTACCCGTGCATGAGGCTCCCACTTTTAGAACAAAGTTAATAAATAAGAATATTTAATAGTCTTATCTTCAAAAGTTAGATATTATGCATTTGATGAGTTTCAAACCAGAAGCCTATACTACCTAGGATGAAGACACTTGACATCGCATAAATATATAACCTCAAATACACACACACACACACACACAAACAATACAATGACTTTTCAAGTAATTAACTATCCTAATACTATTTTAGCTCAAATAATTTTAAGTTCTGAGTTCTTATGAGATTTAATATATTAGTATTTATATAATTACGCACATATACACTGATAATACAAGTTGTAATAATCAATCAAATTTATATCTTATCTCTAATAAAGTAACAATTTATCTTTATATATTTTTTATTCCTAAAAATAAAAGTGAAAGTAATTTCTTAAATATGAAACTCAAATAAAATAAAAATAAATAAAGCTCCATTAAGTGTGAAATCCAAAGAAGCTAATCCATGTTTCGAGTTATTACCCTAAAGGCCTAAACACTATTTAATGTTGCTATAGTCAAAAAAAAAATTATTATATGAAACTTCATGTCTTATTTTAATTTAAAGGAAAACTATCATGATATATATGTTTGAGCTTGATGGACCAGATGCTTGTATATTTTCAACTTGATCATTCAATAATTACCAAATTAAGAATATTATATCTTAGTCTTAAAGATATTTTTGCGAGATACTGTGAGAGCTATCAATGGAAAAATCATACTATAAATTTTATCCTGCCTATCAGACATGTATCAATAAAGACTCATTTAATCAGATATATTTAAACATGCAATGACCTATCAAAGATAAGATCCAAAAAAATTTAAATATTTTAATATATTTATTAATAATTATTTTTTATTTACATGATTAGGTATATTTTTTTTAATTTTTTGGAAAAACCACAATTTTGTGATATAATATGAAAAAAAATTATCATAACAGAAATTAATAAAATAAATTTTCATTTTAGTATACCAACTACAAGAGAATAAGTTACATTGCAAAAAATTATTAAAACATATATCCAAAAAATATATATCAAGAGTTTTGCACAAAATTAAGAAAAATATGTTGATTACCAAAACTATTAAAGTAACTTCATAAAATTTATCCATCATAACACTTATATTTTTAAAAAAGAGTATAGAAAACTAACTTCAAAGATACTAACAAATTATTCTCTTCTTTTAGATATCATTAGTTATTTCACTCGTACATATAATTATAAATTAAAATATAAAAATAAAATAACTACATAATATAAATTTTCATACAACCAATAATTTTATTTAATAAGCAAAAATGATTAAAATAATTTACAGATAAAGTGCTCCCACCAAAAGCTTTAAAAATAAAAAGAAATAAATAAAAAATAACACTCCCATCAAACTGGTGTATACAAGTTTACAACACACAGCTTAGAAGAAAAAAACATAAGTTGAGGCCTAATTAAAATATTTATGAAGATATCTACTAGTTATTATTTTATCTGAATGTATGCAGTAGTAATAGACTCATCTTGAATCTTCTCCCTTATATAGAGTAATCAGAAAATTAAGATCAAAGAGACTAACACATTATCATTTTTCTCCTTCAAAGGCTTGTCACTAATCTAAAAACAATAGACATGTCTCACTCTCCTAGTATAGACTATAAGTACAGGTGTAGGATGAGCTATATCATGCTAACATAGCACATTTTTGTAGAGCTCAATCATGCCACCATATCATGTCAGGCAAGACATAGATCTCATGTTGTGTCGGGACACCCAGCCTACTTGACACCTCTAACTCTGGGTCATTGGTGATCAAGTCACATAGTTGCTAACTCAATATGAGTTTACACAAGTGCATATTTCTATACTATCACATCATATGAATCTAAATGAGATCCTCCGTCTCATTAACATACTAAATACCAACATGATCAAATATATAGCCAACAAGTGACTCTCTTTTCTAACTAATGATTCATGTAAGACAATAGGTAAGACAGGAAGAGTAATAGGTTCAAGAAGTACAATATTTAAATTCATACTCTTCTTAAACTCATTAAAAAAATAAGTCATAATAAAAAAATAAATAATATCCACACACACTAAAATTCTATAAATCTTTGCTAAGAAATACTCGCACCTTCAATGAGTATTAAAATATTTAAGAAAAATACATCTCAAAGTCATAAATATCAATTTCACTTATTCTAGAAAATGATTAAGGACAAAATAAATGAATCTAAAAACTCTGTGAGACAAACAAAATAATAACTTACTAAGAAATTTGATATATAGTTTCATGATCCATATAATATGTGCTAAGTTAATAAGAGATATATTTTAATATATTAATATTTTTTAATTTTCTAAAATTTTTTCAAATACAATTTTTATTATTTTGTAAAAAATCTTAGAATAAAAAAATTTATAATTTACACAAAATTATATTTAAGTATATCTCAAATAGTCATTAATAAATATGATACGATACCTAAACCTTTCATTAGATGTATCTCTACTAGATCCCCATATATTTTAATACATGTCTAGATGGTTTTCCAAGCTGACATGTCTCACACTATAACATTGAAATATCCTTACGACAAAAATAAAATATTCTTCACTTGGTCAATGATGAGTGCTAAGGATATACAAGTAACGAGTCTAAAACATTCATACATATATAAGGTCTTATTCTTTAATAGAAAACAAACTATCAAGCTTGTTCAATCTTAAATAAAGTCTTCTACAAAGTTTGTCAATCCAACACATGAACATCAATGGAAATAAAGACAATACAAAATAAGTTGTCTAAAAAAATCACAAATAAACATAATAGAACAATCAAAAATAAACATGATATAAAATAATAATAAGGATTCAAGTTAAATAATATCATATCTAATGACTTTTGAGTATTTTTTATAAGTGAATGATCTCTTAAAACTAAAAAAAAAAATAAAATAAAATATAATTACAAATAATATAAATACTTGTTCATGTATTTATAATATAGTATGAAATAAAAAATTAAGTAAAAAAATCAGTAATACTTGATAAAAACAAATGATCTACTTTTACCTTAAAGAGAATTTATGTATACTCCTTCAAATGTCAAAGTGAATACACTTTGTAAGAAACTTTAGATGACTCTAACTGTCATCACATCTCTCTCATCACTAAGAAATGCTCTCAGTTTCCTCACCAAAAAATAATATCTATCAATTCATACTAATGTGACATATGTCTGATGTGATATATGCCCCTCTAATAAGTACATTAAACTGAAACACTCATCCATCTACCTCTACTATATTAATTCATAAGTGGCAAGTTTCACCAAAGAATATCTAAAAATAAAACACTCAATTTTTTACAAATTTTTGAAGCCAAAATTTCCAAGTAACAAAGCAGACAAATATATATCAGACTAATTTCGTATTGGATTTATCAATAATGAGATTATACACTAAATTTTTTATGTCAGCACATTTTCAGTAAAATAGGATTACCAAAAGAAAGAATATACATTGATTGAAGACTCTTGAGTCATCAAATTAAAAGTATTATGTACTTGAATTCATTATGGCAGGAATACACTATTTTGTGAACCCAAATCTTTACTAGAAAGATGATTCAAATATTCACAAAAATTACCAAATAGTAATCCAAGTATCTATAGTTATGCCTAGATCAAGTAAATTTAAGATCAATCATTCTACTATAGTAACATTGCAACACAATGGCAAAAAGAGACCTAGTAAGGGTGCTCAAAGAAGAAATAAATTAACAATGATACATTTTTTATGAGCCGAAAAGACTTTTAGGAGAAGTGTTGCATGTTGCATCCTAAGTTACAAAAAATATTTTGGGGTTAAATAGGATGTATAGTATTCTACCAGATCCACTCAAGCTGGAGCTTCTATGTGTACACCTACAAGTCTTGTTCTGCTTACTCAAGTGAAAAATTCTATATTTATTTCCTAGGCATTGCTAGCTCCAACTGAGACACTTCTATATCTATGATTTTTTTCTTTTCATCACCTCGCTTTAAACTATTGAATTATAAATTTAGGAGTAAATACTCATGTCACATACACTTAAAATTATTAATAGCTCCAACTGAGACACTCTAATCTTAACATTCAAAAAAAGAGTCATGATAGGACACATCTCTATGACCAAAGTATTATAAAAAATTTTTAAGAAAATATAATTAACTTCAAATTACTAATCAACTAAATATATTCTTCTAACTTATTGATCATATGTCTTTTCAGATATTATATCATAAATAGAAATTATTTAATTTATCTTACAAAAATTTTAAGAGTATTTTCTTTATTCAAAATTTATTTCAAGGATGTGATAAAATATATTTCTTGATTACTATAGTACTCAAAAAGAATATATATATATATATTATTCATCTAAGATTGATATACAATAGTTAATACATATGTTATTTTTTTTCATCAATACTCTTTCTTTAAAGAACCTAGGTAGTGTAAAGAATTTGAAGTGATACTTTGATCTCTTAATCTTTCTTACACTTATGGAGTATCATATGAGATTCCAATTAGGATAGATTATCATCCCTTAGTTACTTTCAAACTTATTGGTTAGCATAATGATGGCTCTCTTTTCGAGCTATCATATATAATAACAAGTACCAAATAAATTAATTTTAAAAATAATCAAAGTTCTTAAAAAAGAAAATCTCACTCGAGTCCAATCGAACAGTTAGCTCTCATATCGATAAAAAATTAGTTTGATAAAATAAAAAAAAAGTATAAAATATTAGAATACATATTAGACAAATTTAATAATTACTATATGGATCATAAGATAGTACACTAGAATTTTGATACCGACATCCAAATAAATAAGATTTTTGAAAAAAAAATAGAATAAATATCTGATTGAGAAGAATCAAATATTTCTACTTTGAAAATATTTTGAAATAGTTTTGAAAATATATTATTTTCACAACAATCTACCAAATTAATCATATGGCCTATTTATTTTGTCATTTCAAATCCTATATCTTAGAAAAAGATTATTTATTCCACCTTCAAGAAGTTATCATGTCTAGCAACAAATATATGTCATATTGATTATTGAGGGAAAAAGACTTAAAAAAAAATATCTTTCAAACTCAGACGAAACATTAGTCGTTGATTCTTCCCCAATTAAGAATCATGTTGATTCATAAACTAAAACACATGACCACACAAGACTTAGAATCTATACTAGGTGAAAAAAAATCTCTAATATTATATATCATGATCATGCGAAACACTTATAGGCAAACTAATTCTTCCTCATGGACAAAATTCAAAATGTGACTATTACTATTACATATATTCAAACAGTAGAATAGATAACAAATATTTTTATGAATTTCTATAAGAGACCATGACATATCTTCTTCTCCTCTAAGTTTGATATTTTGAATATTTACACACTAACTTGAAGATAATGTTACAATTTATTACTTGGTGTTTACCACTATGTTTTTTCTTTTGTTTGCTTATATACTTTTGATAGGAGTAGCCAACTTATGAGTAATCCAAATAATTTTTATCAATTATATAAGAGCAACATATATTATGTTTAATATATTGAGTGATACTAAATTTAATTTAATATTCTATCCAAAAATTCAATAGAATCAATATTTTATAATAATTTATCTTTTGTTAATTTACTTTATAAAATTACAATAATGTAATATTTTTTTTTTCTTTTTGATATTCCAAAGCAAGATCGACAAACTAAACAAATAACTTCCATAGATATAGAATATGCATAATACTTATTTTTTTTTCACCTTCAGAACTTTGACATTAATCATGAGATAACCTAAAAATTATGAAACTAAGCAAGATGTAGTTAACTTTTAATAATTTTGAGATATAATAATCAAAAAAACATAGTAAAACTTAATATATAACACATTAAGAGTGCATTAGTAATGATTTAGTTTTTTTGATTCATCAAGATATTTGAGAATATTATAAGATTATCACACATAATGATTTAAAATACTTTATTATCTTTGAGAATGAATATCCTAGCTATACATAATTATCACAAAAGACATTTGTCTTCGCTATAAAAAAAATTCAAATTTTATTTATTTTTATAAAGTTTAATTAAATTATAAACATATAATTTTGATATAATATATTATAATTAAATAAAATTATTTTAAAATACACTTCACACAAGTGTTCTAGTGACTTTGAGGAGCATAATTTGATTCACTAGATATCCTATGTTGATACTATTACATAAAATAAGATAATTAAAAATAAAAAATATATATTTGATTGTAATACAAACACACTTCTATAATAACATAGAATTATTCCTTGAAAATTTGGAGAAAGATGATATTAACAACTAACCTTTTTGATTAGCCAAATTTGTTTTGATATCCTTTTGGTTGCATCACACATCGACTTTTATATTATGGAAAAAGACTTTTTCATCTTTTGTCAAAGTTTTTTTTAGTGTATTTGTTTTTTCAAGATTTCTCTCATAACAAAAAATAAAATCTAACACACGCTATCAAATTTGCATTCATTGAGTACTCTAGTACTTAAAGGGATATAAACAAGAAACCAAAAAGAGTAATCAAATATGAAAATTATGTTTTTTTGATGACAAGTCTTTTTTAAGAACTTAAACCAAGAAGGTACACCTTTCGATACCATGATAATAAGATCTTTAATAGGTCCAATTGTTACCCATTATACATTGACAACTAAATTGATTTCTACACCCTATACTACCATCACAATTAGCCTTGAAGTCTAAAGATAATGATGAGACATCTCCTAATGCCTTGTCAAACCATATTTATGTTTAGGCTCCTAGTGGTGTAAGCAAGGAAAATTCTAATGAGTCAATCTCTCTTAAAATGAGGTGTAAGTCTCCCTGAGAGGAAACTAACATTGGAAGACTTGATCATAATTTAAAGATATATATTAGATAAACATCTTTACAAAGTTTTTCAATCAAATTATCTACTACATTATTGATCCAATTCAAAATGTTAATTTTTCCTTATGATTATTCTATGAAAAGAATCAAAAATGCATTCTACCCAATATCCTCATTTTAATATTATGTATTTTTATTTTTTGTTTTTCTTTGAAAATACCAAGATCCCACATGCTCTTTATGAGATAATCAATCAAAATAATAACATAGGTAATTAGAGTTTTAACACTTAGTAAAATAAAATAATAAAATATTGTATTAAATAAAAAATTATTTTTGAAAATATAATAACCACAATATATATATATATATATATATATATATATATATATATGATTTGTGAAAGTCAACATGTCAAGTACTCTCAAATAATAAAATGAAAAAAAAAACAAATATCTAAACCAAACCTCAACACCCCGTTCAAGTTTATGTATTTATATCATAAACATCAAATTTGAAAAAGAGAAAAACAATCCATGACCATTTGAGAGCGTAGAAAATCTTAGAAATAATAATCAACTCAATAAACTAATTAAAATAATCATACATACAACTAAATAAAGAAAAAAGTATAATACCCTTTAGGTTGGGTGTTGGCACTCCCATCAACATTACATAAATAATGAAAATGTACAATAAAACTAAAAAAAAAACTATAATACCCTCCATCAAATTGGGGTAAACAAGTTCAAAATACTAATCTTAAAAGACAAAAAGGCATGTCGAGGTCTCATCAATATATTCATGAAGATGTCTACTAATTACTCTGTTGTCTAAATAAATGTTGTAACAATAAGTTAATCTTTAACATTCTTTCTAAAAAAAGTATAATCCACTTTTATGTATTTCATCTGCTCATAAAATTGTAGAAGAAGAAAGTGAATATATAATTTTATTAAGTATATGTTAGATCCAAAATATCTTACAAGTAACATTCATCATCACTACGAACTCTACTTCTATACTTTATTATGAAATAATTATTATAACTTTTACATGTTCAGAAGATCATATTGCATATACCAAATCTAAATGTCTAAATGTCTAACAAAATGCAAATGCTTGTGATTGTTGAAACATATACCAAATCCTAGAGACTTCTCCACATACCTCAGTATGTAAAGAACTATGTATCTAGGAACATACCAAAGTTTTAAAAGGCGAAAGCGTAAGGCGAGTCGTTTTTGTATTTATGGGACGAGGCGTAAGCCTCGAGGCGTAAGTTTTTTGAACCTCACAATATATAATTAATTAATATTTTAAAATATATCAAATAAAATAAAATAAAATAACATAAATAAAAACATGAAAACAATTCATTAGGATTATTTAAAAACATAACCAAGTCATGAAATAAGAAGTAGAGTAAATTGTTTTAATTTAAATCCTCCTCTCCAAGGTCATCATCATCTTCATCCAATGTATCAAAAGTAGGAAAATGTCCACTATCATGTAATCCCATTTCATGTAAATCTTCATCTTCATCAATTGGTGTCAAATTGAACTCCTTCTCTTTGCCTTTGCCTCCACTTGTACCTAGTATAAATTATTAATGAGGTGTAAATATTATAAGTTTTTTTATTAAATTTAATCAAATTTATGACTTCAATTTTTGAGTACTTGTTACTTCGTTATAACAATATGCTAAAGTTGTTTAATTGACTAAAAAATAATAAAACATAATTGAAAAGAATTTAAAAATAAAATTCAGAATTTAATTGGTTTAAATTTTAAAAAGCCAATATTTTTTTAGAGGAATTTAAAATAAAATTAAGAATTTAATTCATTTAAAATTTAAAAAGTCAATATTGTTTTTTGAGGAATTTAAAAAAAAATCGGAAGGCTGTTTAAGGCTGTTTGAATTTTTTTTTTTAAAAAAAATGATTGATAAGTTGAAGCTGAAGCTCCAATTACCTTAAAAAAAATTAAGAATAAAATAGATTGGATGAATCTATTTTAAATTATTTAACAAAAAAAAAAGACAAAAAAATTCAAAGGGAGGGGTGGAATCGGAATTTCGAAGGGGGGGGGGGGTGGATTCGGGAATTCGAAGGGGGGGGGGGTGGATTCGGGAATTCGAAGTGGGGGGGGGGATCGGGATTTCGAAGGAGGGGGATCGGGAGGTCGCCGAGGGGGGGAGGAATCGGGAGGCCGCCGAAGGGGGAGGATCAAGGCGCCTCAACGCGTTTTTCTTCCGAGCCTTCGATTTAGTTTGAGAAAGCTTTTGATTTAGTTATCCATTTCATGTCTTACGCTTTTCTTCCGACGCCTCAACGCGTTTTTCCGCCGCCTCGCCCTGAGGCGCGCATCAAGGCGCGCCTGGAAAGCGCCTTTGAATACATTGGAACATACTAAAGAAAATCTAGGAAATGATAGTTATAATGAGTACATATGTTATATCTAGTTGAGTAAGAAACAATTATACAATATTCCCAATAATTCTCCTAAAAGTAGTATAATCAACTATATAAATCATATTGAAAGTAAAATTAATACCTAAATCAAAATGAAAATCTATAGGAGTACAACCCAAAACTCCAATATCTATAAGAGCGTCGAGAGAATATCTTCACTATTATAAGATAATACCTTTCTTGAAATAAGCTGTATATAACATAAGAAAATATCCAAGTCTCTTAATATTTTTCATCTATAACTACAACGGAAAATATCGATTGAGCATGAAAAATATCAACTCGTATGGTCTAGACAAAGTCATATTCTCATCCAACCAATTTCTATCTTAGCCTAGTGGCATCGAAAATTTATTTCTTTTGTTCATTGGGCTATAGAAGACATTCAAAAGGCATCTTCAACAATGAAAATGACCTCAAAACAATTACATCCATCCCAAAGCACCTAATCATCAGTCTTAGTCTGAGTTTTCTTACTTCATGAGATTTTCCTTTCATGCTTTGTTACTTTTGTACTTCACTCATTATTTATTAATAGAATAAAAGTATCAACAAAAATAATGAAATATCTAAAATAATCATATATAATTATTATACAAGATTATCAAATATCTGATTGAATCAAGCATAAATAATCTCTCCTTGTACCCTCCTCACATATTAGATAAGAAGTTAAATTATGTTTTGCTAACTGAGATGTCTTATAGTCAATAAATATCATTTCCTTGATGCTCGACTCCAAATTCTTCAATATATTTAAAAATGAATATTCCAAACTAAAGTTTATTACAAGTTAACAAAAAAATACAAACATTTAAATGAGTTCATATGGGCGGAGAAGAACAAGTACATCCAACTAGCTTAATCACCAACTAAGTCATCTATCTAATCTGCCGATTCTATATAGAGACTATACGAAGAAAAAATAATATCACAATATTACCACTTAATAAAATAACTGACAAAAATCTATCATAACAAAACTCTACAACATATAGAGCATATGTCAAAAGAAAAGATTCAAAATTAATATTGTCATGACCACGAGCTCATATAATAGTGTGATTATTGACTATAATATCAAAATCTCTAGACTCTACAAATAAAATAAAAAGAGTATGATTACTTATAATATGAGTATTGATTCTCGAATCTACAATCCTATATCCAGAGTGAGATGATGAGCATAAATGATTGTAGATATCAAAGTAGCTCAACCGAAACTAATAATGTCCAAAAAGAAAAGTCTAGAGTTCTCCTAAATAAGTATTTCATGTAAAAAGACCATTAGTCTGATGTACAACCTCTAAATGTCAAAAAATCCATAAATCATTGTGTAATGTCCAACAACTATCATGATTATGTACCAATCTCCCACGTAAGGAACACATCACCACCAACATTCTCCCTCTTATAGTATGGTACACATAGTAACACTTTCAGCTCTGCCATTATAAATAAATGTTGAAACAACTATAGTATTATGATTGATTATGCTAATCCAACTTGATCCGTGTATAGCTATAGATGCAAGAGTCACCCTATGATAAATCTCTATGAAGAACAAAAGTATCTTCTAACATAAAATCTAGGTTAATGGAATATTATATCACTGTTCCAATGCATATATATACAAAATACTACAAGTCTATTTATTTAACATTCTCAATACAATTTGATCTGTCAACAAATATCACTCAAACAATCCTCTCCATCAACTATAAACAAGTCACATGAAAAATTGTTTCATCCTGATCAATTAGTTTACATGCTAATATCTAAGTAAAATCATCATACAAGAGAAAAATCCAAGGGTGATACATTTATGCAACCAAGTTGCAAATCATTTTACAAATGTCATAATGATCAAATATATCAAACATATTAAGATCAATCAATTGTAATAAATACACTAATAACTATGTATCAATTAACATTGATTATAATTCACATCCTGTGATGTGTCTTCCAATAAATGGCCCTTCTAACCTTGTGTCACAAGCCAAATTTTCATCAGCATAATCCACAAGAAATACGTATCTACATTCTATTTCAACAAGTTTTTTTTTTTATTATTTCACATAAATTTTAGTCATTTTTTTAATAAAAGCACTATGATAATATCAAATGTACAAAAATTAGAAATAACATCATGATTCGATGCAAAGCTTCCTAGATTAAAGGTTTCACACAATTTTAATTGTACACCCACTCACCATACCAGGATTGTACATGAACCACCATGTTGACTGCCGTCGAGGCCACTAGAGCTTTGATTGAGCATTGAAAAGTATTCGTTTGACATTTGACAACTACAATTACTCAAGTAGCTAAAATAAAAAAAAATGTATTACCAAAAATATCAGTAAACCAAAACCAGTAACTAGCAAAACTCCTTACCAATATTTGCAGAAGATGTGTCACCACTCGAAAACACATGCATCACTTTTCACCGAAAAGAGCCTCTGATATCATATGGATTTTGGGCTTTGGTAGAATTTCGGAAGAGAGGAAGAGAAGACAATTGCAAAATATTTTATTAAATTAAAAATTAATTTAGAAAATAAAGAGTTGAAAACTGTCCACCTCCATATTTTAGAAAATATAATAACCACTATATATATGGTTATGGTGGGCCCGCATGTTGGGTGCTCCCAAGCAATGAAAAAAATAAAATAAAAAAAATAAAACTAAAAAAAACCTTTAAAATTATTTTTTATTGCAACTTCTAACAAATAGACTATTCATTAATTTGACATGAGATATATATATTTTTACTAAGTTATTGATGATAAGATATTTATTCAAAAGACAGTAGATTCTACAATTCAAAGAATCATATGTATGATTTATAGATTATAAAAGACTCTTTATGACTTGATAAAATATCCTAAGATGTGATTCAATCATTTTTTTATAATAATTAGTATATTGGTCACAAGAAATGTGCATCAAATTATTTTTATTTTTAATAATTTTGGCTAGGAATCCCTATGTTGCACGAACACGGATACGGACACGGAGATACGACACGGCAAGATACAGGGACACGGCAAATTCTAAAAAACTAGGATACGGATACGGCTAGGATACGTCATGATAAAAAAAATAAAATTAAAAAAAAATTATTAATTATAAATATTAGGTATTTTAAAATAATTAAAAATACTGTATTTTAAAATAATTTAAAATACTGTATTTTAAAATAATTTAAAATTCTGTATTTTAAAATAATGTAAAAAAAATTTAAACCCTCTCACACCCTCCCCCTCCCCCTCCCGAGCCTTCCCCCCCTCCCCCTCCCGAGCCTTCCCCCCCTCCCGAACCTTTCCCCCCCTCCAAAACCCCCCTCCCGAACCTTTTCCCCCCCTCCAAAACCCTCCTCCCGAACCATTTCCCCCCCTCCCCCACCCCCCCAGACCCCCCTCCCGAAACCCCCTCCCCCCCCTCCCGAAACCCCCTCCCCCCGCCTCCCGAACCCAATCCCCCACCCAATTTTCGAATTTCGAATTTTGATTTTTGATTTTTGATTTTCGAATTTCGATTTTCGAACTCTCCACCTCCCAATGCAGATTCCAAAACCAACCCCTGGCCTATCGGACACGTGTCCAACGCGTGTTCGACCCGTGTCGCCGTATCCACGTGTCGGACACGTGGACACAACAGTACTTAGGCATATCCGTGCAACACAGAGGAATCCAATATGTAATATAAAAAAATATATTGATAATTTAGTTATTATTAATGATGATTAGGTGTGCATATCGATTTAGGATGTCTCAAATATTTTATGAATATTGAAGTTACTTATTTAGAAATATAATTTTTATTTCACATAGTTAATATGCTCAAGTTATATTATCTTAACTTGACATGTCAATGTCAACCAATCTACTCATAATAATAGATTTGAGTATATATTTATTCACAAATACTAACAATTCAGCTGATTCTATATTTTGTAGATAAAAATTGATTATCTAATAATCAATAAATTAAATATTATCTATTCTAGTATTATAATTAATTATTTCTTAGATTATTCTCATAATATTCATATAACTCCAATTTCTAAATTCTTAAATATGTGAAGAAAACTATATAACATATACTTTCATACAAGTACCATGTGCATAGTCAAATAGAGTCATACTTAGTTTATAGTTGAGTTCTAACAATCACAGATATCCACCAAGTTCTAAACTTTTCTTAGATAATAATATTATTTCCTATAAAAGTGCCAAACAATTATTTTTAAATCGAGTGTAAAGGCAAAATACAGAACTATGACATTAATTCATTATGAGATTCAATAAATTAATTATTTTTTGAAGAAACTATACTTATCAATCATGAAACTAATAAAATCTTATTGTGATCGTCATTTTATCACTACTGTCAATCTTATATTTTAGTAGCAAACAAAATATATTAATATTGATAATCATTTTATATGAGAAAAAACCAAAACCACTCATTATTAGCTTCAATAAATTAATTATTTATTGAAGAAACTAAACTTAAAAATGTGAGACTAATAATATTTTATTGTGATAATCAAACAACTTGATATATAACTATCAATCTTGTATTCTAATAGCAAACAAAAATAAAAATTATATTATTCTATATAATTTATATGAGAAACAAATAAAAATTATTCTATATCTACAGACCCCACATCTTTCCATTTCTTTAAATTAAATGTCTATGACATATATATATCAATTTTATGAAGGATGCTGAGATTTATAATTGATTTTTTATATTATTTTGTTACATTTTTTTCTTTTATCCATATGAGTGTTTGACTTGTGGCCAATTCCAACCCTAGACACACACACACACACACACACATATTATCCCCTCTCCACTCCATTCCATAAACTCAACCAATATTATTCTTTGGCCTCTCCCATATTAGTGTCGGGGCCCTGGGGTCGGAGCTAATAAGACTCATATGAACAATATGATAGATCTAACTGACATATATCTTGTTGAGGGTATTCAACATTTCTAAGGATCAAACGTATGACCTCAATATAAGAATATCCACCACTTTACCTATTGGACTATATTGTTAATTTTATAGATTATATATGTTTTTTTTTGTATATTTTTGTTTTAATGGGTTTTGGCATTTCTTTTTCAACATAGACGATGAAAATGTGTGTCAACTTAGCTTGTCAAATGAAAAGAATATTACAGAAACATTGAAAAATTAACTAATTGGAAAAACAAATCCTCCCAATAATAGCAAAAATAAGTTCTGATGATCATAATAACAGAAACACGAATCCATAAATGTTTCAATAAATTTAAAAGACATAAAAAACCTTAGCAAGATTCACTGTGCTATCCTCTGGAAAAAGACATGAAGACCTCTCCTGCATTCTCAATCTGAATTCTGGTGTTTCAGGAGAGAGAGAAGCATCATGTTGGGAAAGTATCACAACAGTACCAGCTGAAGTGACATCTTCAAAAGAATCAACAATGCCATTGCTAGACTAGACATCCAGATTTAAATCAGAAAAATAGCTTGAACGCTGAAGAAAAATCTAACTACAACTCAGTCATAGATTCACAGAAATAAATTAGGCATACTTGACTGTGATTGTCTTGAAATAGGTATGTAGAGAGATTCTGATGGGTTTAGTATGACTGCACTTTCAGATCCATTGGCAGATAATTCCTCCTACAAATATATTAATCACTATAAATTGACAGAAAACCCTCCACATCCCATTTCCTAAAATTTAAAATAAATTATGGAAACTTATAGGCAAACATCTTGCAGAAAATACATGATTTAAGGTTCTCACTAAATTTATTTGGAAGCTAACAAAATCTGCACATATCAATCTTGAAATCAAACAACAAATGGTGGGTAAAAAAACACAGTTACCAGATCAGATGATAAAAAGAGGATGACTGGCAAACAAGGATCCCAAGAATAAGAAAAACAAGATTTACAACTATTACATTATAATTTATTTTCTCTTGTTTTGTTACACTGTTTGAGAGCATCCGACTTATGTGCTGCCCTAAACCATATACATGTATATAATTTGTGAATTCTATTCTTTTTATTTTTAAAAATTTAGTTTTCATTCTCTACACTTTATCCTCACTCTTCTATCTGTCGTGGAACACCAACAAATGTTTGTCGGACTCAACATGGTATCATAGCACATTTTTACCGTGTAGTGGCATCGACATTGGAATGCATAAGTGACTATACACCAACTAGGAGCAACAATGATTGTAATGATCATGCATCATAATGCACACGGAACAATCTCTGGTATAACATATCATCCTGAAATAGGAAAGTAACCCATAATTTGTTTCTTCTTCATCAAGCACTATTGTGAGAATTTCTTTCATATTATGACAAAATTATGATTCATCTAAAATAAAAAAAACTAACACAATTTTTTTTTTACAAATAAGTCGGTACCTTATTTAGGAACTGACAATTTTGAAGAAGCATTGCCAATTAGTTCAGCGACTGATTACACTTTATTGTAATAGTTAGGGCAACCTAATACATTGTGAATAACTCAATATTCCACAAGCAAATAAAATATACTGACAAAAATTACTACTTTATTTGTGAAAAAAATTCATATTCATCAATTATCAGAATGCATACATATTCATCAATATGTATGCAGCATTTACTATATGAGATTAAATATGCACTATATTATTCAATTATTTTTTATTATGGTAGTCAGACAATGATATATATAACTTTCAATCCAATGTATCATGCGTGAACGAAGTACATAGAGAAAAAATATTTCTTTCTCGAAGACATAAATAAGAGACTGTTACTACGATATACATTAAGACTACAACGCAACAAAAAGAAATTCACAAAAGATTAGATGAACTTTAGTTTATCTTTCTTTTCTTCAAATTTTTTTTGTAAACTTGTACACCTTCATGATGGGAAGTATGTAATTTTTATTATTTTTATTTTTATACTTTTGATGGGATCACTTAACTTGTAAATTGCCACTATTACTTATATCCATTATATAAAAATATTTAATACATAATTTTTTATTATTAAATGAATATATTTTATATTTATGATTTTGTGGCAAAAAAAAATTAACACAAACAATACTATTAAAAACTAAGTTAAAAAATATCAAAATCTCAATATAAAACTAATTAGAAAAGGATAATATACAAAATCAATGTATAACTTACATTTAATTGGGTCAACACACATGTTACGTATTTATTCGATATGTAAAATACTAAATATTCTTATAAATTTGAGATAATATTAGACGATTTATAATTATGAAAAATGATCATAATTAAATTTGCTTTTATAATTTTAGAATATTAATAAATTTTAATTAATAATCATGAAATTAATATATTTTTTGGTATTATTGATGACTTAATGATGTGTAATCCATCGAGCAATTCCAACATCTATTATTTGTCAAAATTCTAGTTATTTAGTCAAAAAAATCTTTGTACGTCGAGACTCTACCACTACATTAGTATGATTCATTTGTGCAATATATATATATTTTTGTTGTAATATTACCGTAGAATTATAGTTACATTTATCTCTTAATAATTAAAAAACTAAATCTTAATTTTATGTCACAGTAACCAATTATCCACTGATGCTAAAAGTCATGATTATGTTGCAACGCCTTGACTTTATCTATACTAAGACATTGTAATATCAAGTCAGAGAAACAAATTTTTCCCAGAATTATGAATTTTTAGCTATAAAAAGTTAGATTCAAAACTATATTGGTCAAAACCACGATAATTAGCCAGCACTATAATTTTTGATACATAATATTACAGAACAAATTATTCGAGAGGACCTCAAGGGAAATTAAAATGATAAAGCCAAAGTCAAGATAATTATCAACAATTATGTATACATAATATACATAAAACTATACTATCCAATTCCCAAAGTTACATCTCTTGCTCTCAAGGAAAAATAAAGCCACGACTATAATGTACATGCTGATAACAAAAGCCACAACTATTCTAAATGACAAGATCATTTGATATATGAGAAAAATCAAAGTTAAAATCATGATCATTCATAATACTGTGATGCTTTGATACAAAAGGAATGCCAAGGGTATAGTAATTCCCAGCAGCATGACCATGGTGCTACAATCATTCCCAACACCACTACCAATTAATATAATATAAATGTCAAATCCAAAAATACGATCATTCCAAACAACATGACCATTTGATGCAAAAGGAATACCAAGTTCAATAACAATGTAATGCAAAAGAAAGACCAAAAATAAAACCAAAGTCATTCCCAACAATGCAACTTTATGTTACAGAAATAAAAGGTAAACCACAAATATTTCACAGTATCACGACTTTGTATTACAAAAATATTAAGATGTAATTAAAAATAGCAAACACTTTCCAAATTTACAATCTCAAACTTAAGAGACCAAAATCAAAGTAACAATATCTTCCCAAAACTACAACTTTCTACTTAAGAAAAAACTAAAATTAAAATAATATAAAAGATGAGAGAAAACAAAATTACAAATTATTTTTTTCCTCCTCCATGCAGCAAGACCAAAATCTAAGTATAATAAGAATCCTATATGACAATTCTCACACTACTTATGAGCTTAACAACCAAGTAATAGATGTAATATATAAGCAAAATCTTAAAGTTAAGAGATGTTATTCTCAAAAGAAATAACATGGAGTTATGGTTTGTATGCTAGATTCTAGTAAGGACTGTCAATGAGAACCTGAGAATCATGAGATAATTTTAGCATTTACTATGTAAGGTCTTTGAAAAATATAAAAAAAAACTATAACACTCAAAAAACTAAAAAAGGAGATTGTAAAAAAAAACCTTACAAATTAAGCTCACTACGACTACTTAATACAATATAATATCTTTTATAATTTATAAATTAAGTCTAACTGTATAACTGAAAAGCTAGATGACTACAGCATACTTCATCCTCAAATAATCATAAAAAAAGAAATTCATCATATCTAGCAGATATATCATCAACCTATATGATATTGTTAAGAATATAAGAAATTCTATTAAAATAAACTCGATCATTAGAGAGAAATTATTATGATAATTCATATCAAATATTTGAATAAACTTAGAAATTCCTAAAAAGGCGAAGATATTATCATACATATATCTTTGATTTTTTTACTTATTATTTCACTTTGTGATACTTAGATATTTCTGTCTCCTTTTAAAATGTTGACTCATTTAGGATGACACTGATAATTTTAAAAAAGATATATGTATTTCACTTCAATATTATTTGAAATATAATATCACGATCTATCAAAATATTTGACATTGGTAGCAGGTGAAATTTTATTATGTATAGAAGATCAAATATGATGCAAGATCACCTTAAGATGAGACTTATTACAAGTAAATTCACCATTGCATTTCACAAATAAAAAAAACAACTAGACACTAAGATGATATTTATTTTTTTTACTTAATACTGAATAGAACTTTTTTTGAGTTTAATACTGAATGATACTTAATAGAAATAAATAATAAATTATTTATTTTTTAATAATGAGTAATGAGTAGGGATAGCAACGAGATGAAATTAAAAAAATAAATAAATAAGCCGAGTCGAGATGAGGTAGTCCCGTACCAAACCCCCAGTTGACATCCATAATAGTGAGTATTATTAGTTTTCCTTATTAGATAATAATGATTTTTTTTCTTATTTTGGTAAAAAATAATTTTTTTTTGAATAGAAAAACCACATATTTTAACTTTTTATATTCAGAACTTTTTTAAAAAAAATCAACAAGAAATTATATATTTTTTGAAAAACAAACAGCTTAATACTGAAAGTAAATTATTTTATGTTTTGCCCAAAAAACAAACATACCCTAAAAATATTTTTCCTCATGAAGATCACAAACAAGCATGGATAACTCATTGGTGAACAAGCTTGCACAACTCGTTCATGAACAAGCTTAAAATATATAATTAGTTATATATTTTCATGCTTTTATATATGATATTTTATTTTATTTTATTTATTTTGAAATATGAATTAATTATATAATATGAAACTTAAAAAGTTTATACCTCAATACCTCGAAATCTATGCTTTTCCTCATGAATACAAAAAAGTCTCACCTAATGCTTTTGTTTTTTAAAATTATTCTTGCAGCACAACCTAAATAACCAAACACTATATAATTACAAGTACATATCTCCTCTTTAAGAAGATAATACCCCTCATAGTATAAGCCACCTATCCAATAAAATATTTGAGTCTTTCAATATCATTCATTTGAAACCGTGTCTGAAGATACATCTTGAATTATTTGATTCACAATATATTATCTCTCATAATTAGAATATCATTCACATAGGTAATCAATAAAATTATCATATCATCAAAACATCTTTAAAATAACAAAAATAAAGTCAATGACATACACGTATAACTCAAATGAGATGATTACCAATAAAAACCTTTAAAATTAAGTTCGTGACGATTACTATATATAATATAACATCTTTCATTATCTACAAAATAAAGCTAACAATACTACTCGAAACCTAAATGCATGCTTCATGTACATCTCCTCCTTAAGATCAATGTAAATAAATATATTTTTAATGTATAACTAATTTATTCTTTAACTATAAAATATTATAAGAAAAATAATAATACATATTGAGACTATCTTGACTATTGAATAGTAAACTTATTGGTAGTTCATACCATAATTCAGGTGAATAACTTTGCAATAAGTCTAAGCTTAATGTTCTCAATTGAACTTATTTTTACATTGAATAATCACCTGCAACCAATAGTAGACATTCCAAAAGTTATGATACAAGTTCATGAGTTTTTATAGAATAGATGACATGCATCTCTTCCATAATTACTTAATATCATCCTGAACAAGATAATGTCTCAATAACAAACTTGAGTATTTTAATAGCATGAAAAGAACTAATAAAGAAAAAAAAAACAAAATGATAGTATAATAAAAGCTATAAATAGAGTGTTTAATAAATTTCCAAAATCTCTTCCTAATAATGATCAAAAGATCAAGATCAAAATAACTAGCTATAAGATCGTCTATCTCCCTAGTAGGTTCATCTTTAGTTTGAGCAGAATGAATATATATTTCTTTAATGGTATAAACTATATGTCATGTTTGATTAAATCTCATAACGACTGACTCAATATTAATCTATTTTAGTGAAAACTCATGAACTACTACATCAATAAGGCCTGAAAGAGATCTATGTACCAAGGAAATCTCAATTTCTCAAAACTCATTATGATCTACAATAATTAGTAGATATAATGACTCAATGAAAATAATATTATACTAAGTAAGTATCAATATGGTTAGATGTAATCGATAAGTGACCATCTGCTAACTAGTAGTCTACGCAAAGCTATACATATGAGAGAGAATAATTAATTCAAGTTTAATATTAAGATTCACACTATACCCAAAACACTACCACACATCATCGTGTGTTGCCACCTCATTCAATTAGGGTTGTTACCCAAAAATGTCAAAGACAAGCCTAAGACATCTAGATACTATCATATTGAGGATAAACATAACTGAGAATAAATAAAACAAAAAAAAAACAAAAATACATGTTGAATACTATCAAATTTAGAGATTTTTAAACATTTATCATTAGGTACAAATATATTTTCAAAATAAAAAAATATATACTAAATATAATATAATTAACTCATATCAGTATTCAAAGAATTTAAAGTAAAAATACGAAATAAATAACTAATCATACTTGTATAACAAAAAATATTTGTCTACATTAGAAAGATATTTTGTTTAATTTTCTCTAATACGTATAAGTGGCATGAAGAGTAAATTATATGAGAATCCATATTTGGCTCTAATAGTGATACTTGATACACGTTCTCTCTAATACTACATAAAGTTATTATATTCATATACTATTAATTTATATCCTCATTATAAAATAAATGTCATTAGTTATCGCTTGAGTAACCATTTTTTTTCTACAATATGTATTCTATACAAAAAACCTATTATGTCCATATACCAAAATAATATCACAATCCCAAAAAGGAAAAAATCAATATGCTAATTAGAATTTCTCAAATTCAATTATTTTATTAAACATAAGATTTCCTTAGTTCCAAACCCTAAAATTAAAACAAAATTCAAGGAATCTACCCAATTTTTAAAAAAAAAAAATCAAAAATTAGGGTTAAAAACCCTTACTGAAAATTGTAGGATGCTATATACCTGAATCAACAACCTGATTTGTGTTATCAAGGTTGCACAAGACATGGTGATCATAATGCCTAAACTATCACTGAAGTTCCAACAATATCTTCTTCCCATAGCATCGACACAGTGACCATGAATGTACATGGCACACAGTTGGTGTGAGATCGCAATTTTGACAGTGCACGAAGAGGTGCACCATGCTCCTTCAATCCATAGGTGCAATCACGTTAACATGCACTCATGTGTGTACTGTAGTTGTATAGTACACATATTTTTTCTCTTTAATATTTGTAACTCTCACATACACTAATTTAATTTTTACTATGATTTTAGATTTGATATCATGTGAAACTTGAAGTCTCACAATAAAAAATAAAATAAAATTACACCTGATCAGTAAAATACATTCATAGAATGTCATTATATAACAAGCAAATCTTATTGGACAAAACACACATTAGGAGCTCCAATCAACATAATAATAATAATAATAAAAAGAAAATTAATAATAATAAAGCGAAAAATTATAACACATATATTATATATTTTTATCAAACAAAATAAAGCATCTCCCAAATTTTTTAGAACTATTTTTGGAATGTTTATTTATTGTTCCAAAGCCAGAACAATTTTATGATTATTGATCCATAACTATCATATGATTCTAGATCACCTAAACCATATAAAATTTTGATCTCCAACATTAAGTATATTGCATTGTTTTAACAGTTATAAAGAAGAGATTCATGGTCCAAACTATTAAAGTACCAGATAAACAAGGTAGCAACTACTGAAATTAGATGAAGAGTTACATCATTATCCTGCAACTCAACATTAGGACAATTGTCATCTTCCTCGATGGCCATCTTCATTTTCTGATTATATTTCGCATTTAAAACAAATGTAATGCAATATCTGGAAATTCCTTGTCAAACATGTAAAGTGAAATAACAATAATGTTTCTCTAACCTGAGATTTCACATGACTTATAATAGTATCTGGGCTCCCAGTTGCTCCAATATTACAGTCCCACCCAAGAAACCCCACTGGTGTTCTACTTCTATGCCTACAAACTAAAAAAAATCAAATATAGTTGTTGAGTTGAGATATACTTAAGTTTAGATAAAAAAATTATTACAATAAAGTTGGGTGTTCCTATGATTTAATCTTTTATATATTACTTTCTATTAAGTTATCACGTATCAGACTTTTATGTCATATTTAAATATGTTGTTTCCCAACATGATACTAGGGCAGAAAGATGCATATTGGGACTGTTGAATGTTGAGTACAAAATATTATTTATTAATAAAAAAAAATTGATAATGCAATATAGTACAATATAATACAATACGAATATATAAAATGTGACACTACATGATATATCAGAAGTAATTTCCTGGTTAAAAAGTGTCAAATTTATATAAAAGATAAAGTAAATGTAAAATAAACCGAACAACTTTCCTAAAGTTGATGCATATATGTGTCTAACATCATACTTAATGAAAAATAGGAATCAAAAATCACCTAAAAATCTTAATAATATATCTAAGTTGGTCTATAGCAGGTGTTGTAACACAGATTTTAGGAATTACAAATCTTTTGAATTTTTTACATACATGACTTTTTCTTATTTGGTCTTCGACCTTATTAATTTTTGTTACATTATTTAATGCTTAAGTTATACATCTAATAAAAATAGATCACAGTCTTATAAAGAAAGAAAAGAATCTCTTTAATATCATTATTACTAATTTTACAACATTCTTTGGCATGACTTGAGGAATCAATGCTTGTTATAGTTTTCTTATTTTTTTTTTATTTTTTTTGCTTTTTATACTTTTGATCTGAGTACCCAATATGTAAGTAATCTTAATCATGTCTGTCGATTATATAATAATATTTTTCATGAATTTTTACAAAATAATATTTACATTCATTTCAAATATTACCTTATTAACATAATATCTAAGACAACCTATGTTAACTTTAACCCTAGGCTTTTGGATATAGTGAGTATACACAGTGTGTGTTATTAATAAAAAAAAAACACATATAAGAAGTGCCAAGCACGTGCAATGGTAGCAATAGCGGCATGCATGGTGGTGACTACAGGTGCATGAGGTTATGGCAACAGAAAGACAGATATTTGTTGGCAGCAAGCACATAAAAAAGTATACAATGGTGGTGGCTTGTGATATTTTTGGGTAGAAACCATAATTAAAAGGGTTGACGCACAACAGCACAAAGTAGTTTTTTGGGTAGAAACTCTAAGAAATATTTCAGCATATTGATAAAAAAAATATATAATTGCATTCAATAGAGAAAGAAAAATCTCAATTCAATAAACCTAATACAAGATAATGGCCCCACTAAAATTTAACTATTAGATTTTATATCGAGAAAAGAAACCGAGAACTTTACATAAAAATGAGAGAGAAAAGGTGACTATCAAAGTATTTCAAAGATCAACATAAAGTTCATTCACCATGACTTTATATATATTAGAGAAGACTATAAAAATTCTTTAATAAAACAATAATATATCTTAACTTTCATCAACGTATAACTAGTCATTTTACTATTTCATTTATTTTAGACTCTTAAATTATCGATATATTAACTAATGCTCATATTATTGATAATTATATAGTATTCACTATATTTTTTTTAACAAAAATAATATAATTATAATCAATTATAAATGTTATAAAAATATTAGATATGATAATATCTATTTAGATGTGTCAAATATGCCGGACAGCCCAGACCCAGGCCGAGTCACAGCTCGACTTGGTCGTGCCTAGCCCTGCACAGCATGGTCCAGATTGGTGCCAGTGCATGTGCCGGGCCGACTAACGGCACAGCTCGTGCCGTGGTATATCGGGCATCATGCCAAACCAGGCGCAACATAGTACTTTGGACCAGACACGACATAATTTATTTTATTTAATTATTTATTTTATTTAATTATTTATTTTGATCATACGAGGTTTGCAAAGGGAGGGAAGGAATATGGGGTAATGGGTGTGACATAGAAATAGATATGCTTGTGTTGTTTATTTTTGCAAAAATAGAAAGACAGTTCTGTTTAGATATATGTATAATAAGAAAGAAAAGGAGGGGGGGTGAGGGGATAGGGTGTGGCGTGGATTTGTGATATTGTCTTGTAGGGATGTATAATAAGATAGAATTAAAGATATAGTAAAATGAGAAAAAGGATAGATAGAAATGGAGGTCTGTTTTGCATGATTTAAAAGTTAGCAGTAAACAGCAGCATACAGCAACAGACAAGTTTTGGAGGCAGAATCTAATCCCATGGGCATGTGCAGGAAAGGATTCTCTAACCTTAGCTCAAAACATCCTGGTCCTGTGGGACGTCTTGATACAGAATTCATCTCATTCCGGTCCCGTGGAATATGCTCTGCTAGCATTGTTGATGCTGTGATTTTGTGGCACGAATATATTAAGTTTGGTGGTATATGCAAGAAGTAAAAACATATAGATAACCCTGCAATTAAAGTAGAGAAGTAGTTGAAATAATTGCAGTATTTATTTATTATGTAATAAAATGAAAAGAGAAATGAGGGAGACAGGAAGTGGCATGGATAATTGTGTTAATTGTCTTGCAGGATAATACAAGAGTAGGAAAAAATGAGGAGAGGATTAGACAGAGAGTTCTCTGTCTTGCATGAACTAAAAGGGCATCAGTAAAGATGCATAAAAGATAGTATACAGCAACAGACGGAGGCAAAATCTGACTTGGTGGAGGTCCATGCTCACTACAGAAATCACATTCTGGTCCTGTAAGATGTACTCTCTAGCAGTGTTGTTGCTGTGATCGATCTCAGGATTTTTAATGTGAGTACATACAATAGGTAGGAAAGGTGGTAGGAGCTAAAAGGAAAATTAGTTAAAACAAAAGGACAAGGCATGAGACAGATTGCTGTCACTGCTAATGTTATGTTATCCTGCTGTATTTTTTCTGTGATGTTATATATAGTAAAAAGTATTTGTTGAAGAAAGGAGAAATAAATAGGATGATTTAAAGACTAATGTAGAGCAAAGGGAAACAAAGTAAAAAATATGAAGCACAAAGTCAGTTTCTAAAAAAAGAAAAGGCAGAATTTACTTTAAATCAAGATAGACACTTGGCAAGGAAGAGCTAACCAGACGAGAACAAATTGGTTTAATTTTCAAAGAAATAGAATAGAGATATTAATGGATAACCGAAGTCTATTATTTTGTTATTTAGCTAACTTTATTTCTAGAAAACAGAAAGTTATAAATGGATTAAGGGTAATTTTAGATTGTACCAATGGTATTCCTCCATTAAAAGAGATGAATATAATAAGTACCCATAATTGCGAAAGGCGCGCTTAGGCTCAAGGCACAACCACTCTCTAGCTATAGCGCTTCGCCTTCCAAGGCATGCGCCTTACTGAAGAGGCGTGCCTTATATACTATAGTTTTTTTTTAAATATATATCTATTCTCAAATTTTATAATTATATATTAAAATTTATATAATTTTATTTATTTTTTTAATCAAAATTTATTTAAATATTAGAAATAAAAATTTTTTTATCATTAGAATCGTATTTAATAAAAATTTATGTATATCTAAAGTCACATTTCACTTCACAAAAGCTCACGCCTTAGGAGCACATTGCGCCTCAAGGCTCCAAGAAACTTTTGCACATTGGTGCGCCTTGTGCTTTTTAAAACTATGCAAGTATCCAAGTCTAACAATTTCTAAAAAAATATATCTTCTGAATCATTTCATTCTTCTCATAAAATAAAAAAATTAATTAGAAATACTCCTAAATATTATTATTTTTAAATATTTTAATATTAAAATTTAATTAAATTATTATTTTTTTATAACCTTTTAAAGATATAGATAAAATTTAATATTTTTTCTTTTAAAACTAATGATCATTTATATCGAGAACAATCATCAACATTATAAAGTCATAACATAGTCATTCTAAAAAACCACTAAACACTTGAAAAAATTAGATAAAATAAGTTTGCTAAGATTTTCTTGATATGCTGAAAAGAAAGTTATAATAAGTTTTTTCCACCTGACAAGTCGAATAGGATGCTTTTGTAAGTTTTCGACATGACATGTCTCACAGTTAATAAAAGTCATGCCTTTGATGCTCGAATTCAGAATATTAAGTTTATTTGATGATGAATATATATGGCAAGAGTGTATAATCAATATATTAATAGTAGTATAACTAAAGAAAAATTATGAGTAAATAACAATAGGCACAGTCTATCATGGTTAATTCTCAGAGAAGTTATCAGTTTATTTTGTCGATTCATCACAAAGCCGCCAAAAGCAAAAAAAAAAAAAATAAAGTCAAAACTGAGTTAATAAAACAACTGACTAAAAATAAAATATGATGAAACATACATACAAAGAGAATACGTGTCAAAATAAAAAATTCCACATTTATAATGAAATACCTTATAACATGCAGAAAAGTGTAATTGAACACTACAATATTAAAAAGTCATAACTCAAGAAAAAAATAGACTACAACCATCTAATACTTTTATATTGACTTTTGAATATATGTCCCCAAGTTTGGAATAAGAAAAAAATAATAATAAAAATAAAAATTTATCGATTGTAACCAAAAATGCCAAAGGAAAGAATTATGGAGTATTCTTGAGAAAAGATAGCAAGACAAATATATGTACTCAAAAGATATCCAGCCTAAGTGAATCCAATAGCATGATGTACAAACTTTGAACATCAAAATATTTTTTATAACTCAAGATCAAGCATTCAACAATTCTCCTAAGTGTGTCACATCCACTCAAAAAAAAGATTATATTGAAATTAGGTTAAAACAGTTGAAAGCACTTATGTCGCCTCTCCCATTGTAATTGTGTAAGAAAACGAATATATTAATCTTACCGATCATATCAACTTTGTTTGATCTAAGGGTAATTATAGACATATGAATCATTATTTGATAAATCTTGAAAAAGATAGAGATCATCTTCTCAGCAAGGATCTAGATCCATAAAATAGTATATTGCTCTAACACATAAATATATAAAATATTACAAATCTAATTACTTAAAAATCTCAATACATTTTGATTTGTCAACATAGATATCACAATATGTAGCAAATAGGGCTACCAATTCTTGGAGTACAAAATTATGATATTTATTATTGTAAGATATGACTTTAATTACTTGCAAGCTTCAATGGAGTAATCATTTCTTAAAGGAGCTAGAGCTATCAATTCAAAACCTAATTATACTTCATCATTACAGTTAAGCAAGTCAATATATAACTATCAATATGATATTTTATAAACATATTAAAATTAATTAACATTATATAAGTTAGAAAAAATTGAATAATTTGATAGTTATTATCTAAGTTTCTATTAACATTTTCACGAAGACATTTAACGGATTATAGGTGTATTTTTTCTCTTACAAGTTAAGTGTTCGTGACATATATGTACCAAAATAAAAAAAAATAATTGAGATTCAATATATTTTTTTGTTTTATTTTATCTATTTTCTATGTTGCTTGTTGGGAGCACCTAACATGAGGGTTGCCCCAACAGAGTACAAATAGGTATGTTTTTCATTTTTAATTTTTAGTGGAATGAAAAAAACATTCATTTTTTCTTCTATCTATTTTTTTTATCTCTCCGTCCTCCTCTCTCCCCAACTCTCATCGGAACATTAAGGGTTATGGCATGTACAATAACATATAAAATATTTAGGTATCACAATAAGATTAATCATTGCTACTATCCTTTTAAGATTCAAATTAGATGCCTCTACCAAATATCCTTGACTAGGAGGGCAGAATGTTTGCCTCATGCTCGAGGATTGCCAAACCCAGTGGTGTCCTGGGATGGAATGGCTTAATATTGTAAACAGCCTGCTTGGGTCAATATGGTCCAATTCCCAGACCTATGCATTTTCTGCAAAAGTGTGGAGTTTCATGCAAAACCATAAACTCAAGAAGCCTAAATCCTGCATTCAATGAAGCATGAATTATGTACAACTGATAAAACAGATTCCAATTTGTATGTTGGTCAAGTAATAATTCATGTAGCATGTTAGAATACAGGTTTCCTACACTTCACAGAATCCCAAATCATAAGCAAAATTTTCAAGTTTTCAGTATAAGACTTTAAACAACAACTAACAATACATCTTGATAGAGTTCGTGTACATGGTAAATTTAAAAAAAAAATTTGACGTTAAATTTTTTACTTAAATACATTAAAACAAGTAACCACTAGTAGACATGACTAACACCTTACTCTCTCCAAAAGCCTTGGACTATGTCGAATAAAATGATGTTTAAGAAGCTCTGTAACACATGGCCTCTGAAATCAAAGATAAGTGTCAAAATAAATATTCAAAATTCAAAAAGAAACATATTAAAATGAAAAATTAAATTACTAACCAACTAAAAAACAACTCAAAAACAAAAGGAATAGTTTAACAATACAAGAAAGGAATACAATTGTTAAACCAAAAATACTAACATATAAGCAAATAACACTATATCAAATTTATAAATCAAATATATTTATATAAGCAAGAGTAATTAAAAAAACTCATATATTGGATGATGACACCAAAAGTATGAAAAACAAAAATAATAAAAAAACTACAAAACCCCACATCAAGCTGATACATCAAATCAAGAACAAATAATATTAAATGTTCCATTGTGTAAATGTATTTTGTAGTAAATAATTAAATGTTAAATGGTATTCCTTAGAATCAAATAATTTACCTATAAATATTTTGTTCAATGGTGAATCACAGAATTAAAAGTTACACATCTTGTCAGATTGACACAATAAAAGATAGCAGGAGAAAAATTATATATATTCAATCTTGTTGAACAAGTTATGTATTTAAAGTATCTTGCAGCAATGGTTGTCAATGCTTTTAACTTTGTTAATACACTAAATCTATAAATAATTATGTACCGCTTTTTTTTGTAATAAACAAGATTACATCCAAGAAAAATAAAAAAAATTATCATAGACCTCCTACATGTACATGTTTGTGTTGGAAAGAAAATAGAAAAAAATAGAGGAAAAAAATAATAACACTTAAAAAAAATATTTCAAACACTTAATAATGAAAATTATTAAACACAAATACAATATAGTTATTTATAGGTTACAAGAACCCACAAAAATCTCAACTACCTTAGACTTAGTTTTTAACTTTAAATTTTGAAAACTTTGAATTTTGAAAATTCAAAGTTATATTAAATTCTCAACTAACTTAGACCAAATCTTTAAATTTGAATTTTCAAAATAATTTTTTTTTAAAAAAATAAGTTTATGTTTCAACACCCTCCCTTTAACTTGATTTTATTACTCCAAATAAACTTCTTTGTCTGGTGAAGTCTTCTTTGTTTGAAGGACTTGGTAAAAATATCAGCTAATTGATCATGAGAATTCACATGCTCCAACTGTACATCCTTCTTCACAATGCACTCTCTAATATAATGATAGTGAGTATAAATATACTTATTTCTATCATGGAAGACTAGGCTCTTGGCCAAAGCTATTGCTAGCTTGTTGTCCACAAAAATTTTGGTCGGCTTTTGTTGAGACACCCCTAGCTCTGTTAATAGATTTTGAAGCCAGATTGCATGGCATATACAAGAGGTAGCTGCTACATACTCTGCTTCACATGTGAAAAGAGTGACAATCGACTGCTTCTTTGATACCGAAGTACAGACAGTGTCTCCCATATGGAATACAAAACCAGTAGTAATCTTGTGATCATCTATTTCTCTACTCCAATTACTATCACTATACCTAACAAGCTTGAAATTATCACAAATAGAATAATACAAGCCAAAGTCTATAAGACCTTTAATATAGGGAAGGATTCTCTTTGTTGTTTTCTCAATGAGTTATTGGTAGATTCTCCATGTATCTAGTAATGACTCCAACCACATAAAGAATATTAGGCATTGTACATGCTAGGTAGCGTAGCCTTCCCACCACGCTTTTGTAGAGAGTGTGATCCACCTTACTTTCTTTCTCATGCTTGGACAATTTGATTCCACATTCTATTGACATGCCAACTGTATTAGAGTTATCCATCTTAAACTTCTTAAGTATATCTTTAGCATAGCCTTCTTGGGTGATTAGGATCCCCTTTTCTTCTTCCTTAACTTCAATACCAAGGTAGTAAGACATGAGTCTAATATCAATCATCTCGAACTCCTTCGTCATTTCTTTCTTAAACTTGTCAAACATGTTTGGATTGCTACCTGTGAAGATTAATAATCTACATACAAGCATACAATAAGAATATCATCATTTTAAATTTTAATATAGATTACATGCTCATATGAACACTTGATGAAACTTCTCTCATGATGGTATTTGTCAATTCTAGCATTCCAAGCTCTTGGAGCTTGCTTCAATCCATACAGTGTCTTCTTCATCTTTAAAACTTTATCTTCTCCTCATTTTACTTCATACCCTTGTGGTTGCTCAATATAAATTTCTTTTTCAATGACTTCATTTAGGAAGACAGATTTCACATCTATTTGTTGTATCCTCCAATTATTTTGAGCGACCAAAGAAATAAAAAATCTAATAATTTCTAATCGAGCAACTGAAGCAAATACCTTATCATAATCAATACTGACTTTTTGACTGTAACCTTTTGCCACCAATCTTGCCTTGTATCTTTTGACTTCTCCTTTGATATTTTTCTTTACTTTGTATACCAATTTCACACCAATTGTCTTGTGCTTTTAAGGAAGTAAAGCTAATTCTCATGTATCATTCTTCTTGATTGCCTTTATTTTTTCATTCATTGCTTATTTATAATTCTTGTTTCTAATTACTTCTTGAAAGTTCATATGCTCACAGTCTAGAAAAAGACAAGAGAGTAAGATTTTCTTGATTTTTTTGTTACCTCATATATTTCTTGTATGCTTCTGAAACATAGAATTCTTTCACTTGAACTTTCCTCTTCTGAATACTCCGAGCTGGTAAAATTGGTGAGGTAGTAAACTCATCTTCTGCTTGTTCTAGCATTGGATGTTCCACATCACCTTCTTTAACATAAGGGAAGAAGTTGTAGTCTTCATTTAGTTGTTCCCAACCTAATTCTCTTTCTTCATCGAATATGACATCTCGACTAATGACTATCTTTCTAGTATCAGGATTATAAAGCTTGTAGCCTTTAGAATTTATATCATAACCAATAAATATGTATTTCTGACTTTTATCATCCTCCTTACTTCTTTGCTCATTAGGGACATGCACATGAGCTATGCCTCCGAAGATTTTTAGATGGGAAATACTTGGCTTCCTTCCACTCCAAACATCTTGGGGTGTTTTCCCCCATATGCTTCTTGTTCGAGATCAATTGGATAGATACACTACACTTGCAATTGCTTTTGCCCACAACTCTTTTAGTAGCTTCTTGCTTTTAAGCATGCTCCTCACCATGTCAAGGATAGTTCTATTTTTTTTTGCGACTCCATTTTGTTGGAGAGATCTCGGAACTGTGAGAGGTCTTTGAATAATGATCTTCATAATATTTCTAAAATTTATTCGATATAAATTCTCCTCCACGATTTGATCTCGTAGATTTGATTAGGAGCCCACTTTCCTTCTCAACAAGGGATTTGAAATGCTTGAATTTTTCAAATACCTTTGATTTTTCTTTTAAGAAATATACCCAAGTTTTTCTTGAATAATTATCTATAAAGAAAAGAAAATAATTACTCTTACCAAGTGAGATTAGCTTGATTGGACCAGACACATCTGTATATATAAGTTCCAGTGACTTTTGAGCTCTTGAGCTTGACTCCTTTTGAAAGCACTTCTTGAATTGCTTTCCAAGTAGACATTATTCACATATTTAATCAGGATGACTAATGACTGGTAGTCCTCTCACCATTTGCTTCTTCGAGAGTAATTTCAATCATCCGAAGTTGAGATGTCCAAACAGAAGATGTCAAAGCCACGTCGTGTCTTTGTAACATGTCTTGAGATACTTTACAAGATTCCTTTGAATGTCAAGCATAAACATTCAATTTTTTGACATTATCACTTTAGCAATTAAATTATTCTTCTTATCTCTTATTGAAAAATTATAATCTTTTAGATGGATATCATAATCTCTCTAAGTACTATCATAGACTCAAAATATTACTTTTCATGTTTGACACATAATAAACATTGGAAATGAATTGATGATTGTCATTCTTTAATCGAATGAGAATATTACCTCTAATTTTTACCGCTACCTTTGATTCATTTGCAAAAACTACATTCCCACTTAATGATTCATCAAGCTCTACCAACATGCTTCTTTTCCCACATATGATTGCTTGCACCAGAACCAAGGTAGCATGAGTTATCTTCACTTTTTTCATTGCCCTTATAAGCTCGCAACAAAGTTTCACTGTCTTGACTTTTTTCTTCCACATAATTAGCATTTTCTCAACTCTTTTATTATTTAAGGCTCTACATTCTGAGACATAATGATCAAACTTTTTACAGTTGTAACATTTAATATGCGACTTATTATATCTCGATCTGTAGTTGTCTCTCTCATAACCTCTTATTGAGCTTTCTTCTCTTTGGATATTATTGTCATTATCATAGGACCTCCAACTTTGTCCACATCCATGGCCTCCTCGACCACGACCTCTTCCTTGTTGCTTTCTATCATTCTGGACATTATCAATCTGAGTTTTGAGTAATTGCTCTACGATTCCTTCTTCTTTTACCTTGTTTCTTCATAGGCTTGCAAGGAACTCATCAACTGTTCTATTGTCATGGCTGGCAAGTCTTTTGTTTCTTCAATAATAGCGACAAAAGTATCAAATTTTGCATCTATCGATTAAAGAATCTTTTCCATGATTCTTACATCACTTAATATTTCACAATTTCTTTTTGATTGATTTGTCACTATTAAGACTCCAGAGAAGTTAGTCGGAAATGACTTCTCCTCCTTTCATATTTTAGGCTTCAAACTCAACTCTTAATGCTTGATAACGTACCTTCTTAACCAGATTTGCGCCCTTATATGAGGTTCGAAGCTTCTCCCATGCTTCGTTTGCCATCTTTGCTTCTGAGATTTTCTCAAAAGCATCTTCATCTAATCCTTGATAGATTAGATAAAAAGCCTTCTTATCTATCTTTCTTAAGTCTCTCAAACTATCATTTTGAGCTCGAGATAGGGCATCCTCATTCTTTGGTTCTTCATGGCCTTTCTCAATTATGTCCCACACATCTTGTGATCCAAGGAGGGCATTCAACTTAATGCTCCAGTTGTCATAGTTGCTCGTGTGGAGCACTGAGACTTAGAAGGGAATCATACCACTATTCACCATCACTTCACTATTAACCATCACCTCCGATACCACTTTGTCGAAAAAAAAATGAAAGAAGATAGAAGAAAAAAATAAACACACTTAAAAAAATACTTCAAATACTTAAGAATGGAAATTATTAAACACGAATACAATATAATTATTTATAGGTTACAAAAGACCACAAAAATCTCAACTACCTTAGACTTAGTCTAACTTTAAAGTTTGAATTTAGACCAAGTCTTTCAAAATTTAAAATTATCTTTTTTTTAATAAGTTTATGTTTCAATATTTTGTGCCCAATTAGAGTATAAATACTCAATTATAAAGTCCTAACATGAACGAAGTCACCTCAATTATGAAATCAAAACTTGAAAGCAATCACAAAAGATTTGTGTTGTTGCGACTGAAAGTCATGAGGATTAAAAGTCACAATCATATTCATTGGTGTCGCAACATGAATTAAAATCCTGATAAGATAACATGACGTTGAGACTTAGATCTTAAGTTTAAAATGATTTTTTATTTAAGTATTTTTAAATATAATAGACAATGTAACTTAAGTTTTTTTATTAAAAATCTTCCTCTTATGATTAGTGCATGTCCTGCCTTTTCTCTTATTATTCATCTTGTGCGTTGTGAGTGATTCAACCCCGAGGGGCCTCTTCCTCCTTTTAGAGACCCTAAAACACCATCTCTCAAATTGTGGAGAAAGCTTACATTCGATATAAGGTCTTTATCATTTAGTATCTAGAGATTTGGCATAAAAATAGACCTAACATTTAGTAGCAAGTCCAATATTTAGTATTAGTGGGAGTTCATTCCACAACATCAAATATCAGAGCAATTGCTTGATGAAATAGGTATCAAACGGATCGTGGCAGCATGACCCGATACGGCAATCATGCCATGTATGACAAGGCATTTCTGGATTATGGCCGGCCCGACATGACCCATTCAGCCCGAGTTTAATCAGATTCAGGCCGGATAGTGTCTAACCATGCCGGGTTGGGACAGTTCGGCCTCGGATATGTCAACCTAGCTAGGAGCCTAGAACTAGCCAACTAGGTCGACCGAAGTCCAGTCACCAAGGTGCGAGAGTCCAAGTTCGACTCGACTCACTCCCACGAAGCCCCACTAGTTGCAGAATAATGATTTTAAATATTTTTTTTATAAATTTCAAATTTTAAGTTCCCCATATAAATTGCGATATTAGGTAATTTATTTATTTCACATAAATCATAAAAAAATTAATTCATTAATATAAATCACAAATAATAAAGTTTAATATTTAAAAAAAACACATCCATAAATATAAAATATTCAATCATCAACCAATCGAAGAAAAAAAAAATTAAAAATACAACATAACTCACAACAACATAAAATAAAAATTATCAATCATAATCATAATTCATACAAAAAGACAAGCAAGCTCAATCTCAATGTCAATCGATATAAGTATGCAAGAGATTATCATCACATAAGCATCTAATGGTACTGATAGCAATGGACTCAATCTCATCAAAGTTTCATAAGTCATCATTTGTCAGTAACTCCTTTGCACTTGTTCCAGCATAATTCTGGATGCCCAATCTTAGTGTCTCAATGATATATGATCGCCATCTCAATCTCTTATCTGAATTTACATTAACAATAGCGGGAAAAATCATACTCTGAAGCTAAGCTTAACATCAAAAAGTCAGTATATCTCATGTCATCTAAGAAAACACAAACTAGGTAGACTAATATTATTTTCACCATTATACAATATCAAAATTTTTATTATCATTATGTGATAAAATTGAGCAGTAATTAGTATTTTAAGTACCTAGATAGCTCACTCATATTTGATGGTTCATCTCATTATTTCTCCCTCACTAACTGAATGGATAAGTCATTATCTTCAAATACGGAATCCATATTCATACTCAAAATCTGACCACAACTACTACAATACTTAATATCATAGTATATAAATAACTCAATAAATTTATCATAAATAAATATTTCAGATTGGTATTCCTGATTCATACACGGGAATAAGTATATCAATGTTCTATATCCTTTTCACATTAACCCTAAGGTCCATGTAAATATCCATATAATAAATAGATAAAATAATTAATCATTACTTTAAGTACTTAGTTTTCAACTCAACAATCATGTTACTAAATATCAGATCATCTCTAAATTTTCTGAACATGCAACGAATATTATATATATAGCTGAGTGTAATGCAAGTTGTGAAAATAAAAACTAACAAATACATGTTCGTCATATCTTAAAAAATCTTCGAGAATTTTATAAATAAAATTTATATATCCTAATCTTTGTCATCAATAATAAGTTCGTCATTATTACGATTGATATAGTTGAATATTATGTTTTCGTATTCAACATATGACTCTAACATCAAGTAAATATAATTCTAACAGTATTTCACAACTATTTGAAATTTTTTCTTCTTTAGATCCACAGACAAACTAAGACTACCAAATTTCTATTAGAATTTCTCATTCATTCTCATTTGTATTATCAGGTTAATATGATGACACATATATTTAAGGTAAAAAATCTCTCCTAATAGCTAGTCGCTAATTGTCCTAACAAACATATTAATGACTACTCTATTATTAAATACATTATCAATAATAATACTATATAATTAATTTTGAATAATATATTCTCTAAAAATTTTAATCATTCAATCATATATGATTAATGACTGCTCTATTATATTCATCATGAGAATGAATAATCTCTAAAAATTCTAATATCTTTTTATTTAGTGTCAATTTAAAATTTACAAAGTGAGCGGTGAGATATACACAAATATATCATTGTGATTAGTTCAGATATCAAACATTACAAACACTATGTCATTATATTTTCTAAATTTATTAGTTATTATTTATTTTTTTAACTTATAATATTTTAGTAATCATTCTTACATATGGACCTAGAAATCCTATGGAATACAGGCTAAAATTTAATTTGTATGATACTGAGTATCCTTAGATCCTCTGAAAATCTAATCAGAAGATCCATCATGATGATCAGTATGGTCATGTCTTTCCTCCCTAACTTGTTGTAATATATGAAGAGGATCAACATAGAAGTTAAACTAGATCCAACCTCAAAGACCTTAATGCTCAGTTGGGTTTGCCCAGGATCTAATGCACTATATTTCTTAGTGCAATGATCGATATGCCTCTTTAGGTGTCCAGTCTCACATGCACTCCTACAAATATATATTTTTTACGATACTTACATTATGCCGATACTTCATCGACAACATTAGTATTTTTATTTTGTATCATGTTAAAATAAATCCAAATTATATATAATATTCTAAATTTTTATTTTTTAGATATTTGATTTGAGTCAAGACTATGAAAGAAAATATGATTTCGGCCACTGATCTTTCCATTCAGTTATCATTATTTATATTATCTACGTATACGTTAATATTAATTTTGTTATCATTAAATTTACTATTTATCATTTATAATTTTTATAGTTTATGAAATATATTCTAATTTCTAAAATATAAATTTATTTGATATTAATAGAATCAAAAAACTAAATAAAATTTAAAAAAATAAACTCGTTTATCAATTTGATATGAAAGAAAAAACAAAAGTCCACACCAGCATTACACCTTATTTTTATACCAAGGCAGCACTACATTACAGTCGACACCTGAAAGAGAAACGAAAGCCGATAGAGAGGAGAGAAGAGATGAGAGAGAGAGAGAGAGGAGAGTGAGTGTGAGAGTTGAGAGAGAGAGAGGAGAGTGAGTGTGAGAGTTGAGAGAGAGAAAGAAGAGAGTGAGTGTGAGTTGAGACTTGAGAGTAAAGAGAGAGGAGAGCGCAAGATCCTATATATAAAAAAATGTTTTAAGAAATAATATATATTTTTCTTATTTTTTTGAATTTTTTTATTAATTAAATAGGGTAGAAACCCGACAGATGTCGGATTTTCTGCCCTAGCCGTTAGAAGTGCATCCAATAGCCTGGATGCAAAATAATTTTAATTTTTTTTGGACCATTAGAACTAAATGCATCCAGTTCCAGAAGCTTCGATGTCTGGTTCAGATGGTGAGTTCGGCCTTTGGGCTTAGTGCCTCAGGGTCAACCTAGGGAGGAGGCACAAGTATCCACGTGTGCCACACGAATACCTACGGCCAATCATATGGGGGTTTATTAAAAAAACCACCACGTGTACAAGGCGAAGAGAGATTTTTTTATGTATAAAAATTATTAAAAAAAAAAACATGGTGGGTCGAATACGATCTGATCTGAGTTTCAAGGCAAGATAAGTATCCATGCTGCTAGATGGTGCCTACGGGTCAGGCTACTAGGTCATGCTTGGCCTGACACAAGGCTCGACACCCCCTAGCCTAGCACAGCACGAGACAGGCTCAAGCAGGCAATGTCCAAGTCCATGCATGGTTCTAGACCATGTCATACCAAGCTAGGCACGGCTCTGTCAAGTTGTGTCTTGGGTCGTGCCCAATTTGCCTAGCTCACTTGCCACCTCTACTTGATTAATACCTAAAATCCCAACTTTTGATACTATAACAAATATTATAAAGCTTGTATTGAGTGAGCTTGAAAATTTTGAATTCGCCAACATCTAGGGTTAAGAATAATAAATTTTCGTGAAAGACTTTCTAACTCTGAAAATAAAAAAAAATTATTTATTGATAAAGATTACTGGTCGGTCATAGAAGATTTGAAGCTTATAGCAAGCAGTCAAAAATAAAAAATGGCAACTGCCAAGGTTGATAAATGGGATTAGTTAAATCACTAAATATGAGACTTGATCTGATTTTATCTAGTAGATAAAAAACAAGAGATGTCGGGCCGGTAGACTATTAATCATGTCGTGTCAAGCATGGAACAACTTTCATCTTGCGCCGTGCCAGGCACGGCATTGTGGCACAACTAGGCCACCCAAAACATGTGATGTTGGTAGGGCACAGTTCGTTTGACACCTCTAGATACGAGGAAAACATATGCAGCAAGTTGTTATTGTTTCAGCTGACTTAATTAGGTATGTCAGGATGAGCTACAAATCTTTCAAAGTATAATTGAGAAAGAAGAAATAAATGTCAAAGATCTTACTTTTGATTTTCCAATACAAAGAGGGAAAGTACATCTCCACACAAGGAGGTAAATTGTGAATTTGATAAGAAATGGATTTAAAATCATCATGACTATCTTCAGATATTCAAATTTCAAACCCACTATTCATCCAATAATCTCAAACATCTTATTGGATTCAATATCTTAGTCAATATATCAAATACAATTCATGAGTTGTCTTTGTTCGGACTTATTACTCAACAATGAAATAAGCGATGATCACTAATCTGCAAAAATTCAAAATTCAAAAATTTCATTAATAGAAAGTAAAAAAATAATTTGTTATTGAAGAATCACTTCCTTTCAATATTGTTTCCAACTGAAAGATTCTACTATTTATTATGAAAAATTCATTAATCACTTCCTTTAAAATTTTTCAAGAAAATTTTTAAGTCAAAATGGGTTTTCATGTTTGCAGTTATTATTGGACACAACTATCAAGTTTAAGTTAACAAATTTGTCAAGGTGTTGTGCTATATCTTAGAAATGACTAACTTACTTATTATGTATGTTAAATCTAGTTTAATCATAGTGTGATAGATAATTTTTTTTACGATTCTACTATAAATAGCAGAGTCACTTGTGTGAGTCACATTAAAAATGAAATCAATACTTAAATCAATAAAAATATGAGTTAGGTCACAACTCAATAATATTTATAAGAATATCAAATATATATCTCCTCTAAACAAGATAATACGTTTCATAAAATAAGTAACACGTATGCCAAAAAAAAAATTAGCTGCCCAATATCATTATAAAGCTTTCTAAATGTACTTTTTAAGTTTAATAATTTTTAACTTATCATTTCTCACAATAAAAATATCAACATAGACAATCAACTTAATCATATTGCTATCAAGATTCTTCTGAAATAAATAAAAAATAAATAGCAACATACTTACCCAAGAAAAATAAAGTTATTGTAAAAAAAAATTCATAATTAAACTCTCAATAACTATTTCAAGTCATACAACACCTTCAACAATTTATAAACAACACTTGATTGTACTATTTGAAACTTTGGTGGCTGCTCCATATTTAGCTTCTCATATTGTTAGTATTATCAAAATAAATATACAAATTTTAACCCAATTAAAAAATAATAATAATTCAAAAAATATTCTATATAAAAACATACAAAAAATCCCTTAAACAGAAGGACCAATTATTTGAACAACCTACATGTTTGGTACTCACATCAAAGAATAAAAAAATAAAAAAATAAAATGAAGTTGAAAGTATTTACATCTATCATAAAGTTGGTACATACAAATATAGGGTCACCATAAAGGTCCGATTATGCCCAATGGGTCGATATTCTATTGAATCAGGCTCATACCAACAACACCAACAATTGGATCGATGAACCAAAAAACCAACTATGTAGGTTGGTTCTTTTAGGGAACTAACTCTTATTATGCGCACATTCATAAAAAATATTTTGATTCGTCATGCATGAGATTTGAATCATTGACTTAAGGATTGCAAAATAACCTACTTATCACCTAGCCTACTTGGTCGAATTAGATTTTATATGCAATATTACATTCTTAAAAAAATTACTATTAAAATAATTTTAAATAAAAATAATTACTCATAATTATTTTATTTTATATCTTATTTAAATAAAAACTAAAATATACAAATATCATTACAATATTTCAAATAATTTTTTTTTATATCATTTATGTGATAATTAAATATAAAAAATATATAAATAATAAAAAAACATGTATATATATAATCATTTATTTATCAATATTAAATTAATTAAATTAAATTAAATTTATTTCAATTACATTCACAAAATAATTTGTATATAGATGTGTGTAATTTTTAAAATTATTTTTAAATTTAAGAATATATAAAATATACTTATGATATCATCGTTTCAATAATCATTTAATAGTAGTTTGAATGCCGACCCAACCAATTAAACATAAATCGATAACTTTTCTAATTCAGTCACCTATCTAATTTTTTCAACATTACATACAAATCAATAATACCTATCTTAGATAAAAGAAAAATGAGTTGAGTTAAGCTGAAGATTTTTCTTAAAATATATATTAGTTATGCTATCTAAATGCATGATTTAATTAATCTTATCCTACATTTTTAACTTTAGTAAAAAGTAATTCATTGTGTGTTTCCTTCACTCAAAATACTGGATTAAAAATTATATGTCTTATTGCATGACAATCGCAGTAAATGATTGTAGGAAAAGAATGCACCCCTAATCTCCTTGAGGAGAAACCTCATCCAAAATATCACATACATATTTGTTATCATAACTCTTAATTCTATATTATATCTCCAAATAAATATTTTGCCTGTTACTTTTTTAAGAGACAATAATGTCTTAAAAAAAATTGTAAAATCCTATGATATATCTTCTTTTGGCACATATTCGTAGTGAACTCAAATCTCATCCATATTTGCAATCATCGCTCTTAACTCAATTTCTATAATGTATCTTGAAAAAATTATTTACTTCTTACTTTTTAAAAGACAATAAAATCTCCAAAAAAATTACAATATCTTATAAAATACGTCTCTCCATAGATGTTGGTGCCCAAGTCAAATCTAAATATCCTATTAAGTACTAGTGCCCATTAACTTCAAAAGATATCTCAACTCATGAAGACTTCTTCATATATCTCGATATATGAAGAGTTGTGTCAAGTTGAACCTGCTAAGAAGAATATAATAAATAACAAACTATATTAATTATATATGTAATATTTAGTCTGTTGATAATCAAATAATTAATATTTCTAATGATTCTCATACAATTTAATAGAATGAATAAAAGACATCACATTAAAAGTAAAATTATTACTTGAATCAATGAGTATCTACTAGAGTACACCCCAAAAGACCAAATTTTATAAGAATGTCAAGTCTATATCTCCTCTGTGATAAAATGATATCTCTCAACAAACAAGTCACCTATATACCTAAAAAATATTTGAATTTCCCAAGTTCTTTTGGCTAAAAGCTTAAAACTGTATCTAAAGATACTCTTTGAATTCAATGATTCTCAAATCAACACAAAAATGAATAAAATTAGAGTATGAAAATACATGTGAAATCAAATACTAAATATAACTCTTATGTCCTTTGCGGAGAGCGATCAAAAAATCAGTGTCAAAAAATTTGAATGCAGGATTATCTGGCTCATTGGTAGGCTCATCTCTGATATGATTAAGCTAAGCATGACTCTTTCTTGATATAAAATCTAAGTCCCAAATGATCAAGTATCATAGTACCAGCAAAAGGTGTCAACCGAGTCATGTCATACTGGGCACAGCCCAATAAGGCAGTCATGTCATGCTCTGTATGGCACGACTTATTTTATATCAGCCCAGCACAGCCCGAACAACACGAGTCTAGGCAAAATCAGGTCAAGTCATGCTGGGCTGATTCATGTTGGGCCATGTCGGGTTGTGCAAGGAGCAAGGTCGACTAGTTTTTAATTTTAAATTTTTAATTTATAAATTTTAAGTTATCCATAATAAGTAACTACGTAATTTCAAATAAATCATAATAAAATAAAATCAATAAAATAAATTAAATAATAAAAAAAAACAAAAAATTATCATTCTAAAATAAAATAAGATAACATAATAAAAATCAAACTCAATCTCAATGACAATCAGTATCAGTATGCAAATGATAATAATCATCATCATGTAAATGTCTGATAGCATCACTAGCAGTGGCCTCAACATCCTGAAACTCAAGTGTTCTTGTTTCACCCCGATATTAGATGCTCAACCTCAAATCATCTCAATTCTTCATACATACAAGTATCTCAATGATATCTAGTTATAATCTTAAGGCTCATTCGATAAAACTAAAAAAAATTTAGTACTAAAAAATAAATAATGAAAAATTAATTGCAAAATTTAATAAGTGTTAAATTTGTATTAAAAAATTATTTGTAAATTTCTATTAATTGAAAGCTGAAAATAAATATATTATTTAATAACTGTACATGTTGAATGCTGAAAATGATGTATTATAGAAATTTACCATTATTATCATTATGTTACATATCATTCAACATAAATAGAATATCTAATGAAATTTTTTTTCACTACAATTATTAATTGTTATAAAAAATAAAAATAACTAAGATCATATCAATAAATAAATCATAAATCCAAAAAAAATATTTAAAAAATTACCTATAAAATCTAAATTTTTTAAAACTATCCAAATTTATAATATAAAAACAAAAATTAATGAACAAATAATTGATTTGTTATTTCTCTCTTTATTAATCATGACAAGAGAGTTAGATTTAGGCTTTGTGATGGCGAAAAAAGTAGAATGAGAAAACAGATTCACAAACTAAATTATAACGTGAATGAGAAAACAAAAAAAAGATAAAAAAGATAAAAAAGATAAAATAATAACATAAAAAGAAATTTTACTGAAAATTTTCAGTTTAACAATAAATAGGTCTCTATCTACATAATAGTTTCAATTCTTTTTCACTTAAAATTTTAATTTTTAGCTTCCAAAATTTTTTTACCAATCACATTAAAAACTTAATATCATTGAAAATTTTCATTTCAATTGTTTGAAGAAATTAAGTGTTATATCAAACAACTCCTTTGTCTATATCCAAAATAACATTGACTGGAATAAAAAAAACAAACTTTAAAACTATGATTAACACCATAAGAGTTAATAGATATTGTGTCATCTTAGACAGTATAATATAGATAGACTTAAGATTTCTACCATTATAAATAATGAAAATTATTGATATTATTATATAATAAAATTGAATAGTAATCAATATCTTATACATAGAAAACTAGCTACTATTTGATGGTTTACTCCTTTATTTCCTCCTCGTTAACTGAATGAAGAAATCATCTCCAAATATGATATTAATTTTCGTACTCAAAACATGATTATAACTATTATCATACCCAATGTCATAATATATATATAATTCAGTCAATTTTTAATGAATAAACCCTTTAAGTTGGTGTCATTAGTTCATGCACATAAATATGCATATCAAAATATTCTTTATCCATTCCGCCTAAACCCTATAATTTATGCAGTCAACTAAGCAATAAATAGAATGAATGATGGACTGATACTTTAAATACTTAATTTTCATCTCATATGAGATTATACTAAATATTGAGTCATGTTTAAACTTTGTAAAATATGCTACTAATATTATATATGCACCTGAGTGCAATGCAATTAATGGGCAAGTACATAGACGAACATATGTTTGCCAAGTCATAAAGAATCTTTATGAATTTCATATAGTGTATCACAATCATTATCATTAATTAATTAATTTGTCATTGTTATTATTGAAGTAGTTAGATATCATGTATTCATATCCAACAAATAACTTCAATATCAGATAATTGTAAATCCAATAGTATCTCAAATTCATTTAGAATTTCTATTTTTTTAACCAGCAGACAAACAAAGACGACTAAACTATTATTGTTTGTTTGATATTTAATATTATTTTAATAAATTTTATATTTTTTATAATGCGAGAAAAATAATTATCATTCTCGCTTGTATTATCAGGTTACAATGTGAAACATCCATCTAAAATAAAAAATCTCATCTAAAGATTCATCTTTAATGGTCCAAACAAATATACTAATAGATATTTCGTAGTTAGATACATTATCAAATATGATACTAAATATTTTATTTTAAATATAATAATTTTAAAGATTCTCATCATTCACTCATATATAACAGGATCATCATAGATATGTCAAACGGGCGATGTAGTATCGGGGCATGTCGAGTCATACAAGTTCAAACCCATTTTCCAGCTTAGCATCTTAGCCTAGGACCTAGCATAGCTAGTAGAGATGATAAATGTGTCCGTATCCGTGGATTTCCGACCCGATCTGATCTGGTCAAACAGTAGAAAAATCTGTTGACTGTATAATGGATATGGATATGGATAAAATCTGATTTTTTTGAATAGATATGGATTGGATATGGATTTAGGCATATCCGATCCGAAACCCGTATCCGATCTGACCCGAATGTGCGGATATCCGATCTGTTCTACCAGATATAATACACACACACACACATACATATATATATATATATATATATATATAATATAGTTCATATATAATGAAAATTTTTAGATTCGTCTTGTGAATTCTGAGACAATCTCGGATGACGAAACGGATTTCGCCGTTAAATTCGTCTTGCAAAATCTAGTGACATAGGAAAATTTCGTTGAATTCTGAGACAATCAGAATATTTTAAGAATTTTTAGGTGATGAATATAGAGTAAAACCTGATAATGAGATTTTAGAAAAATCTCAAAATTTTCAAATATTTAAAGAATATCCATTTAAGATAAATGCAATTGAAACCAGAATAAAATTATGTATTTTGAAGCTGAAATAGACTAAAATAGACAAAGTGGGACACATGGGTCCCACATTGAAAAAAAATAAAAAAAAAAATACAAATCAAGCAAGCAGTGGAGTTACTGGAGTAGGAGGCACACACTAGAGGAGAAACGATTTCTAATTTTTTTTTATTTTTTTTTCTCTCTTTAATTTTTGAGTTTTGGACCGTCAGAATTTATTGGGCAAAGAACGAAAGTTGCTGTATACTACGAGGGCTACGCATAGATACCAAAAGCATAGGATTTGGCCGTGAATTCAGGTAAAAATTCATAAATTTCTAATTTTTAGTTTTTTTCAGATTTACATCATTTTAAAGGTCAAAATATTTATGACCAAGAGTTAAAGTTACTCTACGCAACGCGAGCTACGCGTGAGTACTGAAATCACGGGATTTCACCGGTTTTTCACTTGAATAGTGAATAGTGAATCAGAATAGTGAATCCGGAATAGTGAATAGTGATCAGAATAATAAATTCAAAATAGTGAATAGTGAATAGTGAAATCGGAATAGTAAATAGTAAATCAGAATAGTGAATAGTAAATCAGAATAGTGAATCCGGAATAGTAAATAGTGAATCAGAATTGTAAATTCAGAATACAGAATAGTAAATTCAGAATAGTGAATCAGAATAGTAATTCACAATAGTGAATTCGTAATAGTATATAGTAAATCAAAATAGTGAATTCAGAATAATGATTAGTAAATAGTTGTGGGTTTAATTAGGTTATATTTGACAAATTTGATATGTTTACCTACATTTTGCATGAACCACTATACTAGTTCTAGGATTAAAAATATAGATTACTTTAATGATCATTTATGTGACAATAATTTTTTTTTTATTTTGAGCAATACAACTTATTTAGAATAACATGCTCTAAGACATCTAAGTTATATTTGATTGTGATTTTTTTTTGTATAGAATATGACACATTCACAATCTAGCACTTGTAGCAATAGTGTTGCTAGCACACAAGAATCAACTCCAATTGGAGGAAACTCAGGTGAACTCTCCACTCAATCAGTACCAGTTGATTGTGATTTAAACAAGGAAAAATGATAAGACTTTCAGAAATCCTATGTGGAAACACTTTTCTCATCTGGTTGTTAATAATGAAGAGAAGGCCCAATACAATTATTGTAAAAAACTTTTTGTGGGTAAATCATCCTATGGTACGTCGCATTTGAAGCAACATTTTGATAGGTGTCCTAGAAAAAAATCAGCTGGGGGTGACATAAGGCAAATAATTTTAAAAACTGATTCGAAAGGAAATGTTAATTCTGGACCTTCTGGTGCATTTAATGAAAAACAAGGAATAGAGAAATTAGCAAAGATGATTATTCTCCATGACTATCCTCTTTCGATGGTGGAGCATAGAGGATTTAGAGATTTCACAACTACTATTCAACCTCTTTTCAAGTTTCCTTGACGTAATACTGTGAAGAAGCATATCTTGAACATTTACGGGGAAGAGATGGATAAAGTCATGAAGTTGATCGAGAATAATGATAGTAGATTTATTATTACAACGGACATGTGGACTTCTAGTAACCAAAAATGGGGTTTCATGTCTGTTACAACACATTTCATTGATAAATCTTGGACATTACATAGTCTAATCCTGAAGTATAACAAATTAACATGTTCTTTCTTAAATTAAGTATATATATATTTTTATTCATTTTTTACTTTATTGATAATTTTGTTATTTTTTCAAGTTTATTTATGTCTCTTGCCCTCATACAAGTGATGTGCTAACAGAGATGTTGATAGATGCTATGCTGGGGTGGAATGTGGACTAAAGGATATCCGCTATTACAGTGGATAATTACTCTACTAATGATAGCATGATTGGTAAGATAAAAGAAAAATTAAGTGTTGATTGCTTGTTGAATGACGGGTCTTTACTTCATATGCGTTGTGCTGCACATATCTTGAACCTTATTGTTAGGATTGGTTTAGATGTGATCAAGCATGTCATTGATAATGTCAGGGACAGTGTAGTTTTTTGGACAACATCTCCAAAAAGAATAGAAAGGTTAGAGGATGTTTGTAGACAAATGAAATTTCCTTATACTAGAAGATTGAGTTTTGATTGTCCAACAAGGCGGAACTCCACTTATCTAATGCTTAAAACTGCTTTGGCTTATAAAAATATGTTTCCTAGACTTAAGTTGTTTGAGTCACACTATGTGCTTGTGCCTAGTGAAGCAGAATGGGAGACTGCAAAGGATGTTTGTGATAGGTTGGAATTATTTTATAATGTCACTGAGTTATTTTCTGGGACAAGATATCTCACTGCCAATATGTTTTTTCCTGTGATTTGCAGAATTAAAATGACAATGAATGAATGGCTCATATCCTCCAATGTAGTAATTAGTACAATGGCAAAGAGTATGGTTGCAAAATTTGATGCATATTGGAATGTGATCCATAAATTGATGGGTGTTGCTGCAGTATTGGACCCTAGGTATAAGATGACTTTGCTACACTTTTACTTTCCTTTGGTTTATCCAAATGAATTTAGTGAACAAATTAGCAACATTCAACGACTTTGTTATGAGTTGATGGAGAAATATTATACTAGAATGTATAAAGGGACTAATACAGAATCTGCAGAACATGGAACGGTCACTTCAACTTCAAAAGAGAGTTCAATAACTATCGATAGTGATTATCAATTATTTGTGAAAAAGATGAAGACTAATAAAACTAATAGTTTCAGAACTGAATTGGACCATTACTTGGAGGAAGATGTTTTGCCTGAAAATTCTCAGTTTGATATTTTATTATGGTGGAAGTTGAATGGGGTAAAGTATCATGTCTTGCAAACTATTGCAAGAGACATATTAGCAATTCCAGTATCTATTGTTGCTTCAGAGTCTGCATTCAGTTCTAGTGGGAGATTAGTCAGCCCTCATCGTAATCGACTTAATCCGAAGATGATAGAAGCATTGATGTGTGCTCAAAGTTGGTTGTGGAGTGAAGTGACAAAACATGATGGTAAATTTATTTCATTGATCATTTATTTTTTATTTACCTATAATTTCATAATATTTGTAAAATTTTAATATTATTTTTCTTTTTATATTTTTTTTTCTAGGTGGAGATGATTTGTTCATTTCAGATGGTTATGCATCAATTTATGAAGAAGATATTAACATGCATGATGAAGGTATTAAATTTTATAACTAATAAATTTTAATTCATATTGCAATTTAAGTATTCAAATATTAAGTTTTTTTTTTATAATTGTAGGATTCGAGATTACACATGATCGATGACAACATTTTTATCAACTTTTATGAAGATGAAGTCTATCAAACCTTGTTGAAACTTTGTTTAAGATGTTAAACATTTTGAATTTGTTACTTGATACAAATATTTTGATTTGTGATGTTTTATTAACATTAGACTTTGGTTTATATTCCTAAATTTATAAATCATAAAATTATAACTGGTGTCATAGGTTAACAAAATACATCTTAATATCGCATAGATAAATCCGATATCCGTGGAGAATATCCGAAATCCGATGGATAGGATATGGATTTAAATTTTTTTTATCCGTAATATATGAATATGGATATATTATTTTTATTTAGGATCGGATATGGATTTTAAAAAATCCGATCCAAATCCGATCCGATGCCATCCCTAATAGCTAGGCCCTAAGAGGCTATGACTTTAAGTTAGAATCTAAGACTGACTCACACAATCGTACTCATGACTTAACCCATCGTCTCAATGACAAAATTCTGGATTAATTATTCATAATAATTATTAAAAATTTAATATTTAAAGTTAATATTTTTAGGATTATGAGTGCGACATTAAATTATATTATTTATTAAGTTAACATAAAACACAAAAAAAATATATAAAAAAGATATATCAATTATTCATTTATCATTCAATCCAAAAATAAATAAAAAAATATTAAGTCATAAGCACAACTCACAAATCATAACAACATAAAATAAATTATAAACATTGACAATCTCAATAATAATAATAATAATAATGCAACAATGTTAACTGTCTAAATCTAAGAAGCACGGACACGGATACGAATATTAGTAGTATATGTTATGATAAAAAAAATAAATACAAATATTATCCTTAAAAAATAATTTAGATAAACAAAAAAAATGCTCAAATAATATGTTTACAAATATTCAACCACAAACATAAGAAATATAAAAAAAAATTAGCATTTTCTTTTAAATCAAATAAAATAGTTTCCAGTTCAGGTTTATCAAAAGAAAGACCTACAATCTCCAGAATTTCAGCATTCTCAATATCCATTGAGTCAAAACCATCACCTCCAATGTCCCACATTTTAGATTTGTCTTTATTATAGTGTGGAGATCTTGACAGAAATCAAGATTGTTATGAACATAAACTATGTTTACAATTCTTTGTGGTGTCAACTTATTTATTTTAAAAGAGTGAATAAAATTATATGTGCTATAATTTTTTTCACAACATGAGGATGAACAAGATTGTCCTGACAATTTTAATACTATAGATTAAAGCATTGGTGCATAAACCACACGAACAACCCATCATTTAATAAGTCTGATATACCACCTGTCATTGATGGAATTATTACTAGAAAAATCTTCTATAAATGCTGAAAACATAGCTTACTAGTCATTTGCTTGCTTTTTTTCACATTCATTAGAAAAATATCTCTCAAAATATTTTTTTTTCTCTTACTATATTAAAATCTCAATGTGGAGGAACACGATCGTGAGACTCATCAAGCCATTGTTGACTATAATACTTGCAAATTAAGTTATAACATTAATTATAAAAAATTAAACATTATAGAAAATCATTTATATTAAAATTATCAAAACCTATAATTTAAACTTTTAATATTACCTTGGATTTAATGAATGAGTTAAGAAATGTAAAGGTGTGTGACTTTTATTCCATCTTTCCGCTAAGATTTCATTCATAATATAAAAAAACCTATAAGTAAAATTACACAATAATTTATATAAGTTCAAAAATAATTAAAAATTTAAAAACTTTCAATCAAAACTTTAATAATTGACAAATAAATCAAAATTATACCTTGAATTATCTGTGATACTTTTATGTCCTTTCTTATTAATGGCTTCCTTCACTTTTTCCATCATTGAATCCCACCACTCATAAATATTTAAGCATCTCATAAATGGGAGTTGTAAAGCTGAGGAGATATAATCCACATCCATTTAAAAATCTTTATTTAAATCCTTTACTTCTTCAACTTTCAGTTAATCATCTTCTTTATATATTTATCATTCTTCACTTGTCACCAATTACTACAAAGTTGAACAAAACGTGTATAAGCCACTGAAAGTAACTTCAACTTACTATGATTATTAAACATTGACAATCTCATTGCATGATTCATAATGAAATTCTTTATAAAAAAGATTTCACTTGAAACTTGAGTGATCCAACCACATTGTTCCATCACAACATCATATCTTGGGTATTTTATTGGTGCACAAATATTTATCAAAACAAGATTGAGAGTATGAACAACACATGGGATCCAAAATATATGCCGAAACTTTACTTCTACAATATGTCATGTTGCTTTGCAAGCTGTAGCATTATCATTTATAGCTTGAACTACCTTTTGTGGACTAATATCTTGTTTGATATTAATCAACAAATTAGCTATAAAATATTTGTCCTTAGTCTCCCCTTCACATATTATTACTTTTAAAAACATTGGTCCACTTTCGGAGACTGTCATGATGTTAATAATTAATCTTCTTTGAGCATCTGACTATCCATCATTGCAAATGCTCTCTCATTGCTCATTCTGAGTCTTCTTGATTGGTTCCAATAGATTCTCAATATTTCTCTTATCCTTCTGCAATAATATTATTTTTAATGCATTATATTTTGATGGGACATAACCTGAAAGTTGACATATATTTTTAAAGGCACAAGCATAATAAGAATTTTTAGCAAAGTAAAAAGATAACCCCCCAGGCATAAAATATCCTAGCTATCACACCGTCAACTATTTCACATGCACTCATATTGAATACTTTTTCAATTGATCTCGTAGACTCATTTCTCCTTTTTAGATTAATTGTACTAGTACTAGAAGAGGAATTCACAAAAATAGAATCTGCAACGCTTAATGTAGGTAAAAGAACTTGCTTAAGATTAGATTGTTTCTTCATTTGTTCAGGTTCCTCCGTCATCCTTTACATCTCAACTAAAATTTGATTCGTTACTTTAGTACAAGATGCAACTTCAGCCCCTTTAATTTTCAACAAGTGAGTCTTGACTCTATAATATGATTCTTTATATATTTATCTACAAAAATAATATTTTGAGAAATATTTTTCTAATGAAGATGAAAAAAAACAAGCAAATAACGAGTAAGCTATGTTTTCAGCATTTATAGAAATTTTTTCTAGTAATGATTCCATCAATGACAGGTGGTACATCAAACTTATTAAATGATAGGTTGTTCATGGGGTTTCTGCACCAATGCTTTAATCTATAGTATTAAAATTACTAGGATAATCTTGTTCATCCTCATGTTGTGAAAAAAATTAAAGCACATATAATTTTATTCACTCCTTTAAGAAAAACAAGTTGACACCAAAAAGATAAGAAAGCTTGGTTTATGTTCATTACAATCTCCGACTTATGTCAGAGAAAAATCTAAAATATAGGACATTTGAGGTGATGGTTCTGACTCAATAGATATTGAGAATGCTGAAATTTTTGAGATTGCAGATATTTCTTTTGATGAACATAAACTGTAAGCCATTTTATTTGATTCAGAAAAAAATGATAATCTTTTTTTTTTAATATTTCTTATGTTTGTGGTTGAATGTTTGTAAACACAATTTTTGAGCATTTTTTTTGTTTATCTAAATTGCTTTTAATGATAATAATTGTATTTATTTTTTTTTTGTCATGACGTATCTTAGCCGCATCCGTATCCTAATTTTTTGAAAATTGTCATGTCCTCGTATCTTACCATATTGTATCCTCGTGTCCATATCCGTGTCCGCGCTTAATACACTACTATTATATCTAGTGTTATAGTATGTAAACAATTCAGTCAAATTCTTATTAATGAACCATTCAAATTGGTATTACTAATTCATGCAAGAGGATACGTATGTCAAAATATTATATACATCTTTCAGCTTAACCCTAGGATCCATGCAAAAAGCTAAATAATAAAGAGATAAAATGGTAGATCAGTACATTATGTACTTGATTTTCATCTCAAGAGTCGTATTACTAAATATTGGATAATCTCAAAATTTTATAAATATACTACGAATGTTACATATGCATCTGAATACAATACAAGTCATAAATATAAATTAAAGAACACATGTTCGTCAAATCATAAAAAATATTCAAAAATTTTATAAATAAAATTCTTATATCTTAGTCAGTATAGTTAATAATAAATTTGTTACTCTTACTATTAAATTTGTCAGATATCACGTGTTCGTAAATTACGTATATTGTCTACAATAGGAAAAATAACTTTCATCTTCGCTTGTACTATAATGTTAATGACATAACACATGTATTTACCGTAAAAAATATCTATCTCCTTTATTATTAATATACATTATCAAATATGATATTATATATTTTATTTTAAATATTATATTCTCTAAAAATTTTTATCATTCACTCATAAATGACTGGGTCATCATGAGAATGAAAAATCTCTAAAAAACCTAATATTTTTTTATTTAGTATTTATTTAAAATTTAAATAGTGAGTGGTGAGACATACATAAGATACATCATCACAACTAGTCCAGATATCGAATGTCGCATATACCACACAACTATATTCCTTTAATTTTTTAATTATTATTTTTTTTCTAACTTATAATATTTTAATATGTTATTGCTAGATGTGGACCTAGGAATCCTATGATATGCATATTAAAAATAAATCTGCATGATACTAACTACCCTTTGATCCTTCAAAAATCTAATCGAAAGACTCATCGTAATAATTAATTTGGACATGTCATCACTCCATAACTCGTGGTATATGAAAGTAATTAATATAGAGGATGAAATAGATGATCTAATGCACCAGATTTTTTTTTTATTTTTCGGTATGCCTCTTAAGGTATTCAATCTCATATGCACTCATACATTAATATTTTTTTATAATATTTATAGTGTGTCAATTTTTCATTGACGCCCCTAGTATTTTTATTTTGTATAATATTAAAGTGAGTCGAAACTATTAATTTTCTTCTATTTTTTTATTTTTTTAATATTTGGGTCAAGACTACGAAAGAAAATTAAATTTTGACATCCTCAAACCTTTCCCTAGGATTATTATCCATATTAAAATTATCTATATTTATGTTAATATTAATTTTATTATCATCATTAAAATTACTATTTATTATTTTTAATTTTTATTAGTATATTAATTATATTCTAAATTATATTTTTAATAATTAAATATTATTTTATATTAAATTATTAATTAAAATAAAAAAAATTAAAAACAAAAAAAAATTTAAAAATAATATGCATAAAGCATAAAACCTCATTTGCTTGATGATATGTGATGTCTAATATCCAAATCTGATGACTAATATCCAAATCTGATGTCTGCACCATAGTCTGCATCCTAGTCCAAGAAGGAGAGAGAAAAAAACAATACAAACTAGAAAGAGAAAGAATATTAGTAGATATAAAATATAGATTAGAAAATAAGAGAATTATATTTATAAATATGAAAAAATAATAATTTTTTTTTTAAAAATAATTTTTTAAAAATTTTTTATTATTTTTAAAATTTTTATTTTGGGAAGAAATCCGACGACCATTAAATTTCTGCCCCGAGCTGTTGAGGGTGAATCCAACAACTAAAAAACACATGGTTTTTTTTGACCGTTGGGTCGATTCGACTCGACAAATCCAAAAACTTTGACTTCTAGGCTCGAGGTCAGGCTGAGGCCCAATGATTCACAAGTCGGGCAGGCGAGTGTCATGGGCAGTCGAGTTCGGGCACGAGATCTGGGGCATGGTTCAAGTCGTGCCAAAGAATCGTGCCTTCGGGCCAGGCAGCTAGGTCATGTCTGGCCCAACACGAGGCCCATAAGCCCTCGGCAAGGCTAGGCACGGCACAACACAGCATAAATCATGTCTCGAGCCAACCTAGAGGTGTCAGACGGGTCGTGGTTTCATGTCGGGCCAGGCACGGAATTGTTACTGTATCATGTCGTGCCTGGCCCGGAATGGTTTATCAAAGTCATGCCCGGTCTAGCCAAACCTGGCCGTACGGGCCAAACCAAACCAGGCCGTACTAACGGGGGCCTGGTTTAAAATTTTTTTATAAAAATTTTAAAGTTTAATTTTTTAGTTTAAATAAAATATATATTATATTATATATAAAATTATAGATAAAGTATAATATACTAAAATTATAAAATAAAAATTGATAAAATTTTATTAAATTACAAAGTTTAATTTTTTTTATAATTTAAAATAAAATTAGTTTATAATTTATTAGAATTAAATTATAGAGTTTAACATTTTTAAATGAAAAATTTAAACAAACAAATTAATTAAACAAAAAATTTCATTAAAAAAATTAAAAAGTCAAAAAAACCAAAGCAAACCAAATGAGAAATGACCAATCAATCAATTGATACCAAAGGTCCGAACCAAACAAATTCAAGTTTAAACGAAACGTAAAAATAAAGCGTACAAACAATAAAAAATAAAACATCGAAATTGAAAAATAATGGATCATCATAAATTGTCAATCAGCATATCATCATCAGTCATAACATCAAAATCACTATCATATGGATCATCATCATCAATAATTAACTCATCCACTTTCGCAGTGGATGTGGATGCAGTCCCTGTCCCAGCTCCAGCACGCTCATGGATGCAAAACCTCGAATCCTCTCAATCCTTCAAACAGGCTAATGCCTCAACAATATATGGACATAATCTCAATCTCCTATCTGAAATCACGTTCACTGTAATAGAAAAAATAGACTCTGATGTTACGCTCGACACTGGATGAGTCAGTAGATCCCGTATCATCCTAGATAGCACGGGAAAGGTAGACTCATATGATTTTCATCACTATAATATATCAAGATTCTTAGTATCAAAATGTGATAAGATTGAGTAGTAATCGGTATCTAAGTACCTAGAAAGCTCGCTCCTGTGTAATGGTCCACCCCGACATTTCCCCCTAACTAGCTGAATGAAAAAATCATTATCTCCGAACATGATATCAATGTCCGTAATCACAGTCTCGCTACTACCACTACCATACCTAATATCGTAGTAAATGAACATGTCAGTCAACTTCTCGTGAATGAACCCTTCAGGTGGGTCTTCCAGGTTCATGCACGAGGGAATATAAGTCAAAATATTTTCTATCCCTTCCACCTTAACCCTAGGGTACATGCATGCAGCGAGGTAATAAAGAGATGGAATGATGGACCAGTACTTTAAATACTTAGTTTCCATCTCTGCAACCATATGGCTAAGTTTCAGGTCAGCTCGATACTTCCTAAATATGTTATTAATATTGTATATGCACTTGAGTGCAATGTAAGTCGTGAGCATATAAACTGACGAACACATATTCATCGTGTCATAAAAAATTTTCAGGAATTTCATAAATGAAATTCCTGAAGCCCAGTCAGTGTCGTCATTAATAAGTTCATCACTCTTACTATTGACGTAATCGGATATCACGTGTTCATATCCAAAACATGATTCTAACATCAAGTAGGTGTAATTTCAGTAATATCTCACATTCGATTGAAATTTCTTCTTAAAATTCGCAGACAAATAGAGACTATTAAACTCTTGTTATCTGCGAGAAATGTGAATATATTTTAGTGCATTATGTATATTATCCAACGCGGGGGAACACACCTTCATACATGCTTGAACAATCATGTTAATTACATGACACATGCTTCTGACATGAAAAATCTTTCCTAATGGTGCCTCTCTAATATTCCTAACAAACATGTTAATCACTACTCCATTATTAGATGCGTTATCAAATGTGATACTAAAAATTTTATTTTAAATTTTATATTTCCTAAAGATTTTCATCATACACTCAAAAATGACCGGGTCATCATGAGGATAGAGAATCTCAGAGAATCCTAAAATTTTTTAATTTATAGTCCAGTTAGAATCTACATAGTAACTAGTGAGACATGCATAAGATGATTCATCGTGACTTGTCCAGATATCGAACATTACGGACATCACTCCACTATATGTCATAAATTCATTATTTATTTTTTGTTTTTTTAACTTATACAATTTTAGCATATCATTCCTAGATGTGAACATAGGAATCATGTGATAAGTAGGCTGAAAATATGTCTGCATGATGCGCAATACCCTTTGATCTTCCGAAAATCTGATCGGAAGAACCATCAATGTGATAAATCTGGCCATGCCTTCCCTACCCAACTCGCTTGGGTATATGAAGGGAGTAAACTTTGAGACTAAACTAGATCAAGTCTCAAAATACATTACCAAGTTGGGTTTGCTTGGGATCTAATGGATTATGTTTTTTGGTGTATAATTCGGCATGCCTCTTAAGGGCTCAGTCCCAAACAAACTCTTACATGTTAAAAATCTCATACAATATTTACACTGTGTCATTTCTTATTCCTCATCCCTAACATTTTTTTTATTTTATTATATTAAAATGAGTCCAAATTATAAAAGTCCACCTAATTTTTTATTTTTTAGAAGTTTGAGTTGAGACGACTATAAAAACCAAAATTTCAGTAGCCTTAGACTTATATATATAATTTTTATATTCTAAATTTAAATATGTTTCATTAGTATTTATCATTTTTTATGATTTTTGTTAAACAGGACACGTATGTAGAGACTAGATGATAGATTTTAGATTTAACTATTTTAGGATTAGAGAGAGACTAGACTAAAGAGAGACTGAGAGAGAGAAAAAAATTTAAAATAAATTATGCGATAAAGCAGTGAGGTTGATCACGTGCACGGTGCACCACAGTCTAACTCAAAATTTAAAACCCGAGTTGAGATTCCCAAAAAGCCAAGTAAATTGACGAAATCCTGAGTCCCGAGAGAGAGAGGAACAAGATTTTTGAAAGAGTGAAAATATGAAATTTGAGAGAATAAATATTTATAAAAAACATAAATATTATAGAGAGATTTGGAAAATTTTATAGATTAAAAATAATAATTTTTATGGGGCAGAATCATGAGGACCGTTGGAGACGAGATCCAACAGCTAAAATTTAAATTTTATTTTTTGCCCATTAGGGGGGGGGGGGGGATCAGGTCGAGTCGAGAGGGACCGAGGGGCGGGTCCAATCAGACCCAACCCACGGTCATTGTTTTCGGGAAGTTAGGCCCAACTCATTGAGTCACAAAAGGGTGAGCGGTGGTCCTTGACTAGTGAGGGTGCGAAAAGCTGGGAGCCCAGGCCTGCGAGTGCGGGACAAGGTGTGACCCCGAACCATGCTGACGGGCCATGCCATGGACCACCGAACAGTGCCGGGTCAGGCATGACACGAGGCCTGGTTGGCCTCGGCACCGCACAGCACTGGACGTACCTTACCCGAGCACGGGATAGGCCTGGGTAATTCCAGTGTCAGGCCAGCCCAGGCACGGTCAAATTGTGCCGTGCATCGGGCCGGGCCGGCCTGGTTGACACCACTAAGCCAACCCAGCATGAGCCAAGGCACAACTCAATCAGGTCGTACCTCATGCCGAGCCCAGGCTGCCCGACCCACTTGACACTTCTATTTCTAACAATTATCAAATCTCTACCATTTGCCATGAAAAAATCTAACAGTTAACATTATTTCTTTTATCTTTTTTTGACATTGACAGTAGAGGTGTCAACCGGGCGGGCCCGGCCCAGCACGAGGCACGACACGGTTCGGCCATGTCGTGCCCAGGTCCGGCACGGGCCAAGCCATGGCACGGGACACGGCACGGGTTCGTCCCGTGCCGGTGTCACTCAAACCTACTGCCTACAGGGCACATGCTACCCCATGAAAGACCCACGCCCCTCCCGCAAAAAAGACTGCGGGTGGGGTCTGATTGAACCTAACCCTCGGTCCCACTTCCAGGAGGCCCGAACCGACCAAGATCCTTCAACGGGAAAAAAATAATAATAATAAAATATATTTTCAGCCGTTGGATCTCGCCTCCAAGGTTAGGGGGCAGAATCCAACGGTCATCATGATTCTGCCCCCTAAAAAATTAAAAAAAAATTCAAAAAAATAAAAAAAATATATTTTTTTATAAAAAATTAATATCTTTAATCTATAAATTCTACACCCCTCCCTTTAACATTTATGTTTTTTAAAAACATAAATTATCTCAAATCGTTTTATTTCTCTCTCAAAAATCTTGCTTCTCTCTCTCGGGCCTCGGGATTTTGGCATTCGGCTTTGTTTTTCGTGAATCTCGACTTGAGTTTTGAACATTAGAGCTTGACTGCGGTACACTGTGCACGTGACCGACCTCACTGTTTTTACCGGGTAATTTATTTTACGGTTTTTTTAACTTTCTCTCTCTATAGTTTCTCTCTCTAGACCAAAATTAAAAAAAATAAAAATCAATCATCTAGTATTTATTAAACTATTCTTAGAAACAAAAATCATAAAAAATGACAAAGACAACTAAAACATATTTAAATTTAGAAAATAAAAATATTACACAGAGGTCTGAGGCTGCTGAAACTTTGATTTCTCCAGTCGTCTCAACCCAAACTTTTAAAAAACAAAAAACTAGGAGGACTTCTGTAGTTTGGACTCATTTTAATATAATAACACAAAAAAATATTAGGGATGAGGAACAAGAAATGGCATAGTACAAATATTATATGGGACTTTTAACATGTAAGAGTTCGTTTGGGACTGGGCACCTTAAGAGGCATGCCGAATTATGCACTAAAAAATATGGACCATTAGATCCTAGGCAAACCCAACTTGGCACTGCATTTTTTGAGACTAGATCAAGTCCAGTCTCAAAGTTTACTCCCTTCATATACTCCAGCGAGTTGGGTAGGGATGGCATGGCCAGACTTATCATATTGATGGGTCTTCCGATCAGATTTTCAGAAGATCCAAGGGTAGTGCGCATCATGCAGACATATTTTCAGTCTGCCTATCGTAGGATTTCTATGTCCACATCTAGGAATGACATACTAAAAATATATAAGTTAGAAAAACAAAAAATAATTAAGGAATTTATGGCATATAGTTGAGTGGTGTCCGTGACGTCCGATATCTGGACAAGTCACGATGAATCTTCTTATGCATGTCTCACCAGCCACTATGTAGATTCTAACTGAACAATCAATAAAAAATTATTAAGATTCTCTGAGATTCTTTATCCTCATGATGGCCCCGCCATTTTTGAGTGTATGATGAAAATCTTTAGGGAATATAAAATTCAAAATAAAATTTTTAGTGTCACATTTGATAACGCATCTAATAATGAAGTAGCGATCAACGTGTTTGTTAGGAATATTAGAGACGCACCATTAGGAGAGATCTTTCATGTCAGATGCATATGTCACATGATTAACCTGATTGTTCAAGCGGGTATGAAGGTGTGTTCCCTCGGATTGGATAATAGACGTAATGCACTAAAATATATTTGCACTCCTCGCAGACAACAAGAGTTTGGTAGTCTCTATTTGTCTGCGAATCTTAAGAAGAAATTCCAATCGGATGTGAGACATCGTTTGAATTACACGTACCTGATGTTAGAATCATGTATTGAATATGAACATGTGATATCCGATTACGTCAATAGTAAGAGTGACGAACTTATTATTGACGACACTAACTAGGCTTCAAGAATTTTATTTATGAAATTACAAAAGATTTTTTATGACACGACGAACATGTGTTCGTCGGTTTATATGCCCACAACTTGTTGCACTCCGGTGCATATGCAACATTAGTAGCATGTTTAGGAAATATCGAGCTGACCCGACGCTTAGCCATATGGTTGCAGAGATGGAAACCAAGTACTTGAAATACTGGTCCACCGTTCCATCTTTTTATTGCCTCGCTACATGCATGGACCCTAGGGTTAAGGTGGAAGGGGTAGAAAATACCCTGACTTACATTTCCTCGTGCATGGACCTGGAAGACCCACCTGAAGGGTTCATTCACGAGAAGTTGACTAACCTTTTCACATACTACGATACTAGGTATGGTGGTGGTGGTGGTGGTAGTGAGACTGTGATTACTGACATTGATACCTTATTCGGAGATGATGATTTTTCCATTCAGCTAGCAAGGGAGAGACGTAGGGGTGGATCATCACATAGGAGCGAACTGTCTCGGTACTTAGATACCGATTACTGCTCAATCCTGTCACATTCTGATACTAAGAATCTTAATTTATTACAATGGTAGAAATCATATGAGTCCACCTTTCCCTTGCTATCTAGAATGACACGGGATCTACTGACTCCTCCGGTGTCAAGCATAGAATCGGAGTCTGCTTTTTCTATTGCAGTGAACGTGATAACGGATAGGAGATCGAGATTACGTCCAGATATTGTTAAGGCCTTTGCTTGTTTGAAGGATTGGGAAGATTTGAGGTTTAGCATCAATGATCGTGCTGGAGTTAGGACTAGGACAGGAACTGCAGTTGCATCCACTGCAATGGCGGAGGAGTTGATTGCCGATGATGATGATCCATATGATACTGATATTGATGTTGCGGCTGATGATTCTCATGATATGCCGATTGATGATTGATGATGATCTACTATTTTTTGTTTTCGAAATTTTTTTTATTGATAGTACGCTTTATTTGTACGTTGTGTTGAATCTATAATTTCTTTGGTTCGGACTTTCGGTTTCAAATGGATAATTGGTAATTTTTCATTTGTATTGTTTATGTTTTTTTTTTATTTTTATTTTTACTAACATAATGTATTAATTTATTTTTTTTTTGTTTTAATTTTTCTTTTAAAAATTAATAACTTTATTATATAATTAATAATTATAATAAAATTTAAACTAATAATTTGATATTACAAAAAAAAATTTAAACTTTGTTTTTTTAATAAATTTTTAATTTTAACATTTTTAAAATTATAAATATATAATACTATACAATATCTAAAATTTTAAATATATTTTAATATTAAAAAAAAAATTTTGCCCCGAACGACTTTTTTAAACCCTATCGGGCCGGGCACGGCACGAAAGCATGCTCGTGCTCCAAAAAAATGAGCTGGGCCGGGCCAGGACGGCCCGTTTGACACCTCTAATTGACAGTGACAAGAGAATGTATATCATTATCCTTGTTGGGGCAAGAGAAATATCCTAATATTTTTAGCATAACGTATAAAGGGCAATTGATTTTTTTATAAAATTTATGCCTCATGCTTGGATGGACCATGTCAACGTGCTTGCATGAGAGTCGTGTCTGACAAGGTATAAGGCATGATTAGACTGACTCAGCATGACATGAGGCCATGGGCCAGCACAACCACAATCCAAGCACACGTATAGAATATGTCATGTTGAGCCTAACACAGCCTAATCAAGATATATCACATGTTGTGACAAGCCTACCTAGCTCACTTGACATTTCTAACTCACTAGTTGCCAAAAACATCACTATAAGTGCGAATGACATGCCCTTCTTTAAAAATTTGATCCAACAAAACAAATATTTGAACTCCAAAGTAATAAGATAGTTTTCTTGTCCAATTATCACTCACCTCATATAATGACAGCCAACTATGCTTCTATATCGGATTCTACTAACAGGAGTAGAGGTGCAAAGTAGACCGGGACAATAATGACCCAACTTCCTAGCCCGAAGGCAATGTTATACTGCACGACCTGGCACCATGCCCCAAAACCCGAGCAGGGTAACAAGAACAGTCTGATTTGACAACACTCACACCTCACCCATAGTTGCCCTCGCACCTCACCTCGTCTCCTTGCCCAAACCTTCTGGAACTGCCGAGGTCAAAATGACCCAATGGTTCAAAAAAAAATTAAATTGAGATTTTACATGCATCCATCCATTAAATGCACCCCAAATGACTAGGGCGGAAAATATGATGACTATCAGGTTTTTGCCCTAAAAATTTATTACAAAATTAAAAAAAAAACAGCCCAACTCGGCACCGCCTGGCCAGAATCCAACCATGCTCTAGTTGGCGTGCCATACTGAGTCACCCAAAATTGAATCGCGTCATGCCAGGCACGGCAAGGCCCATTTGCATTTGACACCTCTAAACACAGGTAATTTTGATTAATGTAATAAGATTTATCCTTAACATACATGATAGAAAGATCAATCTAGTCTTAATGTCTCAGATAACATGAGATGAGTCTTCTCAAAAAAATATATAAATTAGAAATTTTGATGATTTCTACCTAGATGAATAAGTCCATTGCCTCACCCATGAGAGTCTAATATCGCATCAATTGATCCAATTTATATTAGTGACTTGGACCTAAATAAATATAAAATAAACCAAAATATATTATACTCAAAATTCATTATGATAGATATTATTTTACTCTTGTTTCAATGATAGACATTATGATTTTTTATCATTTCTTAACAAATAAATATCCCTGCTGCTCTCTTTAGAAATACGTAGTTATCCTAGATTATGACAAATCAAATTGAATGAACTGAGCATAGAGATGTCAAACGAGTTATAGAATACCACATAGCCCAAAAATATAAGCTCAATCAGGTCACTGTGTAATGTCGGACACGATAGAAAAGGCTATCCTTGTCATGATATGCCGACACGGCACAAATTTTATGTTTGCTCAACACAACTTTATGAACCAAGCATACTAGTTATGTCAAGTCAGACCGGGTCAAGCTGAGACAGACTGGCATTGGCACGACACTGTGATGACAGAGGCCAAATAGCATTGGCACGACACTGTGATGACAGAGGCCAAATAGCATTGGCACGACACTGTGATGACAGAGGCCAAATAGCATTGGCCTGATAATGGTGCCGGTCTGCCCTGGCCAGGCCAGTTATCCCTGGCTCCTGCGGCCAGCCCTATCCCCTGGCCAACCAAGTCCAACTTGACTTGGTTTGGCATTACATTGGGCATTGGCAATGGCAAATTTGCAATTACCAATGGCATAATGGCATTGCCATTCAGCCATTGAGATGGGGTGGGGTGGGGTGTAGTTGGGTGGGGCCTTAAGTAGTGACCATGCCAACAAGGGCCCAAGGCTCACTAAGGGGACCTAGTGGGCTTGTTGGTTGTGGCCCATAAGGACTGGGGCATGGTTGTGGGGCGTGTCCCGTGGGCTGTGAGCTGTCACTACTCAGTAGTCATAACTCAATTGAAAATAAATTGAATTGTAATGAAATTAAAAATATACATACATAAATGATAAAAAATGAGATAAAACAAATAGAATAATCTATAATAACTATTCTATTTGTGTCGGTAGTCTAATTAGAATTGTCACTTCTAATTCTAATGCTAATGTTAATTTTAATATTCTTGATGTTATTATATGAATCATCATCTACCATTATCACTTTCATTCTATTCTAAATATATATTCTCAATTTTTCAAGCATTAAAGAACTATAATATCTAGTCGTAGTTTGAATCTCATATCTGAAATAACATATAAAAAATTATATAGCACGAGATATATGAAATAACATACATTACAAATTTCGATATTATAATAAATATTGGATATGTCAGTAGATCACATATCCTCTTAAATAGCACAAAATATATGAATTTATATGATTTTTACTAGTTTAATATATCAAAAATTTTAATGTCATCATGTGATAAAATAGATCACTAATTAATACATAAATACCAATATAATTCACTCTTATTCAATGAACCATACCATCATTTGCTGTTTATTAATTGAATAGAAAAGATATCATCTCTAAATACGTTGTTCACATTAGTACTTGGAGTCTCGTTATAATTATCATATTTAGTATCATAAAATATAAATAAAGATGTCATAAAGACTATGCCGCATGTAGAACGAGCCATGTCATGTCATATCGACATAACTCTAAAAATGAGTAACCTGATATAGCCTATTAGTATGCCTTTTACTTGAGTCGTGTTAAGTCATGTCGGGTCATACCAAGACAATTCATTTCAAACTAGACTAATCTAGGCCAAGCTAGCATGGTTCATTCCAAGATAGCATGAGTCAAGACTAGGTTAACCTATTTGGCTAGCCATACCAAAATCAACCTAAATGAGCAATAATGTCGAGCAGTGTCATGCCTCTCATGCCAAAAACTTTGGCCAAGCAAGGGCAGGCCTACGGCACATTTAGGCATGTCTTGATACTGTATCATGTTGTACTAGGCACAACTAAATTATGTAATGCTAAGCATGATTGAATCATGTCATGTTAAGCATGTCTAAATAATGTCGTGTTTGGACTGTCTGACCTAGTTGACACATCTAAATATGTTAGTTAATTTTTTGTAAATCAAATATTTAAGTTCATATGTTTGATTCATGCAAGTCAATATATATTTTAATATATTTTCTACCTTTTTATCTAAACGCTAAGATTTATACAATCAATTAAACAATAAAAAGATAAAATAAATGACCAATATTTTAAATTAATTGATTTTAATCTCAACATTCATGGTACTAAAATTACAATTTCTTTTATACATGCTAAATATACTTCTAATATTATATATACACCTAAGTACAAAGTCATTAATAAGAGTATACACAGACAAATACATATTCGTTGTATCATAAAAAATCTTCAAAAATTTTATATTTCTTGTCTTCTAATCTAAATTATTAAAAATAAGTTCATTATTCTTACTATTGATATAGTTGAATATCACGTCTTAATAATCAATAATCAACTCTAATATTAGGTATATATAATCTCAATGATATCTCATATACATTGGGAATTTTTTTTAAGTCTACTGACAAACATAAAATATATAACTCAATTTGTATGCAAAACATCCAAAAATATTTTCTAATCTTTTTTAATATAGAAAAAATAACTTTCATTTCTGCTTGCACTATTAAGTTATGTGATACATACACCTAATATAAAAAATATCAATTAATAACTCATCTTTAATAGTTTTGCCAAAAAATTTAAAAAAATACTATTATTTAAAATGTTATCAAATATGAAACTACAAATTTTATTTTTAATATTGTATTCATTAAAGATCATCATCATACATTCATATATAACTAGATTATCATGAAAAAAAGAATTTAAAAAATCTTAAAATTTATTTATTTAGTTTCCACTTAATATCAATATAAAGGACAATAAGACATGCAAATGACACATTATCGTCATTAGTCCACATATCATGCATCACAAATACAACTCCACTATGTTTCCAGAGTTGAACAATTATAAATTATTTTTTTAATTTAAATATTTTATTATATAATTTCTACGTGTAAACCTAAAAATTCTATTATAAGTATGCTAGAAATATATTTGCATGATATTAACTACTCTATGATTCTCAAAAAATTTAATTAAAATATTCATCATAATAATCAATGTAATCATGTCTTCTTTATCAAATTCATTGTAATAAATAAAAAGATCAATAAACCTAAAATTCATTTGATTTCAAAGATCACACAATTAAATTGAGTTTATTTGAAATCAAATGCATCATATTTTTAGTACTTTGATTGGCATACCTTTTAAGATAACCAATATCACCAAGACTCTTACATATATATATTTTTTATAATATATAAATTATGTTAAATATTTTTTGGTACCCCTTCATTTTTATTTTTTTTATTATGTTAAAATATATCTAAACTATTAAAATTTATTTATTTTTAAATTTTTTTGGCAAATGAATTGAAGCCATGTAAGAGAACCTAATTTCAATATTGATCATGAACCTTTTAGTCTAGTTTTTATTATTATCAATGTCAATGTCAATTTAATTTTTATTATATTCACTAAATATCATTTTAAAATTTTTATACTTTGCCTAATTTTTTTTTATTTATTTTATATTATACAATTTTAAATAAAATAAGAATAATAAATTATTAATGACCTTGTTTTTTTTGCAAAACAAATAATTTGAATATTGCACTTATGCTTAGAGGTGTCAAACAAGAACCAATTAAAGTAAAAATAAAATAAAAATAATAAAATAGAAATAATACCACCAAAACTAGTTACATTGTGGCATAACATGAGAACAAAACTGCCAACCCATCATGGCATAGTTAGCCTACAAAGTGCAAGATCATTCCACACTATTTCTCATCACAAAATATTATAATATTACAAAATAAAAATTATAACTAATAACTAATTTATAATAAAATCTTTGAAGATACAAGATTATATTTTGAATACTAAAATAAGAAGATAAAGAGGAATTTACAAATTAATTATGAAAAACTAAAATATGAGTTTTGACATGTATAAAAAATTTTTTTGAATAATAAAATATTTTTTTATTTTTCAATTAAAATATGACATAAATCCAATAGCCATCAAATTTTTGCCCAAGAGCTATTAGAAATATTCTGACAACTAATATTAATTCCATTTTTTTGACATTACAATGACATGCATTGTCTTGTCGCTATCTTTGTTGAGCCTCGAGGGGGATGGGACTGAATGATCAAGAAATGACCTACTAATGGAGCAAGCCATTATTTTTGCATGGATATTTTTTTTAATCAATCATGCCATGTATAGAGATATTGTTCCACGTGTCATGCCTCATGTTGTGGCATGCATGTCATGACAGGCATAGCACGAAGCACGACAAGTACAGGCCTAGTACAACACATGTCATGCCACGAACCAACACAACAATAATCTAGGCACAGTTTTAGACTATGTCATGTTAGACCTTGCATGACTATTTTGGATCATGTCTCACATCATGATTAAACTGTCCAGCCCACTTGACACCTTTAATTGGGTATAATTATTTCTAATTATACTTTAAACATTATTCTGAAACTTTTATGTAAGTCTATAATAATATGCAAGTTGATATATATGATAAAGAATAGACATGAATGAAAGATAAATTGGCTTCAATCCAAGTTATGAGTCTGAAGATTTATACAAACTTATGGTATATATTTTTGAGATATTTTTTTAGTATGTGATAAAAATATATTCATTCACGATAATCTTGAAAATAAAATATTTATATAGCATCCACTAAATTTTACTATTCAATGGCATATAGACATTGTACATATACCATAGAAGATACTTTATGCTTAGAGTAATCTCATTAAGTATGATTCAATAGATTTTTTTTAACGCTCATCATTTTTAGCATTATTAAATTGTAATATTATTTGTATTTTTACTAATATTGATTAGGAAAATAATGTGCGATATTGATAGTATGTGTTAATGATATTCTAATTATAAAAAATAATTAATTAAAATTATTTTTATAATTTTAATTAATTATTTCCTAGGCATTAAGATTATATACTCAAGTGATATGATTTTTTTTCAAATAAGATATAATTTAGATATTTTATTTAATCTTAATATAATAGAATACATATCAATTGACTCATCATGTGATCTGAGTATAGCCTTATCCATAGGCATAGTGAAATTGTGAGAAAATTAAATTATATAATAATTATTAAACTATATATCACTTATTCTATTAATAAGATAATTATTTTCTAAATTTTCTAAGATATTTTTTTTTTGATATAATTTTTAGAATTCTCATATATATAAAGATTAAAGAGAAATCCAGAACATGAAATTTTATTTAAAGATCAATGACATTGCAAAATATATGTTTTCTCATATTGTAATTGAAATCTAGTTATAACATAAAGCAAATCCACTATAATATTTTATATTTTTTTGATAAATAATATTATCTTCTAAAAAAATTAATTACAGACTATTATTTTTAGAATTAATACCAAAATAGAATACATGATTATAGCATCAATTACTTATGAGTTCAAATAGATTAGATACTTCTTAAATGAATTAATTCTATCAATTTAAAGGATAATTATATTGTTTTATAATAATCATGTAGTTCAAAGTATTTCTATCAATCCGATATTTCACAAATAAACAAAACAGAATAAGATTTCTTATTACTTTATATAAGAAAATATTTATGTATGTTTAATAATCACTACCTATATGCCTACCAAAGAATGTATTAAAATATTTTCACAAACATGCTTAGAGGACTACATATGTCTTTCCTCTCTTACTAATTAAATGTTTGTGACAAATACGTATAAACTTGAAAGAGGAATGTTGAGATTTTATATAGTTTATTAGTTAATTTTGTTTATTTTTATTAACTTATTATAAGAGCATCCGACGTGTAGGTTGTTCCAACCATAATATATATGTTCCATTTTTGTTTTTTGAATTAAGAAAATATATTTTTTTCTTTTTCTTATTCGCTCTCTCTCCTTGCCCCCTACTTCCTCATCTATCTCCTCGACTACCACCAAAACCCTAATTGGTTCAACCTCCAAGAAACATATTATTGCTGAAAAGGAAACAATAAGACATCACTTTTTGACTTATCAATAAATTGCAACATGTATATTAACTAATTTTTAGATGTCTATTACCAAATATCAAAGTTTAAAAACATTAACATGGTTCAAGGTGATGAAGAATAAAACCAACAATAGTGGAAGTTATTTATGTTGTCAAATATGTAGCTATCATCGTTGATGAAAGAAACCACAAATAATAAGTTCTTTAAGTTCCTATTTTACATTTTTTATCAATAGGCATCTTCTCGTGTTAATATGTATGTATCCTTAATTATTATCATGTTATCATTGTTTTTTTCTAAATTATGCATTTGGAAAGTCTACCCGATATAAATGTTCAGACATTTTTTTATCAAGCACATTCCACCACAAACAGTGATGCTTGCGCTTGATCAATATTTTTTTTGAATTCTAAAATAGAAAATATTACAAACAGAAGTCAAGAACGATACATAATAATTAACAATAATTTTATTTGACAGAATAAATAGTAGAAAAACAGTGATTCCTAGCACTTTTTACAAAATGGCCATCCACAATCTATGGAATTAAAATGACTTTGCATTGAAATAAAAGTACAACGCTTAAAAATCCCGTAGTACTGAACAAAATAAGAATATTTAGCTATTAAACTGAGAGGAGATAAAATTATGCAACCCTTGGTCGAGAGGTAACTAAGAAAGACGAGGCAACCAAATTGCAATGCAACTTCGGATACCTAAGAGATAAAACATCAGAATGAATTAACAGTATAAGTGCAATTCTTATTCAAAACAACCAGCTCTGACCGATTGCCAAACTCCTATTCTTGGTAGACATCCCCAAAAGATCCCCTCCCTATTAACTCCCATGAACTAAATCTACCCTCGTACGCATCTTTTAATCCCATTGGATCTATCATTTGCCAACAGGAAGAAACCTTGCGTAAGCTACCCCGCACGCAAAAGATGCAGAACTTGGCCGCACTGTCCTAATGTCCTCCTAACAGCCAAATCATCTCCGGCAAGAAAGATGCTCACCCGGTTCCGAACATCCATGACCAACCAAATCATGCCAAAACAGCGCATCCCATTTGACCTTACGGCAACCAATAGACCAGGCCACAGCCCTTTTGAACGAAACCGCAAGACGGGCCAAAATACTGGCCTCATGACGGGCCAAATTACTGGCCTCATGACGGGCCGCAAGACGGGCCGAAAGACGAGCCGCAAGACGGGCCTCATGACGAGCCGCAAGACGGACCGCAAGAGGGGCCGCAAGACGGACCGCAAGACGGGCCGCAAAACATCCAAAAAAGGAAAAGCTAATGCAAGTCCCGATTCCGACTTCTGACAATCTTTACGTTCAAAAAAGATTGTTAATTCATTTGACGTGAAAATGAACCCATTTCATTCATATGAAAAGGGTAAAAAATTATTTGGTACTTGTTAAATATGCTAAATATCAAATAAAACTAGTTATGTTGATGAATATTCATGATATTTTGGATAGAAAAAGCTTTAAAATGAATAATTTCATTAAATTATAATTCTTGATAGAATATAAATGAATAGTATTTAAATTGAGAGATTTTTGTGTGAAATAGAGACGTGGTGAATTACTGAGAAGGGAGGAAGCAAAAAATCATGTAAAGTTATAACATTCTTTTTGTTATGATTTTGTTTTGACTCATTGAGCTATATAGTTATTTCAACATCCATTCTTGGTCAAAATACTATATAAATAGTCATGATAATCTTCAAACATAATGACTCTACTATGTCATTGACAAAATTATTATATTATACATTATATTCTTTTTGTTAAGATTGACAAAATTATGATTCTAAAATATAATGCGTGTTTCAAAAATATGACCAAACTAATACGTCTGGAAACAACATGGTAATGGTCGTCGTTGTGAACGATGATCATTGTCACGTTGTTGATTTATTAAAATCATAGGTCGTCATTGTGAATGGCGGTCAATGCCACGTTGTAGATTTATTAAAATCATAGGTTGGCATTGTGAATAATTACTATTTAAAATATTATAGGGATTTCATTATGCCTATTACTTGATAGAGCTTTAGTGATCTCCTTCGTGGAACTTTGTCGAGCTTGAAGTGGAACTCGCTGAAGCTCAACGTGGAGCTCCACTAAGGAGCTCAAGGAGCTCCATCGAGCTCTTGCGAGATCGTTGGGGCTCTAGGAGCATTAGCGAGCTCCTTCGAGGAGCACCAACGAGCTCCGCTTCGAGCTCGATGGAGCGAGGGGCGAGCTCCACGAAAGTGCAAGGGGCGAGGGGCATAATGGGGTTCCTACAATATTTTCAATAGCCGACATTCATAACGCCAACCTATAATTTTAAAAAATCAATAACATGACAAAAGCCACCGTTCACAACAACAACCATTGTCACGTTGTTTCCAAGTGTACTAGTTTGGGCATATTTTAGATTTTTTATTTAAAACACATTATTTCCGTACAAAACTCAAATAAATTAAGGATAAAAACAAAATAAATAATTTAACAGAAAGGAATGGGGAAAAGTATATTACAATTTATATAAATATTTTATCGCAATTTTACCATTGTGGTAAATTTGTATGAACCAATTACCGAATTTTTATTTGAAAATTATGAATTTTATCTTGAACCCATTTAACATCTTTAAATCAACTAATAATTAGTACTATCATTCAAATATATGACATCACCAATCATTAGGATTAATTATCAATCCTCTCAAAAGAACAATTTTCTTGATGATAATTTGTATTGAGCTTTGGAAATAAGAAATTAATCTAACTACTCACCTCACTTAACTACAATCCTAGAAAAATTGGAACCCTAAACTTAAATATTTGTATTCCTCAATTTAATGGAGACTATTTAATTTTTGTTTACTTGACTACAATCCTAGAATAATTTAATGGAAGCTATTCTAAATCGAAAAAGTCCAATTTTTGAAAATCTAAAAATTTTTAAATTATTCAAATTTAGTAATTAATGCTCATATTATCATAGAAAATGATATTCGTGATTTATTACTTGGGCAAAAAGTATCACTACCAATACATGTATGGTTTAGATTGTTGTCGTTCCTAGTGCAAATTTCAAGAACTATGTTTTAAGCTAATCCTAAACAATTTATTGATTATCGTGCTTGGTATATGGTGATTTTGCAATTACATACTTAGTTTTAAACAAATATTGTTCAATTTATATCATTTTGTCCAATTAGAGTGTCAATAATGTATGTTCTTGAGAAATTAATGAGGGTGAGATAGGAGAGAGAACGAGAAAGAATGAGAAAAACTATTATTATTCTTTTCCTTTATATTCAAAAACAAGAAATAATAACATATATATTTAAGTGGAGATAGTCAACATATCAGGCATTCTCAAAGTGAAACAAAAAAATAAATAAATCAAACCAACAAATTACAATAAACCTTAATGCCTCCATCAACCTTGTAATTGTATCATAAATACTCAATTTTAAGGCAATAGAAATACATGCAAAAATAATCAATTTCAATATATTTTACTTGTTTATAAAATACCAAATCAACCAAGTCTAGCTAACATGGCCTAAATTTTGGTGACCTATCTGATCATTGTGGTGGGTAGGTAGGACTTGAATATTGGTTGCCCAATAAGTCCATCATTTGATGCTGAACATAATACAAAATGGGTGATCACTTTGTGATGTGCAAGCATGGCTTGATGGGAACTTGGCTTAGCATAACTAGATACCCCACCTACCTCGACCAGCCATGTCAAGTCAAACTAGACTTGAGTGAAAATTGCACAGCACAGCCACTGGTCAGTGTCTAGGTCAATGTCAATTGGCCACAAAATAGTGTCCATTGGGCACCCAGCATTGGCTAGTGCCTAGTAGTCATATGATGCAATTTGGAGGTATATCAATATCATAACCATTTTTAGTGTTAGAGTTATATAATGATTAAGAAGGATCATTTTTTGTGTCATTGCCAGTTCAGTGTCATAGTCATGTGATATACATCAGAGATCATTCTCGATATCACATTCATTTCTAGTACTATGCCTACAACCCATATGATGATTGAGAGAGACCAACATAAAAGGCATGGTCTTTCTCAACATCACAATCATTCTTAGTATCATAGTTATTCTCAACTCTATGACTTTATGTTATATATACAATAGGCCCAAGTCATGGGCATTAATTCTAGTATCACGCCTTTCTATCACAAAAAAATTAGGCCACATTCAAGAGTCACAATCACTTTCTAGAGTTGTGGCATTTAAGCTTAAAAGATGAAGACCAAAGTTAAAGTTATCTTTCAAAAATCAAGATTTCCTACTTAAAGAAATATAGAAATATTAGAGTATAAAATAGAAGAAAAAAATAAGAGGCTCATCTTCTTTTTTCACACACCAAGCAAAATTCAAAGTACAGCAATCAAAACCTAGGGGTGATTTTCACACTTCTTAGAGGCTCCACAAGCAAGGGATACATACAAGATATAAGTTTAACCTTAAAGTTGAGGGCATGAATCTCAGACCCTCTTTATAAGATAGATTCAGAAAATTTTATCAAAATAGCATATAGTTTAGGATTTATGTAATTTTGTTTATGTGATGATAAATATTCATGACATTAATAAATTTGCTCTCACTTATATAATAGAATGAAAATTGATGAATATGATGATTGAATAGAAATTGAATTAGGAATTTAAATATTAGTGAGTTTGTACAAGTTGTCATGGATATGATGATAGGTAAACCAAGAGGCTGCCTCACACATATGGTATGAAGGAAGTGACAACCCTTCCAACTATAATATATGAGCTAAACTAATATATTAAAATTTAAAATTTGGGTATCTTAATCATTGTAAGTATAATGATTATGAAGCTAAAAATATGAATAAAATTACATATCAAGCCATTATACATATCTTAGAAAAACTTATTCTCAATTGAGATTAATATTTTATAGAACTTTCACTTAATAATTTCATATTTAGCGTGGGAGTTTTATTATTGCTAAATAGGACAGTGATAGGTAATCCACAAGACATGCATGATTATATTGTGACTCATATGATGGTGATAATTGTTTGAGGTATTTTTACTTGTATATTTTTCACAAGTAGATATAAGGGAATAATATATTAATTATGTGAGTATAATACATATTCAGCTAAAAGTATAAATATTTATAAATCATATCAATTATTGGTCATTATAATATTTAAGCACAAAGAATAAGAATATACATATAAAGCAACTGTCAATGATAGTTGACGAATTACCTAAAATATATGAGCTTATAAATGATTCTCGAGTAAAGATAATTTATTATCTTAGTAGTAAAATACTAAGGAGCCAATAATGAGGCGACTATCATTAGGATATGCTCAATAATAATAATCACCTTATATGTCATCATGCCAAAGAGTCGTTACACAATAACCCAACTTTCATTATATATTCAAACTCAATATAATTTAAACTATTTGAACATACAACACATAAATTAAATGGACAAATTTCATATATATGATTGATACCAAAATCCATAAATATATTTTTTATTAGAATTGAATTGTCTCACTATTAGTTTACTAAACAACTGATAGCTGATACAATCCATATATGATTGATATATAGTTGAAAGTCCTCTTTACAATTGTATGACTAATATATTTGTAGATCTTTATTGATGAGATATTCTCACCAATAAGCATTTGAAATACTATTTAACTAACAAAAGTAGACAACATAATAAAGTCACAATATTACCTAGATTGCTTGACCTTTTTTCCCTCTAGCAATGCTTATTATTTGCTCAACTAATGAAAGGGGGGACATTTTTTTTAATTTCTTTACATTTTATTCTTCATTCATTAGGAGCTCTTTGATAAGGATCTCTAGTGGTTCTCTTTATGTTAGGGAGCCAATGATATTATTTCATGGTCATTTATCATGCTAGAATGAAATCTCTCCTTTTCCTAGTTTACAAGTTATATGTTCTTTCATTTGAATGCTTTCTTTTTGATTATCCTCCATAGAGGACTATCAATATATTTTTTTTTAGTTTTTGGAAATTTTGGTTTGTAATATTAACTCCTCAATAATTTGTTGAGAAGACAATCTTTGATATGGAAATTCCCACTAGAGATTCACATCAATTACTATAGTGATGTCCCAAATATTATAAAATTTCAATCTACCTCTTCCTTTGGTTTACAAATATTATTACAGTTAGTTCGCATAAAATAAATGGTTATTATCTAATAATACTAAATACTTAGGATTAGGCTTGAAGATCTCCTAGGCCCATCGGTGCGGTGCTTATCCTAGTGATAATATGTTTGTCCTCAAGCTTCAAGTTAGGAAATTGATGTGCAAGCAACTTTGTAGTGACCAATCTCCCAACATTATTACTTATATTGAGATTTAATAACCGATGTGCTAGCATCTATGTAGTGATCAATCGTTGAACATTCATTAAATATTTAAAGCAACAGTGAATATTAAATTATTAAAAGAGGAGAAATTAAATAATTAAATAAAATTTTTTTAAATATGTAAAAAATATATATATATATATGATTTTTTTTATTTAATTCATTATAAATATATTGAACATTATTATTTAATTTCTCTGAACTTGAGAAATTAAATCAAGTTTTTATAAACATTTATTTCTTATAAAAATTTGAAATTTTGTGTTTATTTAAAAAATTTAATGTTGTCAAAGTTATGGTGATCAATTTACTAAAACTCATAAGTAATCAATATCATAGTTATATACTTTACCTTTATACTTTATTTAAAAATAATAATTGTATTATTTCAAGAGATAAAATTGCCTCATAAAAAAGTCTAAAATTCAATGTTATATTTTTTTTCTAAGATTGTAGGAGCTCATTTAGATTATGAGTAAGTCTCTACTTGATTATGCACATAGTATCTGAAAGAAAATTTATATCCTAAAGTTTTTGTCTCATACCGAAGAATTTGAATTATTATATCCACATCAATCTGTTTGAGAGAATCTAGTAAATGAATAATTTTATTAATAATATAAGTGATATTTGGATCGATAATTATTACATAGTTATGATTTCTTATTATTATATAGTATCTAAAATAATTTAATGAAGCATTGGTATATATGAATAAAATTACACCTAAATTAAGTGATAAATCAACTCGTGCATATTAGATTATGTGAAACTCGGATAAAATATTTAGAGTATATCTTTTCTGGAAAAGATAAAATATACATTCTGAATATGCAACTTTGATATCTATAAAATAGCCAAGATGTTTCAAATTATTTATCTAAAAGTTGGTCTGCAAGAATAGCTTAAGTTTAGATATACATAATTTAGTATTTGATATAATAAAGATATTATTAATATATATTATTAATATCACATATTATTAGTATCAATAAAAATAAGAATAATAGGATACATATTTCCTAAGATTATAAGTAATAAATGCTGATGATAAATGTTTGAACCATATCATAGTAGATTGCCCCCAGCCACAATGTTTTTCATAGGTGTAGTAGCAAGCTACATAGTAAAAATGTCCTAACGGCTTATATCACATCACATATCATAGTTACAAGTCACATCACATGTTGGCTAGGTCATCAATCACATTCACATCATATGTCATGGTTGCCCTACCCATGATAGCACACTGAGTAAATATATTTTTGAAAATTTTTTTTCTAATTAGCTTTGCCTAGAGGATGCATGAGTGAGATCACTTGTTGATGAATTTTTATTAAAGTCATAAGAAAATCTTATATATAGAATAATGTTTATTGTTAAAATAAAATTTGCTTTGCGAGACAAAATATATCAAGTTCTCAATATGTTCTCTTTATATGTCTAAATAGTGAAATTAGAAGCTCTTTCTAATTTTTATTTCTATAAGTACAATAATTAGATATTTTCTTATTATTTCCTTTTTAATTTTATATTTGCTAATTTTCTATTACATTCATTAACACATATGTTTTTATATGATTTCTTTTTCCCATATCCCCGCCATAATTTCTATTAATTTAAAAAAAATAAAATGAATATCAATCTTTTCATCCATGCATGGCCATAGTTCAACTTGACCTCTCATTCCTCATTCCACAATGATTAACTAGGAAAACAAACTTCTAGATATCTAATTGTCATTCATACTCAAGTAATTCTCAATTCTACATAATCTTTGTATAATTATAGATGTTTGAATCATCTTCTAATAAATTTGGAGAGGATTGAAAGTATCCTTTTCCTAAGAATTTGTATTCAAAAAATAATGTATCACATTTTTAGCAAATACAAAATATAACATATTGTAAATCTAGTAGAATTCATATATCTTTTATATATGAGGATACCATCATTAAAATTTTTAATTAAATCATAATAAATAATCATAACAATTATTTTCATCATCAATTCGATAGTCTTTTTTATAGTATGATGAGTATGTGACAATGTGTCTTTGTATCAATAAAGAAGTGTGAAACATCTAAATGAGTTAGGTTCATTGAATCATCATTCTCAATAAAGTTTGTTTTGATATATTTTTTTCTTTTTTATTAAATGAGGTTTGAAAGAGGTTGACCAAATATTTTAAACTATGATAGGTACATGACCTATGTTATTTTATGCCACACTTATAATATTTATTCTCATGAGTATGTTTTCCTTGTGTTTTTATCCTCCTTTCAAGTGGTACCTCTCATTATTATATTTTTGGTGGTTTTAGTTTCTTTTGCTTCTCCTTCTTCTTCTTTTTCTTCTTCTTCATCTTCTTCCCCTCGTCCTCTTCCTCCTCTTATATCTTCTTCTTCTTCTTCTTCTTCTCCTTATTATTATTATTATTCTTCTTCTACTTCTCCTTATTATTATTATTATTATTATTCTCCTTATTATTATTATTATTCTCCTTATTCTTCTTCTTTTTTAATTTTTTTCCTCCTCCTCATCCTCCTTCTTCTTCTCCTCCTCCTCCTCCTCCTCCTCCTTCTCCTTCTTATTCCTTCTTCTTCTCCTTCTCATTATTATTCGTCTTCTTTTTTTTTCTTCTTCTTCTTCTCCTTCTCCTTCTTCTTATTCTTCTTATTCTTTTACTTCTTCTTCTTCTTCTCCTTCTCTTACTCCTCCTCCTTCTCTGTCTCCTCCTCATACTCCTTATTCTATTTCTTCTTCTTCTTCTTTTCTCCTCCTTCATCTTATTCTTCTCCTTATTATTATTATTATTATTATTATTATTATTCTTCTTCTTCTTCTCATTCTTCTTATTATTCTCCTTCTTCTTTTTCTTCTCTTCCTCCTCCTCCTTTTTATTTTTTTTCTTCTTCTTTTCGTCTTCTCCTCCTACTTCTACTCCTTTTTCTTCTCCTCCTATTTCTTCTTCTTTTTCTTCTTCTCCTCCTCCTCCTATCTCCTCCTTCTCCATATTCTCTTTCTTATACTTCTGTTCTCCATCTTCTTCTCTATCTTATTCTTCTTCTCCTTCTTATTATTATTCTTTTTATACTCCTCTTTTTTCTTCTTCTCCTTCTTCTTCATCTTCTCCTTCTTATCCTTCTCCTTCTCCTCCTTATTCTCCTCCTCCTCCTCCTCCTACTTCATCTTCTTCTTTCTTCTCCTCATTCTTCTTCTTCTTATTCTTCTTCTACTACTTCTTCACCACCTCCTCCTTTTTCTTCTTTTTTTTTCTTCTTCTCCTTCTCATTCTTCTTCTCCTTCTTCATCTTTTTCTTCTTCTTCTCCTTCTTCTCCTTCTTCCCCTTCTTATTCTTCTACTCCTCCTCCTCCTCCTCCTTCTCTATCTTCATCTTCTACTAATACTACTACTACTTCTTCTTCTCCATATTATTATTATTCTTCTTCTTCTTATTCTCATTCTCATTATTATTATTATTATTATTCTTGTCCTTATTGTTCTTCTTTTTTTTTCTTCTTCTTTTTTTCTTATTCATCTCTTTATTATTATTATTATTCTTCTTCTTCTGCTTATTCTTCTACTCCTCCTCCTCCTCCTCCTTCTCCTCCTCCTCATCTTCATCCTTCTTTTTCTTCTTCTTCTCCTTCTTCTACTTCTTCTCCTTCTTCTCCTTCTCCTCCTCCTTCTTCTTATTCTTCATCTTCTTCTCTGCCTCTTACTCCTCCTCCATCTTCACCTCCTCCTCCTTTTACTCCTTATTCTCTTTCTTCTTCTTCTCCTCCTTCTTATTTTTGTTTTTTATTCTTCTTCATCTTTGTCTCCTCCTCCTCCTCCTCCTTTTTCTTCTCATTCTTTTTCTTTTTATTCTCCTCCTCCTTCATATTCTCTTTCTTCTACTTCTTCATTTCCTTCTTATTCTTCTTTTCCTTATTATTCTTCTTCTTCTCATTCTTATTCATCATCATAATCATCATCATCTTCTTCATCTTCTCCTTCTCCTTCTTAGCATTCTCCTTCTCCTTCTCCTCCTTATTCTTCTCCTCCTCCTCCGACTTCTTCTTCTTCTTTCTTCCCCTTATTATTATTATTCTTCTTCTTTTTATTCATCATCATCATCATCTTCATCTTATTCTTCATCTTCTTCTTCTACTCCTCCTCCTCCTCCTCCTTCTTATTCTCCTTCTTCATCTTATTCTCCATCTTCTACTTCTCCTCCTCCTCCTTCTTATACCATTGTATTATAATTATTATTATTCTTATTCTTATTCTTTTTATTCCATTTCTTCTTATTATTCCCCTTCTTATTATTTTTTGTTCTTATTATTATTATTATTCTCCTTTATTATTATTATTATTCTTTTTATTGTTCATTTTCATCTTTTTTTTCTTCCACTTCTTCATTATTATTATTATTCTTCTCTTCCTCCTCCTTCTCCTCTTTTTCATCCTCCTTCTCTTCCTCCTCCTCCTCCTCCTTCTTATTCTACTCCTTCCTCTTCTTCTTCTTCTTCTTCTTCTTCTGCTTCTTTCCTCTTCTTATTCTTATTATTATTCTCCTCCTCCTCCTCATCCTCATCCTCCTCCTCCTCCTCCTCCTCCTCATCCTCCTCCTCCTCCTTCTCCTCCTTCTTCTCCCTCTTCTTCTCATTATTATTATTATTATTATTATTATTATTCTTCTTCTTCTTCTTGTTCTTGTTCTTTTATCTTTCTTATTCTTCTTCTCCTTCTTCTTATTCTTCCAATCCTTCTTATTCTTTTTCTTCTTCTTCATGTTCTTTTTATCCTTCTTATTCTTCTTCTTATTCTTCTTATTCTTCTTCTCCTTCTTATTCTCTTCTTCTTCTTATTATTCTTCTTTTTCTTCTTCTCATTTCTTTTTCTCCTCCTCCTCCACCCTCTTATACCATATTATTATTATTATTATTATTATTATTATTATTATTCTTCTTCTTCTTCTTCTTCTAATTCTTTTAATTCCTCTTCTTTTTATTTCATCTTCTTCTTCTTATTCCTCTTTTTATTATTTTTTGTTCTATTTATTATTCTTCTTCTCCTTCTTATTATTTGTTTATTTTTCCTTCTTTTTCTTATCCTTCTTATTGTTATTTTGTTCATAATTTTTCTTCTCCTTTTTCTTTTTTTTTCTCTTTCTTCTTCTTCTTCTTCACCTTTTTCTTCTTCTTCTTCTTATTCTTCTCATTTTCCTTGATCTTCTGCTACATCTCTTCCGCCTCCTCCATATTCTTTTTTTTAAATTTTTTCTTCTTCATGTTATTCTCATTATTATTATTATTATTCTTATTCATTTTCTAATTCTACTTCTTTTTCTTCTTCTTTATTTTCTTCTTCATTTTATTCTTATTCTTCTTCCACTCCTTATTGTTCTTCTTCGTATTTCTCTTCTTTTTCTTTTTCTTTTTCTTTTTTTTTTCAACTTTTTCTTCAACTTCTTATTTTTTTATTCATTTTCTTTTTTTTTCTTATTCTTCTCCGCCTTATTAGTTTTTTCATTATTATATTTATTATTATTATTATTATTATTATTATTATTATTATTCTTCTTCTTCTTCTTATTCTCCAATCATTATTCTTCTTCTTATTCTCCAATCATTCTTCTTCTTCTTATTCTCCAATCATTCTTCTTCTTCTTTTTTTCTTCTTCTTATTTTATTCTCCTCCTTCTCCTTCTTATTTTTCATCATCTTCTTCTTTAATAACTCCTCCTCCTTCTTGTTATTTTTCTTCATCTTATTCTTCTCCTATTTTGTTATTTTTTTTATTTCTCTTATTTTTCTTATTTTTCTTATTTTTCTTCTTCTTATCCTTTTGTTTCTTATTCTTATTCTTATTTTCTTCTGTCTTCTCTTTCTTATCTATTTTTTTCATTTTCTTACTCTACATTTTCTTGTTATTCTCCTTCATTTTCATCTACTTTTTCTTTTTTTTTCATCTTCTCCTTCATATTATTATTATTATTCTTCTTTTATTATTCTTCTCCTACTTATTATTATTTTTCTTCTTTATATTATTCTTTTTAATCTTTTTCTTATTCTTAATCATAATATACTTATTTTTCTTATTCTGCATTATCTTATTTCAAATTTTTTTTTCATCTTCTTCTCTAGTTCTTAATTTTTTCTTTCTTTCTTTTTATTATTATTATTATTCTTCTTCATCTTTTTGCTTTTTTTGTTATTCTTCTTCATATTCTTTTAATTATTATTCTTTTTATTATATTTTTTCTCCTTGTTCTTTTTCTCCTCCTTCTTCTGCATCTTCTTCTTCTTCTCCTTCTAGTTCTACTTCATCATCATCATCATCTTCTTCTTCTTCATTTTCTCTACTTACTTTATTTTCTTTTTCTTATTCTTTTTCTTATTTTTATTTTTCTTCTCCTTATTCTAACTTTCTTCTTCTCCTTCTTATTCTTATTCTTCTTCATCTTCATTTTATCTTTCTTCTCCTTCTTTTCCTTCTTATTCTTATTCATCTTCATTTTATTTTTCTTCTTCTTCTTCTCCTTCTTATTCATCTTCATCTTATTTTTCTTCTTCTTCTTCTTCTCCTTCTTATTATTATTCTTTTTCTTCATCATCTTCTCCTTCTTATTATTATCTTTTTCTTCAATATCTTCTCCATATTTTTTTTTCTCCTTCTTCTTTTCCTTCTTTTTCTTCTTCTCTTCTTTTTCTTCTTCATCTTCATCTACATCGTCTTATTCTTTTCCTTCTTGTTCTTCTTATTCTTCTTCTTCTCATTCTTATTCTTATTCTTCAGCATCGTCTTCATCATCTTCTTCTTTTTCTCCTCCTTCTTCTCTTTCACCTACTTCTTCTTATTCTTCATCATCATCTTCTTATTCTTTTAATTCTTCTCATACTTCTCCTACTTCTTTTTTTATTCTTCTTCTACTTATTTTACTTCATCTTCTTATAATTATTTTTCTGCTTCTTCTTTTTATTTTTTGTCTTCTTCTCCTTCTTATTCTTCATATTTTTCTTTTTTTCATATCCATTTTTTCTTCTTATTTTTGTTGTTCTTCTTTTTATTCTTCTTCTTCTATTTCTTCTTCTTCTCCTTTTTTTCATCATCATCATCTCCTTATTCTTCTTATTATTCTTCTTCTACTTTTTCTTCTCCTTAATCTTCTCCTTCTCATTTTTATTCTTCTTCTTTTCTTATTCTTATTATTATTCTTCTTAATTTTATTATTCTCCTACTCCCCCTTATTTATCTTATTATTCTCCTTCTACTTTCTTCTAGTTCTTTTCTATCTTTTTTTTCTTCTTCTACTTTTCTTTCTCCTTCTTCTTCTACGTCTTCTTCTTATTCTCCTTCTTATTTTTATTTTTCTTCTTATTCTTCTTCTTCTACTTCTCCTTCTCGTTCTTCTTCTTCTACTTCTCCTTCTCGTTCTTCTTCTTCTACTTCTCCTTCTCGTTCTTCTTCTTCTACTTCTCCTTCTCATTCTTCTTCTTCTTCTTCTTCTTCTTCTTATTAATCTTCTTCTTATTCTACTTTTTTTTTCATTTAATTTTTTTTCTCCTTTTCCTTCTTTTTTTTTCATCTACTTCTTCTTTTTCTTCTCCTCCTTCTTATTCTTATTCTTCTCATTCATCTTTCTTCATCATCATCATCATCTTCTCCTTATTCTTTATTTTTTTTCTAGTTCATCTCTATCTTTTTATTTTTCATCCTTTTCTACTCATTCTTCTCTTTCTTTTTCTTCTCCTTCTCCACCTCCTCCACCTCCTTATTATCCTCATCCTCTTTCTTGTTTATTTTTTTCTTCTACTTATTATTATTCTTGTTCTTGTTCTTTTTATTATTCTTTTTCATTCCCATCTTGTTTTTTTTGGTCTCCTCATTCTTCTTTTTTATGACCTCATTATCATCATTATCATCTTCTTCTCCTCCTTCTCTTTCTTCTTCTTCTGTTTCTTCTTCTTCTTCTTCTTCTACTACTACTACTACTACTTCTTCTTCTTCTTCTCCTCCTCCTCCTCATCATTCTTCTTCTACTTCATTTTATTTTTCTTATTTTTCTTTTACTTTTCCTCCTCATTCTTTTACTTTTCATTCTCCTCATTCTCCTCCCCATTCTCCTTCTTCTTCTTCTTCCAGTCATTAATTTTAATCATCATCTTTTTTTATTCATCTCTTTCTCCTTCTCCTTCTTCTACTTCTTCCTGTCCTTGATTTTCATCATCATCATCATCATCATCTTTTTCTTATTTTTCTCCTTCTTCTCCTTCTTTTTATTCTTTTTATTCTTCTTTTTCTTCTTCTAATTCTTTGTCACATTTTCTTCTTGTTCTTGTTTTACTTTCTTCATCTTTTTGCTCTTCTTTTTCTTCTTCATTGTTCTTCATCTTATTCCATTTCTTCTACTAATTCTATTTCTTCTTCTTCTTCTTTTGATTCATCTTCTTCTGATTCCTGACATCTACCACTTCTTCTTCTTCTTGTTATCCTTCTTATTCATATTATTCTCATTCTTCTTCTCTTATTCTCTTCTTCTTTTACTTCTTCTTCTTCTTCTTCTTTTGATACATCTTCTCTTGATTCTTGACATTTACTTCTTCTTCTTGTTATTATTCTTATTCATATTCTTCTCATTCTTATTCTACTTATCATTTATATTATTATTATTATTATTCTTCTTCTTCTTATTTT
>JAREIK010000969.1:0-38505 GCA_029783825.1 Sapria himalayana | reverse complement strand
TTATCTCTTTTTCTTCATTTTCATCTTCATTTTCATCTTCATCTTCTTTCCGTCTAATTATACTTGTTATTATTCATCTTATGCTTCTTCTTTTTCTTTTTTTCCTCTTACTCCTCCATATTCTACTTCTTTTTCTTCATTTTACCGTCTGATTCTTCTTCTTCTTCTTCTTCTTCTTCTTCTTCTCTATTCTGCTTTTTCTCATTCTTCTCCATCTTTGTCTCCACCTCCTTTTGCTTATTCTTCTTCTTCTTCGTCTTCTTCTTCTCATCCTCCTCCTCCTACTCCTCTAGCCTCTTCTCCTTCTTCTTATCCCCCTTCTTCTTCTTCTTCTTCTTCTTCTTTATTTTCTTCTCTTTCTTCTTATTCTCCTCCTCCTCATTTTTATTATTCTACTTCTTCTCATTCTTCTTCTCATTCTTCTTCTCTTCCTCTTCTTCATCTACTTCTCCTACTCCTTGTTCTTCTTCTTCTTCTTCTCCTTTTTCTTCTTCTTATTCTTCTTGAGCTTCTCCTACTACTTCTTCTTCTTTACCTTTTCTTCTTCTTCTTCTATGTTTTCTCCTTTTTTTATTCTTCTTTTTTTTCTTCTTCACCTTCTTCTTCTTCTTGTTCTCCTTCTTCTTCTCATTCTCCTCCTCCTCCTTCTTCATATGTTAATCATTATTTTCTTGTTCATCATCATCATCATCAGCTTTTTCTTTTTTTCTTTTTCTTCTTCATATTTTTTTACTTATTCTCCTTCTTCTTCTTCATTTTCATCATCTCCTCTTCCTTTTTATTCCCCTTATACATGTTTTGTACTTATTATTCTTCTTTTTTTCTATTCCTCCTTTTGCTTCTGGTTCTTCTTCTTCTTCCTCTACTTCTTTAATTTCTACTTCTCTTTCTCCTCCTCCTCCTCCTCCTCCTCCTCCTCCTTCTTCATCTTCTCTTCTATCTACTACTACTACTACCACTACTACTTCTTCTTCTACTACTACATCTTATTCTTCTCCTCCTACTCCTCCTTCTTAATCTTCTTCTACTTATTCTTTTTATTCTTCTTTTTCTTGTTAATCATATTTTTCTTCTTTTTCTTCTCCATCTTCTTCTTAATCTTATTCTTATGCTGCTTCTTTCTTCTTCTTCTTCTTTTTCTCTATCTTAATCTTCTGCTTCTTCTTCTTTTAATCCTCCTCCTCTTGCTTCTTATTTTTTTCCTTATTTTATTTTTTTCTTCCCTTCCTCCTTCTCCTCCTCCACTTTTACTTCTTTTCTTTCATCATCATCAATATCTTCTTCTTTTTCTTTTTCTTATTTATTTACTTATTATTATTTTTCTTTTTCTCATTTTCTCTTCCTTCTCCTCATCCTTATTCATATCCTTCTTCTCCTTCATCTCTTTCTTGTTGTTCTTCTTCTTCATATGCTACCTCTTCTCCTACTTCTTTTACTACAACAACTTCTTCTTCTTATTTTTATTTTTGTTCTTATTTTTATCCTTCATTTTCTCCTTACCCTCGGTCTTCTTCATCTTTTAATTCTACTACTTCTTCTCCTTCTTCATATTTTTCTTCATCCTCAACTGCAATATCTTCTTCTTCATATTCTTCTTCTCTTTCTTCTTTTTTTCTTCTTTTTTTCTTCTTTTTTTCTTCTTTATTTCTTATTCTTCTACTTCTTCTTTTTTTCTTCAATTTTTCTTCTTATTTTTTTCTTGTTCTTTTTTTTTCTTTATCTTCCCTTTTTTCTTCTCATTCTTCTTCTTTTCTTATTCTTCTTATTCTTTATCTTAATCTTTTTCTTCTTATTTTTCATGTTTTTATTTTAATGTTTCACCATGTTCTTCTTCTTTTACTTCTTTTTTTTTCTTAATCTTCTTATACTTCATCTTAATCTTTTTCCTATTCTAATTCTTATTTTTCATTTTTATTTTCTTCTTTTTATTTTTTTTCTTTCATCATCTTCATCATCTTTTTCTTTTTCTTTTTCTTGTTTTTAATTTTCAACTATTTTTTTCTTCTTTTTATGCTTCTTCTTTATCTTCTTCTTCTCTTTCTTCTTCTCCTTCTACTTCTTTTCTTTCTTTTACTTCTTTTTCTTCTCCTCATCCTCCTCCTCCTTCTTTATCTGCTTTTCTTCTTCTCTATTTTCTTTTTCTTTTTTTTCTTATTTTTCTTCTTCTCCTTCTACTCCTCCTCCTCCTCCACCACCACCTTCTCCTTCTTCTTATACTACTACTTCTTTACCTTATGATTCTTCTTTTAATATTACTTCTTCTTTTTCTCCTTCGTTTCCGCCTCCTCCATTTTTTATTTTACTCCATCTTATTGTTTTTCTTCTTCTTCTCCTCATTCTTCTCCTTATTATTCTTCAACTTCATTTTCATCAACATGTTCTTATTATTATTATTATTCTTCTTCTTCTTTTCTTTTTCTTCTACATCTCCTCCTCATGCTTCTTCTTCTCCTTCCCCTATTTTTTCTAATTTCTTAGTCTTCTTCTTTCATTGCTTATCCTACTTCTTATCTGACTTCTTCTTCATTTCTTCTTCTAATTTTGTTTTCTTCTTCTTTTTTCTTTATCTTCTACTTCTTCTCTTTCTTTTTCTTCTTTTTCTTCACTTTCTCCTTCTTCTTCATATCCTCCTCCTCCTTCTTTTTCTAAACTACTACTTCTTCTTCTTCTTCAACGTATTCTTTTTATTTTTCTTCTTATTAGTCTTTTCTTTTCATCTTCATATTATTCATCTTAATCTTCTACTTCTTGTTGTTCATCTTATTTTTTTCTATTTTATAATTCTTCTCGACCTCCTCCTACTTATTCTTCTCCTTCTTCTTTTACTTTTTCTTCTATTTATTCTTCTACTTAATCTCTTTCTTCAACTTCTTTTCATTCTTTTTCTGTTTTTCCTTCTTTTTCTTCTCTTTTTTCTTCTTCTACTTATATTACTTCTTCTTCAACTTCTTCTTCTTCATATTTTTCAACTTCTTATTTTCCCGCTCTTCTTTATTCTTTACCTCATTATTATTATTATTATTCTTCACTTTCTCTTCCTCCTCCTTTTCTTTGTTCTTCTACTTATTCTCCTCATTCTTTTCTCCTTCTTCCCCTCCTTCTCCTACTTCTTTATCATCTTCATCATAATCATCATCTTCTTCGTCTTCTACTTATTCTTCTTTTTCTACTCCTTCTACTCCTCATCCTTCTTCTACTTATTATCCTTCTTTTTCTCATTCTCATTCATCATCATCATCATCTTCTTCTTCTTCTTCTTTTTCTCCTCCTTCTCCTCCTCCTTATTATTACTTATTCTCCTTCTACTTATTCGTCTTCTACTTATTTTTCCTTTTGCTTCTCCTCCTTCATTTTCCCCATCTTTTTCTCTTTCTTCTTGTTCTATTTCTTCTAATTTTCTTTCTTCTTTTTTTTCTTATTCTCCTTTTCCTTCTTCTAATTTTCTTCTCTTTCTTTTTCGTACTATTGTTCTCCTCAATCTTTTTCTTCATCTTCTTATCTTCCAGATCTATCTTTTTTTTTCTTCTACTTCTCTCCTCCATATCCATTTTTTTCTTTTCCTTCTTTTTCTCCTCCTTCTTCTTCTTATGCTCCTTATTTTCCCTTTTCTTCTTTTCCTTTTGCTTCTCCTTCATTTTCATTTTCTTTTTCTTATTCTTCTTATCATACTTCTTCTTCTAATTTTTTTCTTCTTTTTCTTCTAATTTTCTTTATTCTTCATTTTCTTCTTCCCCTCTTTCTTCTTCTTCATCTTCTTCTTATTCTTCTTCTTTTTCTTCATATTCTACTTTTTCTTTCTTCTTCTTCTTTTCCTCCTCCTCCTCCTCCTACTACTTCTTCTTCTCCACCTCCTTCTCCTACTTCTTCTCCATCTCATTCTCCTCATCCTCTTCCTCCTCCTCCTCCTCCTCGTTTTACTGTTTGGTTAAATTTCATGATATATTTTACTTGAAAGAAGTGTTTATTTGTAATGTTTTTATAAAAACTTAGTGGTAAAAGATTTTGATGAATAATTATGAAATTGAAAGATTTTAGTATGAAATATATTACTTAGTAAAGTTGATGACTAGAAATAGAGTGAAAAGCCGTCAATGGCATCAATAGTCTACAACTTGATTATACATTTGAATACTTATATATTAGTTATGATGTTCATTTTAGTTGAAACTCAATATACATAGTTATGGAAATCTTGTATGTTATGACTCTACCACACAATTATTTTATTATATAATATATTCTTTTGGCTATGAAGATTTCTTAGAGTTGTAGTTGAACTAGCTTGAAATTATTTCATAATTGTAATATTAATTTTATGTCATAGCAACTAAGTACCCCACTAGTTCTAAAAGTTATGATAACCTCTAAATGCTATGATTTTTTCTTTACCAAATCACAAAATACTCAAGGTAAAACAGTGTTATTAATGTAATATTTTGTCTTTTGGCTATAAAATGTTATAGAGAACCAAATTTAAGTCATGACCAACACAAGTACCACAACTTATAGCTCAAGAGATAAACCAAAGTCATGATTATTCTTCAACCCCATGACTTTAGGTTTTTTTAGAAGCAAAATGCATAAGCAACGATCATATTCAGTAATATGACAATGAGTTATAGAGACAAAAAGTATAAGCCATAGTCACATTCTAGTACTAAAACTGTGTTACTAAGGTTAAATGTGTCATTGTGACTTTCATAACATAATAACCATCAAGCAGAAGAAATAGACCAGGGTCGTGGCTCATACCTAGTATCATGACTTTGTGCTACAAACCCAAAAGACTAAAATTAGAATTTTTATTCAGTGTTGTGACTTCTAATTAAAGAAACATGTACTAGATACTTGGGTATACAAGAAAAAACCAAAGTTGAAGAAACTATAAGAGTCGTGAGAAAGAAGACCCAAGGGGATCACATAACTCCATTTTTAGGGTTATCCACAAACAATAAGGGTGACACAAAGTACAAGCATAAGCCTTGCAAGACAAGCTTGCATCCCAACTCTCTCCTAGGTACAAATCAAAATGGAATTAAGTGAATTTTGAGAGATTTAAATTTTGAATCCTAGATTTTCCTTAGAGCTATAATTAGGCACCTGAATTCATACAATTCGAATTTCTATTTTATCTCAGATGTTTTTCTCCTTGATTTCAGGCTAAAAAAATTAGGAATGTTGTAATATATTTATTGTGATTGATATTTTATTTGATGCTTGAATATTATATTTTATTTTGATTTTGTAATTAAATAGAAATGAGCTATGGTTTGATTGTTCGTGGGTTCGTTCATGATTTGAGTGTGAATAACAAGTAAACCACAAAACACACTCACATATATGATAGAAAGGAAATGATAGTCATTCTGACCATGATGTATGAGACAAGTTTATATATCAAAATCCAAAATAGAGGTATGTTTAATCTTATAAGTAAGATACTTATGAAGCCAAGAGTCTAAACACTTTCATATGCCACTTCTTTAGTAATATCTTAAAGAACTAATCCTCAATTAATATTGGATAATAAATAGAATATCTCAAAATGGTTTTGTCTTTAGTATGTGAGTCAACTTTAATAGTAGATGATGGTGATAGATAAGCTATATGATAGGTGTGGATGGATTGAATCTTATGGTGGCAATATTCCTATAAGATATATTTAATTCTATGGTTGTCATTAATGAAATACATTAGAAAGTATATTATAATTATGTGAGTAGCACTAATGAAGTCTAAAGTTTAAATATTTTTATTACCATATTAATTCTCATTTAGAATGATACTAGAGGTTAGAGAACAATAATATATATTAAAAGCAACTATTAATAGTTGGTAATTAGTTACCTAAAATGAGAACTTGTAAATGACATCTAAGCAAAAATTATGTGTTATATTAATAATAAAATACTTAGGTGATAGCTATTAGGGAATTATTATTGGGAATAGCTCAACTTTTAAACCACCTAGTTTGTCAATAGTAAAAAGGGTCATTCCATAATTATCCAGCCTTTGTTCTGTAACAGAGCATAATCTCAACAAAACTATTTATCAATTTTATCATAAATAATAATATGAATCATCCATAGAATTTAGGATTTATGACTTAAATCCTATTTATTCATCAAAAAATAATGAGTAGTTGTAAAATCAATTTCTTGGAACTAAATTCATGTGCTTCTATCAATTCATCATACATCTCAATAAAATCTTGTAAAATTTAAGAAATTCATATAAAATAAATTGAAATAATGTTTTATGACAAAACACATAGCACTACAAATCATAAAGTAGCTATATGTACCTAATAATATAAAATATGAAAATTTACAAGAATTTCAAGTGATTTCTAACCTTAAAAAAGCTTTTTCAAGTCTTAAGATTAAAACTCTAGTTCCAAAATTTCAAAATGTGCTCTATAACCTCAACCCAACATCAAACTAAAAGAATAAAAAAATTTATATAAGAATTTGAAAAAATTCAAGCTCAATAAGCTCATAAAACAATGAAATAAGAGACAATTGGCCAACTTGTGGAACAATCTTGTGTTCCGAACATGAGCTATTGTAGTATGATTATGGTCATTGTTCAATAGAATACATTAAATTGTTTAATAAATTACATTTTCTTTTTTAATAAATCAAGTAAGAAAATGAAAATACATTAACTTACTTTAAATATAACTTTTTTTTTCATAATTATGACCATTTCTTGTCTATTTTTAATTGAAAGAGTAATTATTGAGCATGAACCATTTCTTGGTAACTTTAATGTTTACCAAAAATCATATATTTAAGGTTTTATTTGAATATTTTAGTGAAGAAATACAGAAAATGAGAAAATAAATGAGAGAATATGAGAAATAGAAAAGAAATCATGAAAAGGAGAGTTAAACAAAAAGTTTATCTTACATTAAAAGACAGAAAGACCAAATTACCTGTAAGTTCCAATCAAGCCTAACTGTTTCTCTAAAACTTAAAAAATTTAAAAATTTAGAATACTAAATTTTTTTACTATTTCTCATCTTGAATTTAATTTTGAGAATCAGAAAAATGTTGATTAACTATATCTCCCTTTAATTAGCCAACTTGTTCAAACTCATCAATTTGGGTCAAATGTGTAAAATGAAAAGAAATATTTTCTAGACTTTACAATCTTACCTCCTCAAAAAAATTTCATCCTCAAAATAAAAAATACATGATTTGAAGAGATAAGGATAATCTCACTGCAACTCATTTTTATATTTCCTAAGTTGCTTCTTCTACTCCATGTTATTACCAAATGACTTTTGCTATGTTGATGACTTGTTTCTTGTTTCTCGGTATCTTTGTTTTCTAGTATAGGATTTGAATAACTAAGACTTCATAAATCATATTTTATCACAAGGGTACTATAGTATAATCCAATACATGAATAGAGTCTGAGTTGTACTTATGCAATATTAAGATATGGAACACATCATATACATGAGTGTACTCTACTTGCAATGGTAACTGATTAACAACTAGTCTCATTCTTTCAAGTATCTGAAACAAATCTACATAACATGGAAAAAAATTTTCTTTCTTTCTGAAATAATTTATACCCTAAAGAGATGATACTATCATAAAAACTAAATTTTTAACCTCAAACTCTATAAGTTTTGTTCTCTAATCTACTAAGTTCTTTTGCCTACTTCACATTATAAGTAAATTTTCATGGATCAATTTAATTTTTTTAGTTTTTTCTTTGATTAGTTCGAGTTCGAGTTCATATAACCCACCCAACTTTTTCTAAACACGGATGACATGCAAGGCCCACCATAAAGCACCTCAGAAGTTATCATACAAATATTAGATTGATAATTATTTGAGTAGAAAAATTTGACCAATGACAAATATCGAACACAACTGCCCTTAAATTTAAGTACAAAATATCAAAGTCATCGTCATCTAAGTCTTAAGGGCATTTGAGAATCCTTGCCAAAATCACTAACTTAAAGATCCCTATCCAAAATAAAAGATGTTGAGATTCCACGCAACTGAATGTTTTTATTTACATAAATCTTGCACATCATTTTCAAGGAATTCATAGTTTGGATATGTAAAAGTGGGTTGATTTAGTCAACTGGTCAATAACAACCTAGATGGCACCACGCTACCCTAATTTCTTGGGTAATCATGTGATATAGTTCATAGTCACATCTTTCTACTTTTGCTAAGGAATAGATGGTGGCTGCAACAACCATCTAGTTTTTGCTGAATAGCCTTCACTTGTTGAAAAACTGAGTACTTCATTAGATAGTCTACCATATTTTTTTAATAAATAGCCATCAAAGTATCTTTTCATCTCATTATACATCTTAGCATTTCTAGGATGAATAAAAAACTTTGGGTGATGTGTTTCTTTTAAAATTTTTTTTCTTAATCCAGGAGGAATGAAAAGCATGTCCTGAAATCAATACCAAATACCCATGGATTTCCTTCTCTTAGTACATATCCTTAAGATGTCATTTTAAAGTTTCTTTCAATCTCCCATCTTTTTTGATCCATAATTAACTACTAAACAAAGGTAAGTTGAAATTTCAAAATTTAAAGAAAATATAGTTTCTCATTTTCTTCTGCTTGAAGATCAAAGTCTTTAACCATCGACAATATTTCTGATAGTCAGAATGTCAAAATTTCGTAGTTAATTAAGGATATGTTTGTATATAATACTCTTCCTAGTTATTTTGGAAATTTACCTCTTAAGGATATGTTTGTATATAACCACTGACAATATTTCTCATAGTCTTTAACAAAGATCAAACCCTTCCTAGTTAAATTTTAATGACTCTCCCTACTCAAAGCATCTACCACATTATTTTCCTAGCAAGGTGTTATGTATGCTACATATTAAAAAAAATAGTTATTTTATAAATTATTTATGATATGTTTGTAAATAAATTAGTTTTAATGAATAATAGAAAAAGTGAGTAGTTTTTAGATGAAATTTGAGACTTGGTAGATTATTGAGAAGGAGTCGACTTAAAAGTCATGCAAAGTCATTATGTTTTTTTGTTACAACTTTTTTTAGACCTCACTAAGCTATATGATAATTTTAGTATCTATTCTTGACAAAAGCTCGATAAAAATAGTCATGACAATTTTCATATATCATAACTCTACCACCTCATTGAGCTATATGATAATTTTGGCATCCATCTTGGCAAAAGCTCTATAAAAATAGTAATGACAATTTTCAAATATCATGACTCTACCACCTTATTGATATAATTATTTTGCTATACAACATAATTTTTTCAACTGTAGAACTTACTTGGAGTCGGATCAACTAAGTACCTCACGAGTACTAAAAGTAGCTCACCCCTAGAGTTACACCTTTCTCATTATAGAGTCATCAAGTCCAATATAAAATTCATGTCACAATTTCCAACACCATGTTTTTTTGCTATAAAAAGTTCAAGGGAAAAATACTCTAGCCATTCTCATTTCTAGGCCATGAATTTTGATATTAAGAAATGATCAAAGCTATGTATATTCTAGGTATCATGACAACTATAACATAGCTAAAATGCCTAACCATTAGTTATGTTGTCATCTGATGCAAGAGAGAGATCAAAATTACAATATATTTCCAATGTCATGATTTTGTGTTTAAGAAATCAAATATACAACCATGACCATTTCCAATGGAACATCATTCTAAAGCTAGAAAGTGAACAAACTCATGACTCAATCCTAGATCCACGTCTTTGTGTTATAGAGATGGAAAGATAAAGATGTGGCACTCCTTAAGTCATGCCTTTTGATTTATATTTTCACACTCAACCATTTGAGTATAAAAAGGCAAAACATAAAATTTCAAAAAGAGATTTTAAGGCACAAGAGCAAAGATGAAAATATAGTATTTGGGAGTATAGTTTTGGTCAACCCTAGAGGAGATCCATGAGAAAATGAGTGATGCAAAACACAAGCATAAATTATAAGGGGAACATGAATTTCAACTCAGCATTGGGATTAATCAAATGTGCACAATAGAGTATTATGAATTTAGGGTTTGATTCCTATACACTATTGAGGGTTGTCAGATAAATTAAGGTATAAGATTATTGTATCTGACTTCATGTAATAGATGCTTAATGAATGATTTTAATGTTAATCTCAAACCTTTTACAATATGCTTAATTATATGACTTCATGTACAATTGAAGTAGCCTTGGAGAGTTTTATTATAATTAAATCTTCTAATGAGGCTTATTTATTATATGAAGAGTTGACATAAAATAACTATCAAACTCCAAATGATTATGACTTTAGTAGAAGACAAACTAGAGTTTTAAAGTTAGACCGACTCATCACAATGAAAGACAAGATGAAGGCATTCATAAATAAGTTGGAAGCACATAAGAAAGATAACCATAAAAAAATCAAAGAAACCATGAAAGACATGAGAAAGATAACCTAAAAGGTTTTACCACTTTGTTTTTAGGGTAATTCATGAGTAACAAGAGTGATACAAGGCATAAACATAAATCCTATGAGGCAGTCACGAATTATAATCCCCTCATGAGGGCAAATTGAAGTGAATTTTGAGAGATATGTTTTGAAGCCTATATTCTATCAAGAGTTGGAATTAGGCACTCAGATTCATATGAGATAAATTTCACTTATCTCATATGTTATTCGCAATGATTTTAGGCTAAAAAGAAAATATAGAGATGATATAATATAGTTATTATGATAGATACTTTAATGTGATATTTTGTTATGATATTATTTGGTTATGAATAATTTAGTAATTAAATAGAATAGAGACTATGGTTTTAGATATTGGTGGATTCGTGTATGATTGAAGTGGTTGACAATGATAGGTAAGCTATGAAACATACTCACACATACAATAAGAAGGAAGTGATAACCCTTCCAACCATAATGTATGAGATAAGCTCTAATGTCAAAATCTAAAATTAAGGTATATTTAATCATTATGAGTATAATGCTTTCAAAGCTAAAATCATAAATATTTTTATAGGTCACTCCATTATTTAATTCTTAGAGGAACTGGTATTTAATTGATGTTGAATATAAATATAATATTCTCCTAAAGATTTTACCTTTAGTGGAGGAGTTGCCTATCATAGTGAGTGATAATGAAAGGTAAGTCGTGATAAATATTGATATATGTGATTTTCTATAGTGGTGACAATCCTAAGAGTTACATTCAATCATGTCTGCCAATATTAAAACATAAAGAAAAATATATGTTAATCATGTGAATATAGTGTAAATAAAGCCGAAAGTACAATTACTTTTATAACCATATCAATTTTCATTGAGAAAGATACTAGAGATCAAAGAATAATAATTCATATTTGAAGCAACCATTAAGAACAGTTGTTGAGTTGCTTAAAAGGTGTGGACTTATAAATGATCTCTAAGTTAAGATGACGTGTTGTTATAGTAAAAAAGTTCCAACATGAGAGCTATGAGGGGACCATTATTGGGAATAACTCAATAGTTGATAACCACCTTATATGTCAGTAAGGAAAGAGATCATTCCATAATTATCTATCATTTGGTCTATGACTGAGCATAATCATAATAAATCTAGTTAATGAATTTTAACATAAATAAGAATATGAATCATCCCTAAAATCTAATATTTATGACTTGAATCATGTTTATCACGCACACTAGAGAAATTGTTAATTATTAATGTTGACTAACAATACATGTGCAATCCTCATGAGATTGATATTTTGACTAAATATTCATTTTATTACTTGTATAACTCATATACTTGTGAAATAATATTTAAAAAAAAGTTAATCGCCCAATTAACTTTTAGGAAGCACATAACCATAAAATTAGGTATTATAACAAAATTACAACAAAGATATATTCTTCAAAAGATATATAGTTTGTTTTGTTTCAAATTTTAATCTCCACATTATAAGCTTGTAAAGTATGGCTTGTTATTTCCCTTCATTTTTGTAAAGGCTATAAATAGCCTCAGTTTGATGAAATAAAAGATATTTTTTCCAGCTATTCCTTAGTTATAAATAGCAACATTGTGATTGAGAGAGAGAGAGAGCATAAAAGCTTTGAGGCAATAAAAAAATAGAGAGGGAGCAGAGGAAACAAATGAAGAAGGAGAGAGAGAGATGGAGAAATAGACATGCAATGGAGATGAACAAGGATAGAGACACAAATAGAAAGAGGGAGAGAGAAAGAGAGAGAGAGAGAGAGAGTGAGTGAGAAAGGGAAGGAGGGGGATGAAGGAATAAAGAGGGAGAAAGAGAGAAAAAAAATTAGTTTTTTCAGAGTAAATGATACATCACATAAATGATATTCATTTCATTAAAGACAAATTTTGAAATTTTCTATCATTATTATTGATTTTAAATAATTTTTTATCTTTTGACTAATTATTTAATCCATCATTCCCACAATGACATTCACTAATTATTTATCCGTTTGACTTTGACATATGGGGATTTCTTTCATTGAAACTTACATAGAGGATAAATCAGAGATAGTCTCATCTCCCATGTGATTAATTGAGCTGTGAGTAAGATGAGTATGACCCTCGCTATTATCAAAAAAAAATGTTTTTTAAAAATAGAACTTGCAGTTATATTTTTGATTTTAAAACTATTTTAAAATAATTATTTTTCAAATAAATATTCACTAGTATACACCATAATTCATGTGGCCCAACTTAACATGATCAAATTAAATCTAGCTACACAACATAATTAATCAATATTACTCAAACATGAATAATTGTTGTTATAGCCTAACATCAGATGGGGGTGAGAAACAACACAACCCAAGATAGGGATGATGACAACCTAACCTAAGATAGGGCAGCCACGACTATCTACCCCATGCCCCTATGATAGTGCTACACCATCTTGGGTCTGGTCAAGTTTGTGTGATTTAATCAAGTCTCAATCAATTCGTGTCAAGGTATTTTGTCACTCCATGTCAGGCTAACCCACTTATCTCTCTAAAAAAATATGATTGTCCGAGAAAAGTGATATAATGAATTGTGCTATCTAAAACTCATTTAAAAGCTTCATTTTACCTTCTCAATATTTCCTTCTACCTTTTTGTATCAATGTCATGGTCATCCTTTAGCTTCTCCCCTTCAAAAACTACCATAAAACATTATTAAATAGTTTTTTTTATTCTCAAAGTGTTTTTGATTATTTGATTATCTTAATACATAGTTAGTAGGCATTACTACCTTTTTGTTTTTGGGAAAAACCTTAATTCAATTTCCAAACAAAAACTAGTAAATCTCATATTCATATATTCATTCACCAAAAGTATGGTAGTTTGATCAGCAAAGAGCAGATAAATACTTATTCATTATGTCAAATACTAAATAATATTGACTATTTGGTATAATTTTCATCATATATTTTGCTTGAAAAAAATTTATTTATAACGATTTCATAAAAACTTAATTTAGGTAAATATTGCTGAATAATTGTGAAATCATTAGTTTTTAATATGAAATATATTACTTTGTGAAGTTTGTGACAAAGATGGGAGTGGAAAGTCTTTTAAGTCATAACATTTGATATGTTTCGACTTGATCATACATTTAAGTACTTATAGATTAGTTTTATCATTTATTTTTGATCAAAACTCTATACACATAGTCATTGTGATCTTCATACGTCATAAAATCTACCACATTATTGATATAATCATTTTACTTTATAAGATATTCTTTTAGATGTGAAGATTTTTTAGAGTCATAATCAAACTAGCTCGAAACAACTTCATGCCTATAATATTAATTTTACATCGTAACAACCAAGTATCTCATTAATTTTACATCGAAACAAGATAATGAAACTCGTTTGCGGTATTCATCCTATTTGACAAAACAAAATTGGCCTAATTTGAGTTTGAAAGATACATAACTAAGGAATGATAAATGGTACAACAAAAGGTTTCGACATGAACTAACTTGGCCGGTTTGAAGAAAATAAATTGAAAAAAATTTCTTAACTCCATTCCGTCCCGGAACTTGAGATTTGTAATCCCCATCCCATCCCGTCCCATGAGTACCCCTAGCATTGAGTGGTTTATAGGTTTTATTTAAAAATAAAATAACAAAAATTTTATTTTTTTTATTTTTTGATATTTTCAAAGGTTAAAACCTTTGAAAATATAATAATATTTAAATTTTTTTCGAATGTGAATACAATATTTAGTTATACCAATCATAATATTTAGATATTATATAAATTCAATATAAAAAATTTTAATAATAAATATTCTAATAATAATCAAAAAATAAATTAATAATCCTTTAATAATAAGATAGATATTAATTAAAATATAATTACGAAACTTAAAATGATTCATAAACAAAGAAAAATATATTACTATATTATAATTTTTTCTTTTTGTATTTTTTATTGTTTTAATAAGTTTATCTATATTTTTTTAATGAAAAATAATTTATATAAATTATATTTGATAAATATAATTAATAATGATCAAAAAATAAATTAATAATTTATTATTAATAAGTTAGATATCAATTAAAATATAATTACGAAACCTAAAATGATTCAGAACAAAGTAAAATATATTACTATATAATAATTTTTTGTTTTTAATTTTTTTATTGTTTTAATAAGTTTATCTATATTTTTTTATGAAAAATAATTATATAAATTATATTTGACTAACTCAATTTATTCTGTAATTAATATTTATATAAAAATAAACAAATAAATAATTAAAATGAATGATTAAAATGAATATTTAAAATTATAATGAAAAAAATAAAAATTAGATTTTTTATTTATTATTTAGGATATACCTGTTTAAAAAATTTATGTATTTTGGGTTTTCGAGATTTAGAAGTTATTGAGTGAAGTATTTAGGCATTTAATGGTTTATAGCTTTTATTTAAACAATGAAATAACAAAAAATTTATTTTTGATATTTTTTTAAATTTTTAAACGTCATAACTTTTGAGAATATAATAATTTCAAAATATTTTTAATATGTGAATACAATATTTAGTAATAATAATTATTATAAATATATATAATGTAAACTAATATAAACAATTTTATTGATAAAATTATATCAATTATCAAAAAATAAATTAATAAACATATATTAATATGATAGATATAAATTAAAATATAATTAAAAAACTTAAAATTATTCAAAAACAAAGTAACATTTATTAATAAATAATAATTTTTTTTAAGTTTTTGCATCATTTTATAAGCTTATATTTTTTTTTGTTGAAAAATATATTATTTAAATTATATTTGTCACTCATAATTTATTTTATATTTAAGTTTTACGAGTTTAAAGGTTTAGGTATTTAGGAAATTCGGGGTTTATGAGTTTAGAGATTTATGTATTTAGGCATTTAATAGTATATAAGTTTTATTTAAACATTGATATAACAAAAAATTTATTTTTGTTATTTTTTATCATTTTTGACGGTTATAACCTTTGAAAATATAACAATTTTTAAATTTTTTTTATATGTGAATAATATATTTAGTTATGATAATCATAATAATTATATATCATGTTAATTCAATATAAACAATTATATTGTAGAAATTATATTAATGATCAAAAGATATATTAATAAACTATTATTAAATAGATAGATATTTTTTAAAATATATTTGCAAAACGTAATTTATTCAAAATCAAAGTAAAATATAATACTAAATAATAATTTTTTTGATGTTTTGCTTCTTTTTATACGTTTATATTTTTGTTATTAAAAGTAAATTATTTAAATTATATTTGTCTTCCACATAATTTATTTTTAATTTATAATTCTATAAAAATAAACTAATAAATAATTAAAATATATATTTAAAATTATAATGGATAAAAATAAAATTTAGATTTATTATTTATTATTCAAGCTATAATTGTTTAATGGTTTAACTATTTAGGTGTTTTTGGGTTTAGTGATTTAAGTGTTTAGGCCTTTAGTGATTTATAGTTTTTATTTAAAGAATTAAAAAAAATTAAATTTTTTGATTTTTTTTAATTTTTGAAGGTTATATCCTTTGAAAATATAATAATTTTTATTTTTTTTAAATGTGAATATAATATTTAGTTATAATATTCTTAATAATTATATATAATGTAAACGCAATATAAATAATTTTATTAATAGATATTATAATAATGATCAATAAAAAATTAATAAATTATTATTAATAAGAATGATATAAATTAAAATATAATTGCAAAAACTAAAATGATTCAAAATCAAAATAAAATATATTATAAAATAATAAATGTTTGTTTTTAAAATTTTTGCCTTTATTTATAAGCACATATATATTTTTGATAAAAAATAAATTATTTAAAATAGATCTGCCTTAATAATAATTTATTTTGTAATTAATATTTCTATAAATATGAACTGATAAATAATTATAATAAAAATGTAAAAGTACACTTAATAAAAATTAAAATGATATTTATGATTTATTATTAATGTATACCAATTTAATAGTTTATGTATTTAAATTTTTTGTCGTTTAGAGTTTAGCGATTTATGTTTTTAGGCATTTAGTGGTTTATAGGTTTAATTTAAACAATAAAATAACAAAAAAATATTTTGTAATTTTTTGTCTTTTTCATAGGTTATAAACTTTGAAAATATAATAATATTTAAAATTTTTTGAAATGTGAATACAATATTTAGTTATAATAATTTTAATAATTATATATCAAATAAATTCAATATAAATAATTTTATTGATAGATATTATAATAATGATCAAAAATTAAATTAATAAACTATTAATAATAAGATAGATATTAATTAAAAAATATTTACAAAACCCAAATTGATTCAAAATTATAGTAAAAAATATTACTGGATAATAATTTTTAATGTTTAAAATTTTACTTCCTTTATAAGCGTATATATTTTTTTTGATTAAAAATAAATTATTAAATTATATTTGTCGCACTCATAATTTATTTTGTAATAAATATTTAAATAAAATAAACTAATTAATAATTAAAATTAATAATTAAAACTATAATAAATAGATATTAAAATTACATTTATTAATTATTATGTATTATATAGCAGTTTAATGGTTTATGTATTTAGGTATTATGGGGTTTAGGTGTTTACTGATTTAATTGTGTATGTATTTAGTGGTTCATAGGTTTTATTTAAAAAATAAAATAACAAAACATTTATTTTTATTATTTTTTGATATTTTCAAAGGTTATAACCTTTGAAAATATAATAATTTTTAAATTTTTTTCAAATGTGAATTCAATATTTAGTTATAATAATCATTATTGTTATATATCATATAAATTCAACATAAATAATTTTAGTGATAAATATTTTAATAATGATCAAATAATATATTAATAATCTTTTATTAATAAGATAGATATCAATTAAAATATAATTACAAAACATAAAATGATTCATAAGCAAAGCAAAATATATTACTATATAATAATTTTTTGTTTTGAAATATTTTTTCATTTTAAAAAGTTTAACTCTATTTTTTTGATTAAAAATAATTTACATAAATTATATTTGTCTAACTCATATTTTATTTTTTAATTAATATTTATATAAAAATAAAAAATTAATAATTAAAATGAATATTAAAAATTATAAAAAAAATGAGAATTATTATTTATTATATAGGGTATACTGGTTTAATTTAAGTTATATCCAACTCACTAAGAATTTATTTTGTAATTAATATTTCTATAAAAATAACTGATAAATAATTAAAATAAAAATTAAAATGAAATTTATTATTTATTATTAATGTATACCAGTTTAATAGTTTATGTATTTTGAGGTTTTGTCATTTAGGAGTTTAACGATTTATGTTTTTAGGCATTTAGTGATTTATGTTTTATTTAAATAATAAAATAACAAAAAAAAAATTGTAATTTTTTGTCAGTTTCAAATGTTATAACCTTTGAAAATTTAATAATATTTAAAATTTTTTGAAATTTTAATACAATATTTAGTTATAATAATTTTAATAATTCTATATCATATAAAATAAATATAAATAATTTTATTTATAGATATTTTAATAATGATCAAAAATTAAATTAATAAACTATTTATAATAAGATAGATATTAATCAAAAAATATTTACAAAACCTAAATTGATTCATAATTCAAGTAATATATATTAGTTAATATTAATTATTAATTTTTAATAATACTTCTTTTATATTTCTTTTAAAAGCGTATAGATTTTATTTGATTAAAAATAAATTATTTAAATTATATGTGTTGCACTCATAATTTATTTTGTAATAAAAATTTTTATAAAAATAAACTAATAAGTAATTAAAATGAATATTTAAAATAATAATAAATTAAAATAAAAACTAAATTTATTAATTATTAAGTATTATATAATGGTTTAATGGTTTATGTATTTAGGCATTACGTGGTTTAGGAGTTTTCTGATATAACCGTGTATGCATTTAGTGGTTTATAGTTTTTATTTAAAAAATAAAGTAACAAAAAATTTATTTTTATTATTTTTTCATTTTTCCAAAGATTATAACCTCTGTAAATATAATAATTTTTAAATTTTTTTAAAAAGTGTATTCTATATTTAGTTATAATAATCATTATATTTATATATCATATAAATTCAATATAAATAATTTTATTGATAAATATTCTAATAATGATCAAAAAATAAATTAATAAACAATTATTAATAAGATAGATATCAATTAAAATATAATTAAAAAACCTAAAATGATTCAGAATTAGAGCAAAATATATTACTATATAATAAATTTTAGTTGTTAAATTTTTTATTCTTATTATAATTTTATCTATATTTTTCGATGCAAAATAATTTATATAAAGTATATTTGTCTAACTCATAATTTATTTTGTAATTAATATTTATATAAAAATAAATGAATAAATAATTAAAATGAATATTTTATATTATAATAAAAAAAATAATATTGAGATTTATTATTTATTATTTATTATTTATGTTATACTAGTTTAAAAGGATTATCTTTTTAGGATTTTAGAGATTTAGGAGTTATTGGTTTAAGTGTTTAGGCATTTAGTGGTTTATAGGATTTATTTAAACAATGAAATAACAAAAAAATTATTTTTGATATTTCTCGCATTTTCAAAGGTTATAACCTTTGAAAATATAATAAATTTAAAATTTTTTAAAAATGTAAATACAATATTTTGTAATAATAATCATTATATTTATATATAATATAAACTAAATATAAAAAATTTTATTGATATATATTAAATCAATTATCAAAAAATAAATTAATATGCTATTATTAATATGATAGATATAAATTAAAATATAATTGCAAAACCTAAAATTATTCAAAATCAAAATAAAATTTTTTACAAAATAATAATATTTGTTTTTTAGTTTTTGCTTCTTTTTATAAGCTTGATATTTTTTTTGATGAAAAATAAATTATTTAAATTAAATTTGTATCGCTCATAATTTATTTTGTAATTAATATTTTAATAAATTATTTAAATTATAATTAAGGTTTATGAGTTTAAAGGTTTAAGTATTTAGGGGCTTATGTGTTAAGGAGTTTAGAGATTAAAGTGTTTAGGGATTTAGTGGTTTATAAGTTTTATTTAAACAATGATATAACATAAAATTTATTTTTTTTATTTTTTTTATTTTGGAATGTTATATCCTTTAAAAATATAATAATTTTTAAATTTTTTCAAATGTATATATAATAATTATCTATAATAATCTTTATAAATATAAGTCATTTAAATTCAATATAAATAATTACATTTCTAGATATTATAATAATAATAAAAAAATAAATTAATAAACTATTATTAATAAAATAGATAGTATTTAAAAAGTTTTTGCAAAATCTAAATTTATTCAAATCAAAGTAAAATATATTACTAAATAATAATAATTTTTTAATGTTTTGCTTTTTTTATAAGTTTATAATTTTGTTTTTAAAAATAAATTATTTGAATTATATTTGTCATACTCATAATTTATTTTGTAATTTATAATTTTATAAGAATAAACTAATAAATAATTAAAATTAATATTTAAAATTATAATGAATTCAAATAAAATTGAGATTTATTATTTATTATTCAGGATATACCGGTTTAATGGTTTAAGTATTTAGGTGTTTTGTGGTTTAGGAGTTTAGTGATTTAAATGTTTAGACCTTTAGTGATTTATAGTTTTTATTTAAAGAATGAAAAAATAATAAATTTAATTTTTTGATTTTTTTTAATTTTTGAAGGTTAACCTTTGAATATATAATAATTTTTAATTTTTTCTAAATGTGAATATAATATTTAGTTATAATAATCTTAATAATTATATATAATGTAAACTCAATATAAATAATTTTATTGATAGATATTATAATAATGATCAATAAATAAATTAATAAACTAGTATTTATAAGAATGATATAAATTAAAATATAATTGTAAAATCTAAAATGATTCAAAATCAAAATAAGATATATTACTAAATAATAATTATTTATTTTTAAAAATTTGCCTTTTTTTATAAGCATTTCTTTAATGAAAATTAAATTATTGAAACTATATATGTCGCACTAATAATTTATTTTGTAATTAATATTTCTATAAAAATAAACTGATAAATAATTAAAATTAATATTTAAAATTATAATGAATACTAATATAAATTAGATTTATGATTTATTATTTGGACTATACTAATTTAATGTTTTATGTATTTATGGGCTTCGGGGTTTAGGAGTTTAGTCTTTTTAGAATTTAGTCATTTAGTGGTTTATAAGTTTTATATAAAATATAAAATAACAAAAAATTTATTTTTGTTATTTTTTCACATTTTTGAATGTTATAACATTTGAAAATATAATAATTGATAATTTTTTTTTGAAAAGTGAATATAATATGAAGTTATAATAATCATAATTATTATATATCATATAAATACAATATAAACTATTTTATTGATATATACTATAATAATGATCATATAAAAGTAATAAACAATTATTAATAATAAAAATATTGTTTAAAATATATTTTAAAAACCTAAAATGATTCAAAATCAAAGTGAAATATTTTACGTAATATTAATTATAAATTTTTAAATTTTTATATCCATTTATAAGCCTATATATTTTTTGATGAAAAATAAAAATTTTAAATTATATTTGTCTCACTAATAATTTATTTTTTAATTTATATTTCTATAAAAATAAACTAATAAATAAATTAAAATGTATATTTAAAATTATAATGAATACTAATAAAAATGAGATTTATGATTTATTATTTAGGGTATAAGTATTTAATTGTTTAAGTTTTTTGTGGTTTTGAGGTTAATGAGTTTATTGATTTATATGTTTACACATTTAGGTGTTTATAGGATTTACTTAATCAATAAAATAACAAAAAATTTATTTTTATGAATTTTCGAGATTTTCAAAGGTTATAACCTTTAAAAATGTAATAAATTTTTAATAGTTCCAAAATATGAATACAATACTTAGTTATAATAATCTTAATAATTATATTTGTTGCAGATTAAATATAAAAAAAATGTATTAATATATATTATAAAAATGATCAAAAAATAAATTAATAAACTATTATTAATAAGATAGATATTAATTAAAATATAATTGCAGAACCCAATATAATTCAAAATCAAAGTAAATTATTTTACTAAATTAAATTTTAAATTTTTGAAATTTTGTTTATTTTTATAAGCTTATTTTTTTTTCATAAAAAATAATTTATTTAAATTATATCTGTCTCACTCATTTTTTATATTGTAATTAATATTTCTATAAAAATAAAGTAAAAATAATTAAAATGAATATTTAAACTTATAATGAATACAAAAAAAAATGAGATTTATTATTTATTATTTAGGTTATGTATGTTAAATTGTTTTAGTATTTTGGGGGGTTTTGGGGTTTAGGAGTCTAGAGATTTAAATGTTTAGTCATTTAGTGGTTTATAAGTTTTATTTAAATAATAAAATAATAAATTTTTTTTGATTTTTTATCATTTTTGAAGGACCTTTTAAAATACAATAATTTTTAAATTTTTTAAATGTAAATATAATATTTAGTTATAATAACTTAATAATTATAAGACATTTTAATTGAATATATGTAATTTTATTATTCGATATTATAAAAATGATCAAATAATAAATTTATAAACTATTATTAATAAGATTGATCGCAATTAAAATATAATTGTGAACCTATATATAATTTTTTAAAATCAAAATAAAATATATTACTAAATAATAATTTTTTGTTTTTAAATTTTTACTTCTTTATATAAGTTTATATTTTATTGATTAAAAATAAATTATTAAAATTATATTTGTCTCACTCATTATTTATTTTGTGATTGATATTTCTATAAAAAATAAACTAATAAATAATTAAAATGAATATTTAAAATTATAATGAATACAAATTAAAATGAGATTTAGGATTTATTATATAAGGTATACCAGTTTAATGGTTTGTTATTTAGTGGTTTATAGGTTATATATATATATATATAATAAAAATTTAAAATTCTATTTTTGATTTTTTCTAATTTTCAATGGTTATAACCTTTAAAAAAAAATAATTTTTAAAATTTTTTGAAATGTAAATACCATGTATAATTATATTAATCTTACTAATTATATATCATATAAATTCAATATAAATAATTTTAATGAAAGATATTATAATAATGATCAAAAATTAAATTAATAAACTATTATTAATAATATATATATTATTTAAAATATATTTACATAACTCAAAATAATTCAAAATCAAATCAAAATATATTACTAAATAATAATATTTAATTTTTAAAATTTGCCTTATTTTTATAAGCTTATATTTCTTTTTATTAAAATAAATTATTTAAATAATATTTGTCTCACTCGAAATTTATTTTGTAATTAATTTTTCTAAAATATTAAACTATAAATAATTAAAATGAATATTTAAAATTATAATATATAGAAATAAAAATAATATTTATTATTTATTATTGATTATTTATTAAGTAGTATATAGCTATTAAAAGATTTATGTATTTAGGGGTTTCGTGATTTATGAGCTTACTGATTTAAGTAAGCATTTAATGAGCTATAGGTTTTATTTAAAAAATGAAATAAAAAAAATTTATTTTTATTATTTTTTCTCATTTTATAAGGTTATAACCTTTGAAAATATAATAATTTTTAAACTTTTTTCAAAAGTGAATTAAATAATTATTTATAATAATCATTATATTTATATATCATATAAATTCAATATAAACTATTTTATTGATAAATATTCTAATAATGATCAAAAAATAAATTAATAATCTATTATTAATAATATAGATTTCAATTATAAAATAATTACAAAACCTAAAATGATTCAGAAGCAAAGCACAATATATTACTATATAATAATTTTTTGTTTGAATTTTTTTTTAAAGCATATCTATATTATGTTGATGAAAAATAATTTATATAAATTATATTTGTGTAACTCATAATTTATTTTGTAATTAATATTTATATAAAAATAAACAAATATATAATTAAATTTGAATATTTAAAATTAAAATGAAAAAAAATGAGATTTATTCTTTATTATTTAGGATATACCGGTTTAATTTAAATTAGATCTGTCTCACTAATAATTTATTTTGTAATTAATATTTCTATAAAAATATACTGATAAATAATTAAAATAAAAATTAAAATTATATTGAATAATTAAAATAATTTATTTTGTTCCTCTCTCAACTCTAAAATGATTGCTAAAGCTCTAACCAAAATAATAGAAGCTTTTACTTTATCTCTATTATATCTCATCATATTTGATGCTGAATCATTGGGCTATCAAAGGTAATTTGACTCATGTACTCTAACAGACTAAACCAAAGTTGTACCCCTATGTGTTGAAATAACTAGTTGTTGAGGATGCTATTTATATTGATTATTGTAATTTCTTCTAAAATATCTCTCATGCACACACTCAAAGTTATTTTTTTAAAACATAGTTCACCTCTAAAAAATAACCACCTTGTATCCTATTATTTCAAACTAGCCACAGGGCAGTTTGAGCAGGGCAAGAAGTATGGGCTCTCTTTCAATCAAGAATCAAAAAATTTATTTTATTGGCATGTCTAAGCCATTTTTTAATATCCTCATGGATATGAAACGTATCATTTCTTTCTTTTTATATTAAATGAGTTATGTATACAAGCTCACAATACCCAAAAAGGTGTAAATGAATCATATTCAAATCTATAAAAGGTTTTAATCATTGCTCAAAATATTAGTCTTGCATATTGACACTTGAAATCACAAATCAAAAGAAAAATCCATAGTTATATTTCCAATCCCAAGAATTTTAGCTATAGAAAGTTATAAATAGTAGTATTCGAGCTTTAACTGTTTCTAGGGTCATGACTTTTGCTCTTGAGGAATGTCCAAAGTTACAATCATTCCTAGTGTAATGACTTTGCAATATAAAGATAAAATGCACAAGCTATGGTCATATCCAATACTGTGACCCAGTATTATAATGATTAAATATGTATTCATGATCATTCTTAGTGCCATAACAATATGTTCAACAGAGAGACACAAGTTATGGCATATTCTCTTCGATATGATTTTGTGTTCTAGAGACAAAATATAAAATCATGACCATTCCTAATGCTATAATAATCTAAAGTAAGAAAGAGACTAAAACCATAACTCACCCCTTGAGTAATGACTTTGTGCTACATATACAAAAAGATAAATCTATGAGATTCCTAAAAGTTGTGAATTTCAATTTAAATTTAACACTTAGTCATTTTATTATAAAAGTGCAAAACTTGAGATTTTTGATTTAGGGTTTATGGGATGGGGTTATAGTTTACGGTTTAAGGTTTAGGATTTAAAGTTTAGGGTTTATGGTTTTTTTTTTGTTTTTTATATGGAAAATATACACTTTATTTATCATTTAGGCACACAACTTACAAAAGACTAAAAAGCTGACTAATTTAGGCGAGCCCACCAAATCCTATGCACCTTAATGATTCTATGAATAAAATACATAAAAAAACATAATGCCTAATAATTCGAAGCATACAAAAACAACTAAAATCACCTGGCATTCCCGGACTTCAGAGTTGGTATTGAGTCATTATGTGAAGTACGTCCATTCCATTCGGATTTGTCCAAGCCTTTTGGAGGAACCTGAATGATGCAACATATTAAAACTATGCAAATATAAGATTGTGCATGTGTGTGACATGCAGAATCAAGCATTTGCCTATGTCATTACTATGCAATGGAATACATGTAAAACTAAATACCCATAAATCCACAAGTCCATATCTATGGCACTTAGTCAATTCATTCTCACCTCTGAAATCCACATTCTTCTGCTCCAATGATTTTCAAAAGAGTATCTCATGGGTTAGAATGCTTCCTCCTCGAGCTCTAAGAAGTGGCTGTATGTTGCACCGACAAAATATCAAAAAATATGCATGCATCGGTGTGTATGTGTGATGAGGTCCATCTCATAATCTAATTATCTACGCGTACAACCAACCAAGAATACAAATAAAATTACAAAATGCTATAAAGATGGTTCTTCTGCTCACGAGAGTGTAGCATCGGCTAATGTGTACTTACAAAATGCATTAGTGTGTCCCTCTTAGAGATACTCATGGGTCTAGTTGCCCTCATTGCATGCGACATAGAGAACAGACAAGATTGTATGTGTAAGTATGTCATGATCCGTCTTTACAAGTAAATGGCGCATGCAAAGACCAAAATACAAATAAGACTACAAACATAAACTACAAGTTTGAATCTTTCGCTCCCGTGTGGCTACTCTGGACTCCATTGCATACTGGCCAGGCTTGGAAATGCTTCGGATTTTTCCGGCTCTCCAATTTATCATGGATTACCCGCTACTCCTGTTGGGCAACTGTTGGGTGGCCCTCTATGCTGCCTGGTGGGGCTAGTGGGACCCACTCCTAGCTACTCCTTGGATTACTCCCGACCACTTCGCTCTACTCGTCAGTTGTCTGAATGTTATCATCCCAGCTTGCTAATTGAGCCCTCTACATGCTGGTGGCCCATACTTCTGGATGCTTCCAGGATTTGCTGGCCCTTCTAAATGCTACACCAAAATGGACAAGAATATGTGGACTTGTGTACAGTGGTTCGTCGCTATGTGTGTGTGGTGCAGCAGTATCAGGGTTTAGGAGTTTAGTAATTTAAGTATTTAGGTATTTTGTGGTTTATAGGTTTTATTTAAATAATTAAATAAAAAAAATTATTTTTATGATTTTTTCTAATTTTCAAGGTTATAACAATTGAAAATATTATAATTTTTATTTTTTTTTTCAAATGTTAATACAATATTTAATTATAATAATCATAAAAATTAAATATCATGTAAATTCATTATAAATAATTTTATTGATCGATATTATAATAATGATCATAAATAGTTTAATAAAATATTATTAATAAGATAGATATTAATAAAGATATATTTGCAAAACCTAAAATGATTCAATATCAAAGTAAAATATATTACTAAATAATAATTTTTTATTTTTAAATTTTTGATTCTTTTTATAAGCTTATAAATTTTTTTAATGGAGATAAATTATTTAAATTATATTTGTCTCATTCATTATTTTATTTTGCGATTAATATTTCTATAATAATAAACTAATAAATAATTAAAATAAATATTAAAATTATAATGAATACAAATAAAAATGAGATTTATGATTAATTATTTAGGGAATACTGATTTAATGGTTTAAGTATTTAGGAGTTTAAAAGTTTAGTGATTTAAGTGTTTAGGCATTTAGTATTTTATATGTTTTATTTAAATAATGAAATAACAAAAAAATTATTTTTCAAATTTTTTATCAATTTTGAAGGTTATAACCTTTATAAATATAATAATTTTTAATTTTTTTTCAAATGTTAATTCAATATTTAGTTATAATAAACTTAATAATTATATATCATGTAAATTAAAAATAAATAATTATATTGATAGATATTAATAAACTAAATATAAATATAAATATAATAATGATCAAAAAATAAATTAATAAACTATTATTTATTGATAAATCTTTATATATTATTTATAAATACTTAAACTTTTAAAGATCGTTTAAATGTTTAAGTATATTAGGGTTTTGGAGTTTTGGGGTTTTGGAGTTTAACATTTTAAGCATTTAGACATTTAGTAGTTTATAGGTTTTATATAAACAATAAAATAACAAAAAATTTATTTTTGTGATTTTATCTCATTTTTAAAGGTTATAACCTTTAAAAATATAATAATTTTAAAATTATTTCAAATGTAAATATAATATTTAGTTATAATAATCTTTATAATTATATATCATGTAAATTAAATATAAATAATTTTATTGATAAATATTCTAATAATGATGAAAAAATAAATTAATAATCTTTTATTAATAAGATAGATATCAATTAAAATATAATTACAAAACCTAAAATGATTCACAAGCAAAGCAAAATATATTACTATATAATAATTTTTTGTTTTAAAATTTTTTTTTCTTTTAAAAAGTTTATCTATAATTTTTTGATGAAAAATAAATTATATAAATTATTTGTCTAGCTCAATTTATTTTGTAATTATTATTTTATATAAATAAACAAATAAATAATTAAAATGAAAATTTAAAATTATAATGAAAAAAAATGAGATTTATTATTTATTATTTAGGGATATTGTTTTAATTTAAATTAGATCTGTCTCACTAATAATTTATTTTGTAATTAATATTTCTATAAAAATAAACTGATAAATAATTAAGATAAAATTTAAAATTATACTGTATAAAATTTAAAATGAGATTTATGATTTATTATTACTGTATACTAGTTTAATGGTTTAAGTATTTAGAGAGTTTTTCATTTAGGATTTTACAAATTTCTGTTTTTAGGCTTTTAGTGGTTTATAAGTTTTATTTAAAAAAATCAAATATCAAAAAATTTTTTTATAATTTTTTCTCATTTTTATAGATTATAACCTTTGAAAATATAATAATATTTAAAATTTTTTGAAATGTGAATACAATACTTAGTTATAATAATATTAATAATTATATATCATATAAATTCAATAAACAATTTTAATGATATATATTATAATAATGATCAAAATTAAATTTATAACCTATATATATTAAGATAGATATTAATTATAAAATAATTACAAAACCCAAATTGATTCAAAATTATTGTAAAATATATTTCTGGATAATAATTTTTAAATTTTAATTATTACTTCTTTTATAATCATATATATTTTTTATATTATATTTTTCGCATTTATAATTTATTTTGTAATAAATATTTCTATAAAAATATACTAATAAATACGTAAAATGAATATTTAAAATTATAATAAAAGAATTAAAAATTAGATTTATTAATTATTAAGTAGTATTTAGCGGTTTAATGGTTTATGTATTTAGGCATTATAGGGTTTAGGAGTTTACTAATTTAACATTATTTGCATTTAGTAGGGCTGCTCACGGGACTCAGAGATTCGCGACCCGACCCAAAGTCTTGTCCCGAAAGAAACAGGACTGAGAAAAATCCGTTGACTTTGACTTTTCCCATCCCGTTCAGTCATGTATTTTTTCTTTTGGGACGGTTCTGCATCTTAAGCAATATCCATCCCGAGAATCATCCTGTCCTAAAAAACCAATACTAGAAATAGGAATATATATATATATATATATATATATATATATAAAACATGAAGATGCCACCAATTCCGCTACTGCCCATCCAATTCCGACGCACCTATTGCTGTTCCGACGAGTTCCATGCTACCTCACACCGTTCCAGCCATGTTCAGTTAGGTCCAGCCATGTTCAGTTAGGTCCAGCCATTGTCCGTCGTACTTCTGGTTTCCGCCACCGTGTCTCAGATGCCACCAGCCTTTTGGTTGGTTTTTCTGACGAGAATTGAGTGATTAATTATTATTATTATGTGTCTTAGTCAATTTTGTTGAGTATTGGTTTTGGTGTTGTGATTGGGCCGGATGAGTGGGCTGAATATGTTACACTCAGTTTTTTAGAGCTTACTTGTTTGAAATATTTATATGTATTCATTCTTAACATATCATTTTAATTAATGGCAATGCATATGACACAATCCAGCGGTAAATGAAAAATACAATAAATTGAAGATGATCACAACTCAAATGATCAAAGTACTGGTAAATCCAATCATCATCTTTTCACGAACCCTTCTATTGTTACGGCAGGTTCTTCAATTCTAATTGTAAAAGAAAGTCAAGGCACATCTGAACCTAAAGCTCATAAAAAGTATAAGTATGCTATTTGGGAATCTTATTAGATATTAGTTGATTCAGAGGGAAATGAAACTGGTAGGGCAGCTTTTATATGGTGTAGGAATGAATATTTGGCAAAAAGTGATCAAGGTACTTCGGGTTTATGGAAATACCTGAGATAGACTTGTAGGAAATTTCCACACAAAAAAGAATTAATAGAAACTCACAAAGGTTAAGACAAGTCACAATCTTTGTTGAGTTTCACTAAAGGTACTTGTTCAAAGGATACCAAATTAACTTGTTAGCAATTTGATCAATAACTAGTTAGGGTGGCTTTGGTGAAAATGATCATAAAAGATGAATTGCCTTTTTGTTTTGTTGAAAGGGATGAGTTCAAGGAGTTTTGTGAAGTTAGTGTGCCTCAATTTAAAATTCCATCTAGGCACTCTACACTAAGGGATTGTTTTTCTTTGTTTTTGAAGGAAAAGAAGAAATTATTTGATAGCATATCATCTCATTGTTGAAGAGTTTCATTGACTTCCAACACTTGGATTAGCATTCAAAATTTGTCTTATATATGTTTGACTGTTCATTTCATTGATTCTCAATGGAATATGCATAAAAGGCTTTTGAACTTTTGTGTAATTAAAAGTCATTATGGATTTAATATTAGAAATGCTATTGAGTTTTGCATGAATGAATGGGGTTTGAGAAAGTTGATGTCCATTACTGTTGACAATGCATCAAATAATAATGTTGCAATCGAACAATTGAAAAAAAGGCTTGTGAAGAAAAGTATTGTACCTTTGAAAGGCGAGCATTTTCATATGAGATGTTGTGCTCATATCCTAAACTTAATTGTCAGAGATGGCATTGCAGTAGTTGAGGGTGCTATTCAAAAAATTAGAGGTGTGGTGAAATAAGTGAGGAGCAGTCGTAAAAGATTAGATATGTTTAAGTTATGTGTTGAAGAAGCAAACTTGACATATGGATCTTCATTGCAATTAGATTGTCCTACAAGATGGAATTCAACTTATTTGATGCTACAAACTAATATAAAATATCAAAAAGAATTTGATAAGTTGGAGGGCAAAGACAAAAGGTTTTTGAAGGAGTTTAGTTCAAACCTTCCAACTGAGAGAGACTAAACAAACACCAACATTTTGGCTCGTTTCTTGAAAACTTGTTATGAGGTAACTTGTAAATTTTCTGGCTCATAATGGTGTCTGAAATGGGTATGAAAATGAGGCATAAATTCAACAAATATTGGGGTTCTCTTCAATCAACAAATATTATGCTTTTTGTAATAGTAGTGTTGGATCCTAGATATAAGCTCAAATATCTCAAGATTAATTACACTTAGCATTATGGTGAGGAATTGGCTAAAAATTTGGTGAAAAATGTTATAAATGCTTTAAATGAGATGATGGATGATTATAATGATTTAAATGAAGATGAATCAAATGAAGATGATTTCTCTTCTACCGTGTTGAAAAAAAATGATGATTTCTTTGATGGTAGTGATACTTAAGTTGATGATTTTTTTGTTGAATTGAAGAAAGAACAAGAAGTTGCATTTTTGGATGAGTTGGATAGGTACTTGGAGGACAAACTTGAAAAAAATAGAATTGAGTTTGATCTTCTAAACTGGTGGAAGGTAAATGAGGTTAGATATCCTTCTGTGGAAAATGTAGAAAGGGATGTATTTGCTATCCAAGCATCTACCGTGGCCTACGAATCTACATTTAGCACTGGGGAAAGAACTTTAGATAAATTTAGGAGTTCTTTAACACCTATTACAGCTGAAGTTCTCATATGTCTACAAGATTGGTTGAGAAGCTCAAACAAACCTATTGAAATTGAAGAATTAGTTCAAGACCTTGATGATAATGAATCAGGTTAGTATAGAAATATTGTAAATTTTAATTTCACTTTTACTTATTTTATTCATTCAATTTAATAAAAATATGGTTCAATTACAATTTTCATAGGTGTCACAAGATCCAAATATTCTTCCAACTAAAGTTGGCCAACTAAATTTGGAATGGGTGTATTAAATTTTATAAGGTAATATTTTGTTTTTTTATTACTCTTTCATCTTAGATATTTATGTCTACATGATTAACACATTTTCATCTTTGGATGTCCTTCTATAGTGGAGGAAGAAAAGGGAGGAGTTGTAGAAGAGATAATTAATTGGGTTGGATTTTCGTTGCTGTTCCGGGACGAACCTTTGAAATGATTATAATCATAGTTGTTATTAATTGTATTATTTTTGTTATATTAAGCTGCCTAATTTTAGCAATTACTTAAGTAGTAATTGATGCTACCAATATATGAGGTCATCTTTAGCTATTCCTTCATATCTTAAGTAATTGTTTAAAAAATGTAGTATTGCTATTATGGTTAACTTTCACTCGGCTGAACAAAGCCAACTTGTGAAAAAACAAAGAACCAAATTAAGCACATAACTAGGTCCCATTCTATTTAACATTTCTATCCTTTTCTACACATCAAAGCTTTTGACAAGGTAATGGTACTCATTTGTGGTATTCAGCATATTTGAGAAAACAAAATTTGCCTAATTTGAGTTTGAAAGAAACATAACTAAGGAATGATAAATGGTACAACAAAAGGTTTCGACATGAACTAACTTGGCCGGTTTGAAGAAAATAAATTAAAAAAAATGTCCGAACTCCGTTCCGTCCCGGAACCATTTTATCCTACACAAAATACCCGATCTCCGTCCAGTCCCTTCCCTATATTTTCAACCTATGGGATGGGTATGGATCTTCAAAAAAAATTTCCGAACTGTGGGAAGGGAGTGGAGATTTGTTATCCCCATCACGTCCCGTCCCATGAGCACCCCTAGCATTGAGTGGTTTATAGGTTTTTTTTTAAAAAATAAAATAACAAAAAATTTATTTTTATTATTTTTTATATTTTCAAAGTTTAAAACCTTTGAAAATATAATAATTTTAAAATTTTTTTTAAATGTGAATACAATATTTAGTTATACTAATCATTATATTTATATATAATATAAATTCAATATAAACAATTTTACTGATAAATATTCTAATAATAATCAAAAATAATTTAATAATCCAATAATAATAAGATAGATATTAATTAAAATATAATTACAAAACATAAAATGATTCATAAGCAAATAAAAATATATTAATATATAATAATTTTTTGTTTTTTAAATTTTTTGTTCTTTTAATAAGTTTATCTATATTTTTTTAATGAAAAATAATTTATATAAATTATATTTTTCTAACTCATAATTTATTTTGTTATTAATATTTTTATATAAATAAACAATTAAATAATTAAAATTAATATTTAAAATTATAATGAAAAAAATGAGATTTATTATTTATTATTTATTATTTAGGGATACTAGTTTAATTTAAATTAGATCCGTCTCACTAATAATTTATTTTGTAATTAAATTTTTTATAAAAATAAACGGTTAAATAATTAAAATAAAAATTTAAAATTATATTGAATAAAAATTAAAATGAGATTTATGAATTATTATTAATATTACCAGTTTAATGGTTTATGTTTTTAGAGCTTTTGACGTTTAGAAGTTTAGTGATTTATGTTTTTCGGCATTTATTGGTTTATAGGTTTTAATTAAACAATGAAATAACAAAAAAAATTATTTTTTATATTTTTTCACATTTTCTAAGCTTATAACATTTGAAAATATAATAATTTTTAAATTTTTTCAAATGGAAATATAATATTAAGTTATGTTAATATTAATAATTATAAGTCATTTAAATTCAATAAAATTAATTACACTACTATATATTATAATAATGATCAAAAAAAATTTAATATACTATTATTAATAAGATAGATATTATTTAAAATATATTTGCAAAATATAAATTTATTCAAAATCAAAGTAAAATATATTACTAAATGATAATTTTTTTTAATGTTTTGCTTTTTTTATAAGTTTATAATTTTGTTTTTAAAAATAAATTATTTGAATTATATTTGTCATACTCATAATTTATTTTGTAATTTATAATTTTATAAGAATAAACTAATAAATAATTAAAATTAATATTTAAAATTATAATGAATTCAAATAAAATTGAGATTTATTATTTATTATTCAAGATATACCGGTTTAATGGTTTAAGTATTTAGGTGTTTTGTGGTTTAGGAGTTTAGTGATTTAAATGTTTAGACCTTTAGTGATTTATAGTTTTTATTTAAAGAATGAAAAAACAATAAATTTAATTTTTTGATTTTTTTTTAATTTTTGAAGGTTATAACCTTTGAAAATATAATAATTTTTAATTTTTTTTAAATGTGAATATAATATTTAGTTATAATAATCTTAATAATTATATATAATGTAAACTCAATATAAATAATTTTATTGATAGATATTATAATAATGATCAATAAATAAATTAATAAACTAGTATTTATAAGAATGATATAAATTAAAATATAATTGTAAAATCTAAAATGATTCAAAATCAAAATAAGATATATTACTAAATAATAATTATTTATTTTTAAAAATTTGCCTTTTTTTATAAGCATTTCTTTAATGAAAATTAAATTATTGAAACTATATATGTCGCACTAATAATTTATTTTGTAATTAATATTTCTATAAAAATAAACTGATAAATAATTAAAATTAATATTTAAAATTATAATGAATACTAATATAAATTAGATTTATGATTTATTATTTGGACTATACTAATTTAATGTTTTATGTATTTATGGGCTTCGGGGTTTAGGAGTTTAGTCATTTTAGAATTTAGTCATTTAGTGGTTTATAGGTTTTATATAAAATATAAAATAACAAAAAATTTATTTTTGTTATTTTTTCACATTTTTGAATGTTATAACATTTGAAAATATAATAATTGATAATTTTTTTTGAAAAGTGAATATAATATGAAGTTATAATAATCATAATTATTATATATCATATAAATACAATATAAACTATTTTATTGATATATACTATAATAATGATCATATAAAAGTAATAAACAATTATTAATAATAAAAATATTGTTTAAAATATATTTTAAAAACCTAAAATGATTCAAAATCAAAGTGAAATATTTTACGTAATATTAATTATAAATTTTTAAATTTTTATATCCATTTATAAGCCTATATATTTTTTGATGAAAAATAAAAATTTTAAATTATATTTGTCTCACTAATAATTTATTTTTTAATTTATATTTCTATAAAAATAAACTAATAAATAAATTAAAATGTATATTTAAAATTATAATGAATACTAATAAAAATGAGATTTATGATTTATTATTTAGGGTATAAGTATTTAATTATTTAAGTTTTTTGTGGTTTTGAGGTTAATGAGTTTATTGATTTATATGTTTACACATTTAGGTGTTTATAGGATTTACTTAATCAATAAAATAACAAAAAATTTATTTTTATGAATTTTCGAGATTTTCAAAGGTTATAACCTTTAAAAATGTAATAAATTTTTAATAGTTCCAAAATATGAATACAATACTTAGTTATAATAATCTTAATAATTATATTTGTTGCAGATTAAATATAAAAAAAATGTATTAATATATATTATAAAAATGATCAAAAAATAAATTAATAAACTATTATTAATAAGATAGATATTAATTAAAATATAATTGCAGAACCCAATATAATTCAAAATCAAAGTAAATTATTTTACTAAATTAAATTTTAAATTTTTGAAATTTTGTTTATTTTTATAAGCTTATTTTTTTTTATAAAAAATAATTTATTTAAATTATATATGTCTCACTCATTATTTAATTTGATATTAATATTTCTATATAAATAAACTAAAAAAATAATAAAAATGAATATTTAAAATTATAATGAATACAAATAAAAATTAGATTTATTATTTATTATTTAGGTTATATAGGTTTAATGGTTTAAGTATTTAGCGAGTTTTGGTGTTAAGGAGTCAAGATATATAAATGATTAGGCATTTAGTGGTTTATAAGTTTTATTTATATAATAAAATAATAAAAAAATTATATTTGTGATTTTTTATAATTTTTGAAGGTTATAACCTTTGAAAATATTATAATTTTTAATTTTTTTTCAAATGTAAATAGAGTATTTAGTTATAATAATCTTAATATTTATAAGACATTTAAATTGAATAAAAGTAATTTTATTAATAGATATTATAATAATGATCAAAAAATAAATTAATAAACTATTATTAATATGATTGATTGCAATCAAAATATAAATGCAAAACCTATAATGATTCAAAATCAAAATAAAATATATTACTAAATGATAATTTTTTGTTTTTAAAATTTTCCTTCTTTTTATAAGCTTATATTTATTTTTTGATTAAAAAATAAATTATAAAACTTATATTTGTCTCACTCTTTATTTATTTTGCAATTAATATTTCTATAAAAAATAAACTAATAAATAATTAAAATGAATATTTAAAATTATAATGAATATATATTTAAAACGAGATTTAGGATTTATTATATTAGCTATACCAGTTTAATGGTTTGATTATTTAGTGCTTTATAGTTTTTATATATATAATAAAAATAATTTTTTTTTTTGATTTATCTTATTTTCAAAGGTTATAACCTTTGAAAATAATATAATTTAAAAAATTTTTTGAAATGTGAATACCATGTATAATTATATTAATCTTACTAATTATATATCATATAGATTCAATATAAACAATTTTAATGATAGAAAGTATAATAATGATCAAAAATTAAATTAATAAACTATTATTAATAATATAAATATCAATTAAAATATATTTACATAACATAAAATGATTCAAAATCAAATCAAATTATATTACTTAATAATAATATTTTATTTTCAAATATTTCCTTCTTTTTATATGCTTATATTTTTTATTGATTAAAAATAAATTATTTAAATAATATTTGTCTCACTTAAAATTTTTTTTCTAATTAATTTTTCTAAATAATTAAACTATACATACTTAAAATTAATATTTAAAATTATAATAAATAGAAATAAAAATGAGATTTATTATTTATTAAGATGTATATAGCTGTTAAAAGGTTTATGTATTTATGTGTTTCGGGGTCTATGAGCTTACTGAGTTAAGTAAGTAAGCATTTAATGATCTATAGGTTTTATTTTAAAAATAAAATAAACAAAAAATTTATTTATATTATTTTTTCTCATTTTATAATGTTATAACCTTTGAAAATATAATAATTTTTAAATTTCTTTTCAAAAGTGAATACAATATATATTTATAATTATCATAATAATTATATATCATATAAATTCAATATAAACAATTTTATTGATAGATATTCTAATAATTATCAAAAATAATTAAAAATCTATTATGAATAAGATTGATATTACTTAAAATAGAATATCAAAACCTAAAATGATTCAAAAGCAAAACAAAATATATCACTAAATAATAATTATTTGTTTTTAAATTATTATGATTTTTATAAGCTTATCTATTTTTTGATGAAATATATATTTAATAAATTATATTTTTTAACTCATAATTTATTTTATAATTAATATATATATACAAATAAAAAACGAAACAATCAAAATTAATTTTTTAAATTATAATGAAAACAAATAAAAATGAGATTTATTAATTATTTTTTAGGGTATACCAGTTTAAAGGATTATCTATATAGGGGAATTGGGATTTTGTAGTTTATTGATTTAAGTACTTAGACATTTAGTGGTGTATATGTTTTATTTAAACAATGAAATAACAAAAAATATTATTTTTTTTTATTTTTTGACATTTTCAAATGTTATAATCTTTGAAAATATAATAATTTTAAAATTTTTTCAAAAGTGAATACTATATTTAGTTATAATAATATTTATATTATATATCATATTAATTCAATATAAACATTTTTATTGAAATATATTTTAATAATGATCAAAAAATAAATTAATAATCTATAATTAATAAGATAGATATCAATTAAAATATAATTAAATAATATAAAATGATTCAGAAGCTAAGCAAATATATTACTATATAATAATTTTTTGTTTAAAAAATTTTTTTCTTTTAGAAAGTTTATCTATATTATTTTGATGAAAAATAATTTATATAAATTATATCTGTTTAACTCATAATTTTTTTTGTAATTAATATTATATAAAAATAAACAAATAAATAATTAAATTTGAATATTTAAAACTAAAATGAAAAAAATGAGATTTATTCTTTATTATTAAGGATATACTGGTTTAATTTAAATTAGATCTGTCTCACTAATAATTTATTTTGTAATTAATATTTCTATAAAAATAAACTGATAAATAATTAAAATAAAATTTTAAAATTATACTGAATAAAAATTAAAATGAGATTTTTGATTTATTATTAATGTATACCAGTTTAATGGTTTTGACATTTAGGAGTTGATAGATTTATGTTTTTAGGCATTTAGTATTTTATAGGTTTTATTTAAACAATAAATAACAAAAAAAATTGGTAATATTTTCTCATTTTCAGAGGTTATAACCTATGAAAATATAATAAAATTTAAGATTTTCTGAAATGTGAATACAATATAATTAATAATAATATTAATAATTATATATCATATAAATTCAATAAACAATTTTATTGATAGATATTATAATAATGAACAAAAATTAAATTAATAAACATTTAATAATAAGATAGATATTAATTAAAAAATAATTAGAAAACCCAAATTGATTCAAAATTAAAGTAAACTATATTACTGAATAATAATTTTTAATTTTTAAATTTTACTTCTTTTATATTCGTATATATCTTTTTTGATTAAAAATAAATTATTTAAATTATATTTATCTTACTCATAATTTATATTGTAATATTAATTTCTATAAAATTAAACTAATAAATAATTAAAATGAATATGGAAATTATAATAAATAGAAATAAAATTAGATTTATTAATTATATGTATATATAACAGTTTAATGGTTTATATATTTAGGTATTACCTGGGTTTATATATAAATAAATTTATTTCATAGATATTTATTAATAATAATTAAATAAAA